>JAQNBH010000016.1:13426407-14026407 GCA_028752905.1 Cladorhizidae sp. MBARI D1340-BT2 | reverse complement strand
AGCTCTATATCTCCATCCCTAGCTCTATATCTCCATCCCTAGCTCTATATCTCCATCCCTAGCTCTATATCTCCATCCCTAGCTCTATATCTCCATCCCTAGCTCTATATCTCCATCCCTAGCTCTATATCTCCATCCCTAGCTCTATATCTCCATACCTAGCTCTATATCTCCATCCCTAGCTCTATATCCCCATCCCGGATGGCAAGAGCTTTGAAGTGCGGACATCAATGGATAATATTGTGATAGTTTACAGCATCAGTGGACATTGTGTGTCACTGTGGATGACCCAAGCATCCATCAATGACTGGAGTGTGATGACTTTGAGAATAGAAGAATGTTAGTCATACAGTATATGAAGATTTTTATGAATGATGGAGTATGTATAGATGAAGTACTGCATGTGTGTGCATGTGTGCTGTGTGTGTGTGCTGTGTGTGTGTGTGCTGTGTGTGTGTGCATGTGTGTGTGTGCATGTGTGCTGTGTGTGCATGTGTGTGTGTGTGCATGTGTGTGTGTGCTGTGTGTGTGTGTGCTGTGTGTGTGTGCTGTGTGTGTGTGCTGTGTGTGTGTGTGTGTGCTGTGTGTGTGTGTGCTGTGTGTGTGTGTGTGTGTAAATATCATCAAAGAGTGTAGTCTGACATTGCTCACTCACGTGACGGCACGCTTGAATAGATCATATGAGCTCCCTGTAATCCCTATCTTCTCCTCCAGCTTCCAAGCTGTTCTCTCGTAGAGATCCTCCAACTGGTCATTATCGTATTTGAGTTTGGACGCGACATTCCTCAGAATACTGTTCACCTGAACCATAAATATAAATATTAGTGTAGCCAACACCAAATTAAATGGCTATAATTTTCTGGGGGGGGATTATTTTTCATTTTTCATTCTCTCGTGAATATTTCTGTGGTAGCGTGGGCTGAACTCTAAATATAGTTTAGTGATGAGGTTGCTAGTGAAGGATCTTATGTTTCCTTTTGTTTGATGTTCTCTTATGGTTATGTGTCTTCTAGAACATTCTTGCTACTCTAGTTGTGTATAATGCTGTGCATTTAGATAGCCATATTCAAGCAATGTTAATTATTGTGAAGTAAAGATACCTACACAACTGGCGATGAGGATTGTGGATTGCTAACCACAGCTATGGCTACTACAACTTTCGAAACTCTCCAAGAATCTCACTCCAACTCAGAGTCTATCAAGACCTACCTGAAGCGTGTCAAACTGTACTTCATGGCTAACTCAGTCGCAGTTGCCAAGCAAGTTCCAATTCTGCTAAGTGCAATTGGGTCCTCTACATAATCCCTCTTTATGTGACCTTCCCACCCCAGATGCCCCAGGTAACGAATCCATGGACGAACTTACAGCTATTCTAAGGAAGCACTACGAGCCGAAGAGAAGCTATAATTGCTGAACGATTTCATTTCCATAAACGCGACCAAGCAATGGATGAAACAATTGCAGAATTTGACACAGCCCTTCGGAAATTAGTAAATTTGGGGCTTACTCCGAAGACGCTCTGAGGGACCGCCTCGTTTGTGGACTGTGTAACGAACCTATGCAGCGCCGGTTACATTCCGAGACTCATCTCACACTCACCCAAGCAATGGAACTAGCTCAGGGCATGGAAGCTGCTGACAGAACTGCTTGCTCGCTTAAAGGAACGGAACAAGCCATGAAACCAATTCAGGGCAATGCTCAGGAACTCATTCTATATAAATACACTGCAAGCAATGCTCAGGAACTCATGTAGATCCCATGTCCGACCAAAGCTATGGCAACCATGTACCAGATGTGGAAAGTCAAACCACACTGCACCAGAATGCCGATTTAAAGACGCCGAATGTCATGCTTGCGGTAAGAAGGGTCACATCGCTCCAGCTTGGCGATCGAAATCTCAGAGCTCACAATGTAAGCTGACCAACTCTAAGGCTCGTAACAAGTTTAAGTCGTCGCAAGGTACTCATCATGTCCAGACAGATGTCAACTCCGACACCAGCAGCAATGAGTTTCATCTGCTCGAACTACAAGAACCTACACCACACCCTATTGTTCCTTCTCGCTAATGTTGACAACAAAGAATTGCCCATGGAAGTTGATACTGGACAGGGTTTCATTTAGAAAATTGTCGAAGGGGGGGCAACTGGAGGAATCTGGATATTAAGGGGAGGCATGATGGTTAAAGATGTGACTAATGAATTTTAATAATACAATTTCCAAGGGGGGCAGCCGCCAACCCCGCCCCCCCTAAATGAAACCCTGCTGGAGCTGCAGTGTGAACCATATCAGATTAAACCTGACGGAAGATACCTCCCCGCCTCAAGACGCACCTGTCTAAGCTGATGTTGAAAACTTACACTGACGAGCCAGTGTCAATTGTTGGTCAACTAAATGTCCGAGTAGGAAAGTGCATTAGTATCAACTGGTGATGGCCCAGGTTGGCTTGGCAGAAACTGGTTGAAATATATTCGACTTGATTGGGGGAGGATCATCACTGTTCCACTTAGTTTACAGTCATTACGGGAAGTATGAGCCTTTGTTCAAAGAGATGAACTTGCATACCGTGCTACTGTACATATTAACCCTGATGCTACTTAACCCTGATGCTACTCTACATATTAACCCTGATGCTACTCTACACGTTAACCCTGATGCTACTCTACATATTAACCCTGATGCTACTCTACATGTTAACCCTGATGCTACTCTACATGTTAACCCTGATGCTACTCTACTTGCTAACCCTGATGTTACTGTACATGTTAACCCTGATGCTACTCTACATGTTAACCCTGATGCTACTCTACATGTTAACCCTGATGCTACTCTACATGTTAACCCTGATGCTACTCTACATGTTAACCCTGATGCTACTCTACATGTTAACCCTGATGCTACTCTACATATTAACCCTGATGCTACTCTACATGTTAACCCTGATGCTACTCTACATGTTAACCCTGATGCTACTCTACATGTTAACCCTGATGCTACTCTACATATTAACCCTGATGCTACTCTACATGTTAACCCTGATGCTACTGTACTTGTTAACCCTGATGCTACTCTACATGTTAACCCTGATGCTACTCTACATGTTAACCCTGATGCTACTCTACATGTTAACCCTGATGCTACTCTACATGTTAACCCTGATGCTACTCTACATGTTAACCCTGATGCTACTCTACATGTTAACCCTGATGCTACTCTACTTGCTAACCCTGATGTTACTGTACATGTTAACCCTGATGCTACTCTACATGTTAACCCTGATGCTACTGTACTTGTTAACCCTGATGCTACTCTACATGTTAACCCTGATGCTACTGTACATGTTAACCCTGATGCTACTCTACATGTTAACCCTGATGCTACTCTACATGTTAACCCTGATGCTACTCTACATGTTAACCCTGATGCTACTCTACATGTTAACCCTGATGCTACTCTACATGTTAACCCTGATGCTACTGTACTTGTTAACCCTGATGCTACTCTACATGTTAACCCTGATGCTACTCTACATGTTAACCCTGATGCTACTCTACATGTTAACCCTGATGCTACTCTACTTGCTAACCCTGATGTTACTGTACATGTTAACCCTGATGCTACTCTACATGTTAACCCTGATGCTACTCTACATGCTAAGTCTGATACTACTCCTACCTACCTTCTTTAAGCCACGTAGAGCACTATTTGCAATCAAAGAGGGAATTGGTCACGAGCTGAATCGCCTTGAAGAGCAGGGAATAATCCGAGAAAATTGACCACAGAGACTGAGCTGCTCCGATTGTGACCGTTCCCAAGGAAGGATGGACGATTCAGAATACATGGAGACCTTAAGGTCACTGTTAAACAAGTGCTGGAATTGATCAGTATCCTCTCCCGAAGCCAGAATATCTTTTTGCCATGTTAGCAAATGAAAGACAGTTCAGCAAGCTTGATTTGTCCCGAGCATATTTGCAGCTTCTGCTAGATAAGACCTCGACCAAATACATCACCATGAACACCCATCAAGGTCTCTACCGCTGCACTAGACCCCTTTTGGGGTCGTCCCAACATCTGCTATCTTTGAAAAGCTCATGGACACGATCCTACAAGGTATGCCTGGAGTCATATGCTATGACATTCTTGTCACGGGTAACAATGAGGAAGACCACCTCCGCAACTTGGAGAAAGTGTTCAAACTGCTGAGTGACCACAGAATCAAGCTAAAGAAGAGAAAATGCGAATTGTTGGCACCGTTATCGAGTACTTATGTCACCAAATTGATCGGGAAGGCGCTCGAGCCATTCCAAGCAAAGTTGAGGCCATTGTTACAGAGCTCCTGCACCAACTAATGTTCAAGCAGGGAGGTTGAGGCCATTGTTAAAGCTCCTGCACCAGCTAATGTTCAAGAAAGGTTGAGGCCATTGTTAAAGCTCCTGCACCAGCTAATGTTCAAGCAAGGTTGAAGCCATTGTTAAAGCTCCTGCACCAACTAATGCTCAAGCAGGGTTGAGGCCATTGTTAAAGCTCCTGCACCAACTAATGCTCAAGCAAGGTTGAGGCCATTGTTAAAGCTCCTGCACCAACTAATGTTCAAGCAAGGTTGAGGACATTGTTAAAGCTCCTGCACCAACTAATGCTCAAGCAAGGTTGAGGCCATTGTTAAAGCTCCTGCACCAACTAATGTTCAAGCAAGGTTGAGGCCATTGTTAAAGCTCCTGCACCAGCTAATGTTCAAGCAAGGTTGAGGCCATTGTTAAAGCTCCTGCACCAGCTAATGTTCAAGCAAGGTTGAGGCCATTGTTAAAGCTCCTGCACCAACTAATGCTCAAGCAAGGTTGAGGCCATTGTTAAAGCTCCTGCACCAACTAATGTTCAAGCAAGGTTGAGGCCATTGTTAAAGCTCCTGCACCAACTAATGTTCAAGCAAGGTTGAGGCCATTGTTAAAGCTCCTGTACCAACTAATGCTCAAGCAAGGTTGAGGCCATTGTTACAGAGCTCCTGCACCAACTAATGCTCAAGCAAGGTTGAGGCCATTGTTAAAGCTCCTGCACCAACTAATGCTCAAGCAAGGTTGAGGCCATTGTTAAAGCTCCTGCACCAACTAATGTTCAAGCAAGGTTGAGGCCATTGTTAAAGCTCCTGCACCAGCTAATGTTCAAGCAAGGTTGAGGCCATTGTTAAAGCTCCTGCACCAGCTAATGTTCAAGCAAGGTTGAGGCCATTGTTAAAGCTCCTGCACCAACTAATGCTCAAGCAAGGTTGAGGCCATTGTTAAAGCTCCTGCACCAACTAATGTTCAAGCAAGGTTGAGGACATTGTTAAAGCTCCTGCACCAACTAATGCTCAAGCAAGGTTGAGGCCATTGTTAAAGCTCCTGCACCAACTAATGTTCAAGCAAGGTTGAGGCCATTGTTAAAGCTCCTGCACCAGCTAATGTTCAAGCAAGGTTGAGGCCATTGTTAAAGCTCCTGCACCAGCTAATGTTCAAGCAAGGTTGAGGCCATTGTTAAAGCTCCTGCACCAACTAATGCTCAAGCAAGGTTGAGGCCATTGTTAAAGCTCCTGCACCAACTAATGTTCAAGCAAGGTTGAGGACATTGTTAAAGCTCCTGCACCAACTAATGCTCAAGCAAGGTTGAGGCCATTGTTAAAGCTCCTGCACCAACTAATGTTCAAGCAAGGTTGAGGCCATTGTTAAAGCTCCTGCACCAGCTAATGTTCAAGCAAGGTTGAGGCCATTGTTAAAGCTCCTGCACCAACTAATGCTCAAGCAAGGTTGAGGCCATTGTTAAAGCTCCATCACCAACTAATGTTCAAGCAAGGTTGAGGCCATTGTTAAAGCTCCTGCACCAACTAATGTTCAAGCAAGGTTGAGGCCATTGTTAAAGCTCCTGCACCAACTAATGTTCAAGCAAGGTTGAGGCCATTGTTAAAGCTCCTGCACCAACTAATGTTCAAGCAAGGTTGAGGCCATTGTTAAAGCTCCTGTACCATAATGCTCAAGCAAGGTTGAGGCCATTGTTACAGAGCTCCTGCACCAACTAATGCTCAAGCAAGGTTGAGGCCATTGTTAAAGCTCCTGTACCAACTAATGCTCAAGCAAGGTTGAGGCCATTGTTAAAGCTCCTGTACCAACTAATGCTCAAGCAAGGTTGAGGACATTGTTAAAGCTCCTGCACCAACTAATGCTCAAGCAAGGTTGAGGCCATTGTTAAAGCTCCTGCACCAACTAATGCTCAAGCAAGGTTGAGGCCATTGTTAAAGCTCCTGTACCAACTAATGCTCAAGCAAGGTTGAGGACATTGTTAAAGCTCCTGCACCAACTAATGCTCAAGCAAGGTTGAGGCCATTGTTAAAGCTCCTGCACCAACTAATGTTCAAGCAAGGTTGAGGCCATTGTTAAAGCTCCTGCACCAACTAATGCTCAAGCAAGGTTGAAGCCATTGTTAAAGCTCCTGCACCAACTAATGTTCAAGCAAGGTTGAGGCCATTGTTAAAGCTCCTGCACCAACTAATGTTCAAGCAAGGTTGAAGCCATTGTTAAAGCTCCTGCACCAACTAATGTTCAAGCAAGGTTGAAGCCATTGTTAAAGCTCCTGCACCAACTAATGCTCAAGCAAGGTTGAGGCCATTGTTAAAGCTCCTGCACCAACTAATGCTCAAGCAAGGTTGAGGCCATTGTTAAAGCTCCTGCACCAACTAATGTTCAAGCAAGGTTGAGGCCATTGTTAAAGCTCCTGCACCAGCTAATGTTCAAGCAAGGTTGAGGCCATTGTTAAAGCTCCTGCACCAACTAATGCTCAAGCAAGGTTGAGGCCATTGTTAAAGCTCCATCACCAACTAATGTTCAAGCAAGGTTGAGGCCATTGTTAAAGCTCCTGCACCAACTAATGTTCAAGCAAGGTTGAGGCCATTGTTAAAGCTCCTGCACCAACTAATGTTCAAGCAAGGTTGAGGCCATTGTTAAAGCTCCTGCACCAACTAATGTTCAAGCAAGGTTGAGGCCATTGTTAAAGCTCCTGTACCAACTAATGCTCAAGCAAGGTTGAGGCCATTGTTACAGAGCTCCTGCACCAACTAATGCTCAAGCAAGGTTGAGGCCATTGTTAAAGCTCCTGTACCAACTAATGCTCAAGCAAGGTTGAGGCCATTGTTAAAGCTCCTGTACCAACTAATGCTCAAGCAAGGTTGAGGACATTGTTAAAGCTCCTGCACCAACTAATGCTCAAGCAAGGTTGAGGCCATTGTTAAAGCTCCTGCACCAACTAATGCTCAAGCAAGGTTGAGGCCATTGTTAAAGCTCCTGTACCAACTAATGCTCAAGCAAGGTTGAGGACATTGTTAAAGCTCCTGCACCAACTAATGCTCAAGCAAGGTTGAGGCCATTGTTAAAGCTCCTGCACCAACTAATGTTCAAGCAAGGTTGAGGCCATTGTTAAAGCTCCTGCACCAACTAATGCTCAAGCAAGGTTGAAGCCATTGTTAAAGCTCCTGCACCAACTAATGTTCAAGCAAGGTTGAGGCCATTGTTAAAGCTCCTGCACCAACTAATGTTCAAGCAAGGTTGAAGTCATTGTTAAAGCTCCTGCACCAACTAATGTTCAAGCAAGGTTGAAGCCATTGTTAAAGCTCCTGCACCAACTAATGCTCAAGCAAGGTTGAGGCCATTGTTAAAGCTCCTGCACCAACTAATGCTCAAGCAAGGTTGAGGCCATTGTTAAAGCTCCTGCACCAACTAATGTTCAAGCAAGGTTGAAGCCATTGTTAAAGCTCCTGCACCAACTAATGTTCAAGCAAGGTTGAAGCCATTGTTAAAGCTCCTGCACCAACTAATGCTCAAGCAAGGTTGAGGCCATTGTTAAAGCTCCTGCACCAACTAATGTTCAAGCAAGGTTGAGGCCATTGTTAAAGCTCCTGCACCAACTAATGTTCAAGCAAGGTTGAGGCCATTGTTAAAGCTCCTGCACCAACTAATGTTCAAGCAAGGTTGAGGCCATTGTTAAAGCTCCTGCACCAACTAATGTTCAAGCAAGTTTGAGGCCATTGTTAAAGCTCCTGCACCAACTAATGTTCAAGCAAGGTTGAGGCCATTGTTAAAGCTCCTGCACCAACTAATGCTCAAGCAAGGTTGAGGCCATTGTTAAAGCTCCTGCACCAACTAATGCTCAAGCAAGGTTGAGGCCATTGTTAAAGCTCCTGCACCAACTAATGTTCAAGCAAGGTTGAGGCCATTGTTAAAGCTCATGCACCAACTAATGCTCAAGCAAGGTTGAGGCCATTGTTAAAGCTCCTGCACCAACTAATGCTCAAACAAGGTTGAGGCCATTGTTAAAGCTCCTACACCAACTAATGTTCAAGCAAGGTTGAGGCCATTGTTAAAGCTCCTGCACCAACTAATGTTCAAGCAAGGTTGAAGCCATTGTTAAAGCTCCTGCACCAACTAATACTCAAGCAAGGTTGAAGCCATTGTTAAAGCTCCTGCACCAACTAATGTTCAAGCAAGGTTGAAGCCATTGTTAAAGCTTCTGCACCAACTAATGTTCAAGCAAGGTTGAGGCCATTGTTAAAGCTCCATCACCAAGTTGAGGCCATTGTTAAAGCTCCTGCACCAACTAATGCTCAAGCAAGGTTGAGGCCATTGTTAAAGCTCCTGTACCAACTAATGCTCAAGCAAGGTTGAGGCCATTGTTAAAGCTCCTGCACCAACTAATGTCCAAGCAAGGTTGAGGCCATTGTTAAAGCTCCTGCACCAACTAATGTTCCAGCAAGGTTGAGGCCATTGTTAAAGCTCCTACACCAACTAATGTTCAAGCAAGGTTGAGGCCATTGTTAAAGCTCCTGCACCAACTAATGTTCAAGCAAGGTTGAGGCCATTGTTAAAGCTCATGCACCAACTAATGCTCAAGCAAGGTTGAGGCCATTGTTAAAGCTCCTGCACCAACTAATGCTCAAGCAAGGTTGAGGCCATTGTTAAAGCTCATGCACCAACTAATGTTCAAGCAAGGTTGAGGCCATTGTTAAAGCTCCTGCACCAACTAATGTTCAAGCAAGGTTGAGGCCATTGTATAACCCAGAACTCCCTATCAACATGGCACTGCTCCTGCACCAACTAATGCTCAAGCAAGCTTGAAGCCATTGTTAAAGCTCCTGCACCAACTAATGCTCAAGCAAGGTTGAGGCCATTGTTAAAGCTCCTGCACCAACTAATGCTCAAGCAAGGTTGAAGCCATTGTTAAAGCTCCTGCACCAACTAAACCTGGAAGTGGTCTGAAGAATGTGCTGTTTCTTTTCAGAAAGCCAAGAAGGAGCTGACATCTTCACAGGGTTTGACCCACTATAACCCAGAACTCCCTATCAACATGGTACTGCGTACGGGATTGGAGCTGTTATATCTCGGGTTTTTCCAGATGGAAGTGAAAAATCAATTGTCTTTGCTTCTCGAACTCTCTCCCCAAGGGAGAAGAACTACGCTCAACTGGAGAAGGAAGCTTTCTTCCTGATCTTTGGGGTCAAAAAGTTCCACCAGTTTCTACGTGTCAGAAAGTTTAACTTGTTCACCGATCACAAGCCCATGACAGAAGTTCTTGGAACAACAGAAAAGGATTCTCTCTCTGGCTGCTTACAACGAGGGGCAGTTCTACCATCAGCATACAACTACGAGATGGTGTTCACCAACGCTGGCCCATTGTAATGCCAATGGATTACTACTACCAAATGAGGGCAGTTATGTAAAAAATGTGAGTGTTTTAATGTCGGCCAAGTCCAAGCACTTCTTATAACATTCCAACAGGTTCGGAATGAACTCTAAATATAGTTTAGTGACAAGGTTGCTAGCGTAGGATGTTCTCGTATGGTTATATGTCTTCTAGAACATTCTTGCTGCTCTAGTTGTGTATAATGCTGTGCATTTAGATATGCATATTCAAGCAGTGATAATTATTGTGCAGTACAGATATCACAATTTCTAATGCACAAAATTTATCCCATGAAATTAAGTGTTTTTTTTGAGTATTTGATATTAAACTCTCTCAGTTGACATAAAATAAAATTACAATGACCTTCTCAATAATCAACTTGAATTTTTACTCTCTCAATGTTTCAACCAGATGCTCTAGCCCTCATTGTTCCTGATGAAGGCTAGCATCTAGTTGAAACACGTCCAGAGAGTAAAATTCAAATGGATTATTGACAAGGTCGTTTAAAGATATTGACTAGTTGAACTTCACTGATTGTCAATCAGCTTACTGAAGTCTAACAACATGAATAGTCAGAGACAAGAGTTCCCATGCAATGAACTTCTAGATACATTTTAACACCTGCTAAGTACATAACCCCTTCAAACTTTACCCTTTTATGAAGTACATAACCCCTTCAAACTGTAACCCTTTTATGGAAGTAGATAACTGCTTCAAACTTTAACCCTTTTATGGAAGTAGATAACTCCTTCAAACTTTAACCCTTTTACGAAAGAACATAACCCCCTCATACTTTAATCCTTTTACGAAAGAACATAACCCCCTCATACTTTAATCCTTTTATGAAAGTACATAATTAAAACTGCATGAAAATTCCAGCCCAAATGGCATTTGCCTAGCTGCAATGTAGTACTATATCAGTAATGATAAGTGAGAACAAGACTCTTCGTCTATATAGGCTCCTTGCACTACCGAGAGAGCTGAGGAAAGAGTTCTATGAACTCGGGTTCTACACACAACCAAATACCACAAATATATACCACGGAAAAACAACAACAACAACAACAATCTCTTGTCCTGCTCAATACCAGAGAAACTGCACGTTCATCTCTAATCATATCTTAATGTTTCAGAATGGTGTGAGCGTGACTGGTGTGAGCGTGACTGGTGTGAGCGTGACTGGTGTGAGCGTGACTGGTGTGAGCGTGACTGGTGTGAGCGTGACTGGTGTGAGCGTGACTGGTGTGAGCGTGACTGGTGTGAGCGTGACTGGTGTGAGCGTGACTGGTGTGAGCGTGACTGGTGTGAGCGTGACTGGTGTGAGCGTGACTGGTGTGAGCGTGACTCGTGCTTACCGTTTTTGCTTTGGAATACTTTTCTTCACACTTCTGAATTTCTTCTGGAGAAACACGGCGCTTTGATAGATCAATGTACCCTGGTAACCAAAGTGAGTGGGGAGGGTAAGAGGTCGAGTGGTGGGAGGGTAAGAGGTTAGGTGGGGGGGAGGGAGGGGATAAGAGGTTGAGTGAGGGAGGGAGGGGATAAGAGGTTGAGTGAGGGAGGGAGGGGATAAGAAGTTGAGTGGGGGGTATAAGAGGTTGAGTGGGGGGGGGGGTATAAGAAGTTAAGTGGGGGGATATAAGAGGTTGAGTGGGGGGGTATAAGAGGTTGAGTGGGGGGGGGGGATATAAGAAGTTGAGTGGGGGGATATAAGAGGTTGAGTGGGGGGGTATAAGAGGTTGAGTGGGGGGGGGGGGTATAAGAGGTTGAGTGTGGGGGGGTAAGAGGTTGAGTGGGGTGGTATAAGAGGTTGAGTGGGGGGGTATAAGAGGTTGAGTGGGGGGGGGGTATAAGAGGTTGAGTGGGGGGGGGTATAAGAGGTTGAGTGGGGGGGTATAAGAAGTTGAGTGGGGGGGTATAAGAGGTTGAGTGGGGGGGGTAAGAGGTTGAGTGGGGGGGGGGGGGTATAAGAGGTTGAGTGGGGGGGGGGGTATAAGAGGTTGAGTGGGGGGGTATAAGAGGTTGAGTGGGGGGTATAAGAGGTTGAGTGGGGGGGGGGGGTATAAGAGGTTGAGTGGGGTGGTATAAGAGGTTGAGTGGGGGGGTATAAGAGGTTGAGTGGGGGGTATAAGAGGTTGAGTGGGGGGGTATAAGAGGTTGAGTGGGGGGTATAAGAGGTTGAGTGGGGGGGGGTATAAGAGGTTGAGTGGGGTGGTATAAGAGGTTGAGTGGGGGGGTATAAGAAGTTGAGTGGGGGGGTATAAGAAGTTGAGTGGGGGGGGTATAAGAGGTTGAGTGGGGGGGGGTAAGAGGTTGAGTGGGGGGTATAAGAGGTTGAGTGGGGGGGGGGTATAAGAGGTTGAGTGGGGTGGTATAAGAGGTTGAGTGGGGGGGGTATAAGAGGTTGAGTGGGGTGGTATAAGAGGTTGAGTGGGGTGGTATAAGAGGTTGAGTGGGGGGGTATAAGAGGTTGAGTGGGGTGGTATAAGAGGTTGAGTGGGGGGGTATAAGAGGTTGAGTGGGGGGGGGGGAGGGTAAGAAGTTGAGGGAGTGAGAGATAGTATGGTGTTTCACACCTTTCCCTTTCAGTAAAGGATCTTGGGAGTACTGCATATATCACACTGAATTTTGTTCTTCCAGAATGTAATTACTAATTACTGGCTGCTCTAAATGGTTGAAACCGATGCCAAGGGGAGAACTGACATCACATGGGACAAGCTGTACGGTTGGCCATAAACCTAGTTTGAGAGAACGGCCTTAGGTATCTTACGCTTGGGCTGTTAAGATGACCTCCCCTCCATATAAGGAAAGGGAACAGGCCGGCCATCCACGGACTACAGCGATGGTGATTTAGTAGAACTTCAGTATTTCCACACCCTCTGGCGAGGTTAATAGTCATGAAGTTTTGAACCCATTTTCCTTGTTTTAAATTGTGCCTATAGTAATACATTTGTTAGAAATTTGGTAGAGGGAGGTGGGTTATTGGGTTATTTGGGGGTATACAAGGGTATACAAGAGCAACACCACAGAACTAGTAGTGTAACTTTTCACACACCCACAGAATATATGTTGGTGTGATTCGAGTTATTACCACGTGGGCACATGCCCATTGGCTGATGCAATCAGGGTGTGCTCTAATAAAAATAAACACATACCACTTATAGTGCTGTTTGCCCAGCCTATAATTACCTTTGTTTTCGTCTACTCTAATCACAACTACGCACTCGTTCCTCCCTATCCTGACCAGCTTGTTGATAGAGCGAATGCGCCGTCTGGAGAGTTCGCTGAGCATAATCATTCCTTCTATGTTGTTGTATTCGAGTAGGGTAACGTACGCTCCCATCTCAGCTATAGAGCGCACGTTTACCATCACCACGTCCTCCTGCTTGGGGTAGCGATGCTTGTAGTATCTACACGACAGAGACATCTTAACACTGAACAGCAGTGGTTACGGTTGTCAAATGGAGTTTTTTTACTTGGCGATACGTACCGCTTCGTAATTGCAAGCGTTTTAATCATCACTGACAATGGATGTGCAATTTTTGGTTCTTTTTGTTGTGTCATATCTTATTAATATCGAAGAAACAAACTGACGGGGAAAAATTCTGCCATAGCCAGCTTGTGGAGTACTAGAGTAAAAGATAAATGATCGCATGTAGAAACGTGGAGACTTGGAAAGGGTCGTCTAGACTACTCGGCGTGCTATTTTGGGGGGAGGGTTGGTGGGTTGGGTTGGTAGCTACGCTTGTTTTTGTCTGTTTGTGGCGAGGTGTGACAATTTACAAGGCGCCGAACTCGATAGTCGTATATATATAGGGCTTTATGAACTATCGTTGGGCTATAGATTCTTTTGTTGTTATTTACTTTTATTTTATATTTATTTTATATTTATGATTTATGATTTAATGTTGCTATTGCTGAGCCTGTTAAGGCCATCACATATATAATACAGCACAGTGTGAAACTATTTAGTAACTAACCTAATAACAATCTATATTTTAAAAAGAAGTCAACAGAATAAAATTATCCACAATATTAAGTTACGAGTGTCCCGCTGCTCAGGAAGGGGGGGACAGGAGTGGACCAAAGATCATTCCTCAGCTGACCATACAACAATTCCTTTCTCCTCTGCCACCACTTCCCTACCCAATACATAACACACTCACCCACCTCCTCCATCACTGCATCACTTACTCCCTCCACATCTTTCCCCAAAAGCAATGCCACCTTTCCATCCTTACTCACTCTTCTTAATTCATCCAGCCACTGTCTTGCCCCTGCAATTCTGCATACCTCATCTATCAGAACCAGCCGATCCCTCTCAAATTCCCCGCATGTCACCAAGAAATGTTCCACATCCTCCCCTGCTCCACTATCACACATTATACACCTCTCATCCCTAACTATCCCACATCTCTTCTTATCCTCTAACAACCCAGCTGATGCAGTCCTCAGTCTAAATTGCAGCCGCACACCTTCCTGACCATGCATGGACCTCACATACCTCTCCACCCCTGCACCATTCTTTGCCGATTTATAATAATTCAGCGTACTTTTCCCGTCTACTTCCTCCTCCCAGTCCTTCTCATTTCTCACCTTCACTTTCCCCTTCCACTTGCGCACTGACCCAACCTCGTTGTTTATCTTGTACTTTCTCCTCAAGATCTCATATTCTTCCCACCATCCAATTCCTCCATCCTCTCGTAGTTTATTTACAACAACTTTAACCAATCTGCTCTGTTCCAACACCTCTAATCTCTTGCCAAACAAAACCTTCATCTCTTCCCTCCTCTCCTCTAGCTTCCTCCACCCCATATCTCCCCGTATTGCCACTCCTGCTACTGTATCACTTGCCCCCAACAGTCTCCTACCCACTCTCATCTGTGCTGACTCCAACTTCTTGCGAGCATTCCGTCCTCCTGTCCACCACACTTCGGCTGCATGCTCCATACTGGGTCTCGCTAGAAGTTCCCACACCATTCTTCCTCTTGTCTACTTCCACCTGCCCATTCACTCTACTCATCCATATTACCTTTCCAACCCACTCTTCTGCCTTCTTTGCCATCTTCTCTAACTGAACATTACCCCTTAGCTTCCTATCAAACCATATTCCTAAGTACTTGAATTCTTTGACCTCTTCCAATATCTCCTCACCAATCCTCCAATGCACTTCTGATTCCTTCTTCCCTACTACCATGACCTTGCTCTTCTTGCTATTAAATTTCATCTTCCACCTTAACACATACGCCTGTACCACATCCAACATAGCTTGCAGTTCCACCCCTGAGTCAGCCAGAAGAACAACATCATCTGCATACACGAGTGCCCCACACCAGCAGACTTCCACTTTGACTCCTAGCTCAGCTCTCTCCAATTCCTCTGCCATTCCCATCAGATATATATTGAAAAGAAGTGGAGACAAAGGACATCCCTGCCTAAGTCCATTCTCCACAGTGAACCACCTTGACCTCCTTCCATTCAATACCACCGTCGTCTCTACCCCACTATACAATCCTACACATGTCCTCACAAGCTTCTCTTCTACTCCATACTGCCTCAACTTCTGCCACAGTCCCTCCCTCCACACACTGTCATATGCCTTACTTATATCCAGGAAAGCCAGATATGAAGCTTTTTTCTGATGGATGTGCAATTTTAGGTTCTTTTTGTTGTGTCATATCTTATTAATATCGAAGAAACAAACTGAACAAACTGACGGGGAAAAATTCTGCCATAGCCAGCTTTGTGGAGTACTAGAGTAAAAGATAAATGATCGCATGTAGAAACGTGGAGACTTGGAAAGGGTTGTCTAGACTACTCGGCGTGCTATTTTGGGGGGGAGGGTTGGTGGGTTGGGTTGGTAGCTACGCCTTACCTGCTTGTTTTTGTCTGTTTGTGGCGAGGTGTGACAATTTACAAGGCGCCGAACTCGATAGTCGTAGGGCTTTATGAACTATCGTTGGGCTATAGAGGTTTTTTTGTTGTTATTTACTTTTATTTTATATTTATTTTATATTTATTATTATTATTATTTTTTTACAGTTTACAGTAAAATAAATACACATGCATGTATATGCAACCTTGCATAAACAAGGCAGACACTAAAATGAATCCATCCACCTCTGCAGTAACTGGGGGGAGACAGCCTAGCCACAGGGTAGCATTGCCTCTCCAGAGGCAGACAGACAGCCTTTGGAACAGGTGGTGCACAGAATCCATGGGAGAAATCTCTGAGCCTGGTAGTGGCTAATCTCAGTTATAATGTGGCATGCATCTTCACTCCAGCCACCAAGAGATTCGACTACAAGGAGGACGAAGTCGACTCCAACAACCTTGCAATCAGCAGAGTGAGCAGCTCGCTTGCGATTGGCCCCTACTGTCAGAGCATGGCCCTGACAGGAGGCAGCCCCATTGACAGTCCGGTGTTGGAGTGTGGAAATTACCGTTACATCCAGGGCAGCAGTACGACCTCTCTTCCAGTTTGGAAGGAAAATATCTGCAGGGCACTACGCAGGTATTTCCTTCAAGGGCAGCTGACTGAGAAGTGGAGAAGATGACATCTCTGATGGCATCATGGCGGTGAATTCGATCCCCGTTACCCCCACAGCCCACCTGGTGGTCACCAAAGCAGTCCATCACCACATTGCAGACAGGGCAACGAGAACCATCCTCCACCATCCTGAGACCAAGCCAATATACTGTAGGCAATGTTGGAATTCCCTATCCTGAAAGTGGAGACCAAGGGGAGTAAAATTCTGATGTATGGACTTACTACACGTATAATTACTAACAAGATCAAACAAGATCAAAATTCATGGTTTTAACGTTTTTTTGTCTGCGACATTTACTACCTTCGCGAAAGATTGAAGGTACGCTCACTGTTTTAGGGTCAAAATCGACTGAAGGTACTTATGATACTAAGAAGCTGCCAAAATGATTGATATAAACCTTTGTCTACCATTTTAAAAGCAATGGCTTCGCAATCCCAAATGCAGAAAAAGCGGAAATTCATTTGCCTATTACCTAATATCAGATTTAAAAATATTAGCTAATGACTTTACAACTTGGGTATTTTTCAGAATGTGTCGGAATTAGAAGGAATTTAGTTGAGGCGCCCCACTGGGGTACAGTGGGACAAGTTAGCAAACACTCTATGACATAGGTAGACGTGGTGAAATGAGCATGAGACACTGGAGTCAAATATTCACACAAAACTGGACCACAGAAGTGATGCCTCTTTGTGAAAATCTATTTAGTGAAAAAGATGTCCAGGGTAGGAAAAGAGTTCCGTAGTTTGACTAGGATAGAATGACTTGTTGCAGACATTCTTCTGTAGTAGTTGACCACTAGCTTGTTTAGCGAAGAAGATCTAATGTGTGCATGTGATAGATACATTGCCAAGATATTACAAAATAATAAACAATTACATCCATTTTCTTCCAGACTCAATCAAATTAGTTCCTACTCCGCTCATGTCTTCTCGCCAATACCACCCATCGAACATCATAATCCCATTCTCCCACACTGCATCCATGCAGTCTTCCTTCGTTCCCTCCCCCACAGCTCTTTGGAACTCACTCCCAACCTCCATTAGATCCTCATCCTCACTCTCTTCCTTCAAACGATTTATTAAAATAATAATTCTTCGCCTAACTTAAATCATTTTCCTACCTATTATTGTTATCATGTATGTTGTTATCATGTATGTAAGGCTCTAAATAGCTTTTGCTACAATTATAGTGATCTCATTTTTCAAAAAAAAATTATGTTCAAGCTGCCAGGGTGGTAGTAAAAAATTATGACAAAAACTGGATGTCCTGTAGTTCGAGATAGTACATGAAGGGAAGCATGTTTAGAGTGACTTATAATTGCTAGCATAATCATTCACTTATCAGGATGTGGTGGATCTACTTTGTGCTTTCTCAATCTTGAAGATGTCTTTGTGTAAGCAGATTTGAGAGCAGTGCAGGAATTTGGATCTAAGTAGTGCGATGAGAGATTTTTTTAAATCGATTGCAGAATTGGTAGGAAAAGACCTTTCGGGGAGTTGTATGCTTGGCTCACACCAGGGATAATACACCAGGATAATTTACTGTCATAAACAGAAGGGGACCAAAGATGCTGCCCTGAGGCACTCAGATTTAGCAAATCTGGAGAGTGGAGGGTAGGCAAGACTGGATGAGTACTAGCAGGTAGTAAAGGGACATTTGTAGGATGGGAAGACAGTTGAAGGGGTTAGATCAAGAGCAGGGGTCCAATGTAACATATAGTATCTGGAATGCATGGAAAGAAAAGCTGTTGACAGCGGCGGAGAAAGGTTTGGGGAAGAAGAAAATAATGGAGGACTCGATGGGATGGTGGTCAGATGAAGTAGGGGAAGCAATATGTAACAGGAAATGGGTTTGTAGGAAATTGAAGGCAAAGAATGGGACATGATGTTAAAGTGAGAAGGTTCTGGAATGAATATAAAAAGATGTAAAGCTACTGATAAGGAAAGAGAAGAAAGAGCTGCTGGAAAAGACAGTGAGGAGAATAAGAGCACAGGGTGGAACCAGCTGTAAGTTGTTTTAGTCAGACCTGAGGGGAAAGAAGAAAAGTAGAAAGATAGGAAGGTTGAAGACCAGGAAGGATGATGATGATGTATGGAGGGGGGGGGAGTATTAGTGGATTTGCTGACTGCTACTGTACCTCACCAAAGTAAGGTGACTGTCTCAAAGCAAGCTTGTGAATCACATGATTGAGTTTCAGGAGGCTTTGCAGTCAGATTTGGCATATATACCACTTTTCTGACCATGAATGGCTTTTCTGTCTGTGCTGTTTGAGTGACATCTTCAATGTATATTCTACAGGAAACTTGGCACTTCAAGGAACAATCATCGACGCCGCAAAACAAGCCAATTCTGCATTTATTTGAAAGCTAAAGTTGTGGAGCAAGAGAGTTGCAAAGGGCATGCCCATGCTTGACAAATCTGTTGATGAGAGCGAGGATGGTCAAGATATCCTAGTAATTTTAAAGCAGCCATCCAGGCCCACTTGGACGAATTGGTCAGAAAGATGGAGGAATACGCCCCTGATCTGGCCTTATGTGGTGCCAGCAGCCTTTTGTGGCCGGTGAGAATCAGGTCAATGAAGATGACTTTCCAGCAAAAGAGGAGTGGATAACTCTGTGTGGGAATGAGACTTGGAAGCTGGAATTCCAGAACAAGTACCTGGAAACATTTTGGATAGCCTGACTAAATGACACACCTAAAGATCCTGACTTCCTTTTCGACCACTTAACGATGTGGGCAAGGCTTTTATCATCATGAGAATAAAAACCAAAAGAAATAGAACCAGTTGGAGTTGTCAAATGATGCAATAATTTCTTTCAGTTCTACATAGTGAATACTTTGCTAACAAAATGCTATCCCATTGAGAATAACTACTAACTTACAAACACACTTTATATAAATAAAAATTCATAAAATATAACATGTTTTATTTTTTATTATACAGGTAATGGAACAGGAAAGATAGGGCGATTTAGACAATGGTTCCAAATAAGGTTAAGAATCTGCTCTAGCCACTGGTGCTAATTTCAGCTGTCTATATATATAATAGCACTTGACAAACTGGAGTTAAACTTGTTCCAAAATCAGGCACTCAGGTTTTGAGGTACCCCACTTTAACTCCAGTAACTTGGGTGTAGTAGTGGTCTAGTTATACCTTGAAAAATGTAAAAGAGAGCACATAGAGAGACCTATCTTTTGAGCCATATATCAAGTCCAAACCATGAAGTGTGCAGAATTTATGGAGCTACAAACTGGCAACCACAAGTTTTTTAGCACCTGCTAGTTTATGCTACCAGACACCCCTATGCAGAGGAAAACCATAGATTTTAGTTAGACCTTCTGGAGACTGGTAACAAATCTCTCTGGAGACTTGTGACAGCTTCTGGCTCCACCAGTTCTTAGTCTCTGTCCTTCAACTTTCTATATCAACCCATCACTATTCCACATTGTCATAAGTATATAATAATAATAAATGTGAAAGAGTAAATTGCAAGTTCCATCCAATTCCCTGGAATTTTACAAGTAGCTAGAATTTCTTATTCTACACACTTTATTATGAAAATGCTTAGTATTGCTAGCTAGGTTATTCGATTATTGACTGAGATTGAAAATAAGAGTATTCTTCTCAATGGACTCTCAGTCAAAAATCTTTCTGAATCTACATTTCGGTTAGATGAAGGCCAGACCATCTAGCAGAAACATGGTTAAGATTATTGAGAAGACTTGTTTATTTCGCTTGTTTTAGAAATGGTCATCATAAGTTCAAACAAACCCAGCAATTGTGGATTGCCCCCTGAAGATGGTCAGAATCACCAAAATGGCCGTGATAACTATGGCTATATACCTAGCTTCACTATTCCAAGCAGAAGTACAACTGCTTTCTGGCATTAGTATGATGCAGTTACCAAAGTCTGCACGATCACACATCAATGTCCTATATTAAAAGATATTTCCCTTGCTCGTTCTAACCAAAGTATTATTTGTCCAATGTCGATCAGTAAATATGGTTTGGCCTTCATCAGGGTGATGACTTACTTCTGCCATGGCAATGGGTGTGGTTGTTCATTGTCTCTTGATAGTTGAGATTCAGCAACCATAGGTAGTCAAGCCCTACATCTCTCCTGAAGCTCTGATCCTTGGATTTGAGGTGGATGTGGCAGAGCTTCCTTCACAAGAAATTCCCTCTATTGGAAGTCATCTCACACTAAGATTGGGTGGTAGTGATTCCATGCATTCAGTTTTCCTGTCTCTATGCATCCATGTGTTCTTTTATTTTGGTCTGCCTCTGTTTCTCCAATGTATGGATAGACTTTCCCACAGCTGCATGGAATGTGATATATGTATCATTCAAACTATCATTGTTCTAGCTCCTGCTGCGAGATGAACACTTGTGTGGCTTGTGGAGGAACTTGTCTTGCTTTCATATTATGCCCAATCAGTTTCGTTTGAAATGTCCCTGGACTCCTAACTACCAGCCATTTCCAAGGGAAAGAGAAAAGATGTTCCCTAAATAGAATAGTCGGCATGAAATTAAACCTCAGGCGGGCACAAAATGATGATCTTTCACTCTGTAAAAAAAAAAATTCAAAGCTTATCCAAATTCATCATGACAATGGCAACTTGTCTTGGACAGGAAGTAGTGAGGTAGTCACTGACTCATAGCTAGTGATGTTATATTGTTGACATGGTGAAGACTTAAGGGGGTCCACTGCCCCAAAACATTTTTGTTTTGTTTGTTTGTTTCCCCCCCAAAATATGACGACAGTACATGCAAGATGCTGCCTTCCAAATAGGAGAAGATTTGGATGCTCCATTCTGGACTTATACTAACTTTAGTACTCCCTTCTCCGTTCAAAGATTTGAATTACGCGAAGACGCTTCACGTAATAGTGAGTTTCAATGGCCGCGGAGACCAACAAGGGAAGCAAACCAGTGATTCTGGTCATCCCCCTAGGAAGCGGCCTATATAGGATAGACCAAACTTCCCCTCCCTATTCTTGATTTTTCTGGTATGTATATGTACTTTTGGTGTTTTTTTATGGTATGGTCAGTTCAACCATTGAAATACCAGTCCCGAAAAAGTTTTTTGGGGGGGGGGGGGGGGGGCCAAGGGCGGTTCTCCCTGCTTCATATTTGGAATAATCAGACAAAATTATATAGATTCTGTTTCCTCTCAATGAGAGCTACAAGATGACATTCTCTGTTTTTTTATTTTAAGCAAGTATGATGTCAACAGGTACAAAAAAAACAATGAAAATGCTACCAAGAAATTGCAATAGAATTTTTTTTAATTTTTAAAATCCATGATCACACTATTTAAAATGAAGTGGAGGGAAAGTGTTTTTCAGAATGCAAAGAATTCATCACAAGCAAGATACAAAAAGGATTATGATGCAAAGAGGAAGCTAAAGACTGAAAGTGTACAGAGAATCATCTGCAAACAATCCATCACCAGAAAAAAGCAACAACTTTGCACAAAAAATGTAGGAAGAGCGAGTCAATCTACTGATGTTTTGGTGATTTTGATGAATATAAAAGTGTACATACATGCAGAAATCCACAATGCCATGCATTTGGATCATCTTAGAGAAACTGAATATCCAAATATTTCTGGTTGCAGTCCCACTTTTGATGATTGTTTCTTGTTTCTCACGTGTACAAAGTCATTCAGAAGAAACAATCCAAATCCATCACAACCATGCTCAGTGTTGTTGGATGGTGAGGTCTGAAGTCCTACATACTTGAGGTGAACACAACAGAAAAGAGAGATGCTTATATTATGCAGATATGATCAGTAATCTCAAGTGCTCCAAAACCTCCACTCCTGATCCATTTGTTTCGAGTCTTTCAAAGAATGTCCTAGTTCAATTTCCGGTCACTCTAATACTGCTTGGATAGGTCACAACCAACTGGGGCGAGGTCACTCTATCCAGTGGTAGGTAACTGCACAGGGGCTTGTTTTCTCATTCAAATGTACTCCATCCTCAGATATGTCACAACTTAGTAAGACAAATATTACAGGCTAGCTACACTAAATGCAACCCTTAGATGTCTGCCTCACTGAAATCTAGTTTATTTATATACCTCAAAACCTCCTAATAGCGAGATGGGGGTCAATCCATCCCATGGTAGGTCACTATTATAGTGACTGGGGGTTGCTGATACCAGTGACCCCCATGGTCATTTAAAGGGGGAGGGGTCACCATGTATTGCAACACCTGTCATGCATTGCACCTGAAATGAACTGTAATTAATACAGGCAATTTCTCTTCGTTCTGTGATAAGCTCTGGTTACTGGAGCCAAGATACAATGTCAGAATGTGCATGCACATACAAACACTTGGCATTTGCTCATCTTTTATGATTTATGAAAATATGAAGCCACATACACAGGTGTGTGCTGTATGTCAAAACTATTGACCACTAAAGTTACCACATATATACTTCCTGATGAAGGCTAAAGCATCTAGCCAAAACGTCAAGAGAGTAAATTGCAAGTTGATTATTTAGAAAGTCATTGTACATATGTATGATGCAGTAAAGAAAAACAGTTCTACCAATTTGTTGTTCTAGGGAACCAAATTCATGAAAATATTACAAATGAAACTGACTGGCTTTTCATTTAGGCAGTGCATTTTAAAATGGAGTTGGAGCTGAAGGCAAGTGACCTCATGAATTCGTGTTCGACTACACCCTCCCCAAACTTGGGTCCCTAAACTTTACCTTGGTATATATAATATATATAACCACACTCGGTTACGTACCAAATAGAGCTCCAAAATGAGGTTTTTACATTTAGTACTCCTGACCTACTCACAGCTATACAGGTGAAAACCTGGACACTCAAATGTCATGACTAAATATATACTCTCAACAAACTCCCAGTTGACATAAAATAAAATTACAATGACTTTCTCAATAATCAACATGTGAATTTTTACTCTCTCGATATTTCGACTAGATGCTCTAGCTGATTATTCCTGATGAAGGCTAGAGCAGCTAGTAGAAACGTTGAGAGAGTAAAAATTCAAGTTGATTATTGAGAAGGCACGTATGTATGTAAATTTGTCAGGTAATTTTATCAATGAGTGTTCCCTTTTGTTTCTTGGCCCGCACATGATCCTCTATGGCTTTCTGCAGAGCACACAAGCAAGTGAGAGAGTACGAGTGTATTATATGTATGAGTGTATGTATATATATATATATATGTATTATATATGTATGAGTATATGTGTATATATATGTATTATATATGTATGAGTATGTGTATATATATGTATTATATATCCATGAGTATGTGTGTACATATATATGTATTATATATGTATGAGTGTGTGTGTATATATACATATATATGTATGAGTATGTGTATATATATGTATCATATATCCATGAGTATGTGTGTACATATATATGTATTATATATGTATGAGTGTGTGTGTGTATGTATATATATAATACATATATGTATGCATGTGTGTATATATTATATATGTATGAGTATATGTGTATATATATGTATTATATATCCATGAGTATGTGTGTACATATATATATATGTATTATATATGTATGAGTGTGTGTATATATATATATGTATTATATATGTATGAGTATGTGTGTACATATATATGTATTATATATGTATGAGTGTGTGTATATATATATATGTATTATATATGTATGAGTATGTGTGTACATATATATGTATTATATATGTATGAGTGTGTGTATATATATATGTATTATATATGTATGAGTATGTGTGTACATATATATGTATTATATATGTATGAGTGTGTGTATATATATATGTATTATATATGTATGAGTGTGTGTATATATATATATATTATATATGTATGAGTATGTGTGTACATATATATGTATTATATATGTATGAGTATATGTGTATATATATATGTATTATATATCCATGAGTATGTGTGTACATATATATATATGTATTATATATGTATGAGTATGTGTGTACATATATATGTATTATATATGTATGAGTGTGTGTATATATATATGTATTATATATGTATGAGTGTGTGTATATATATATATGTATTATATATGTATGAGTGTGTGTATATATATATGTATTATATATGTATGAGTGTGTGTATATATATATGTATTATATATGTATGAGTATGTGTACATATATATATATAATTATGTATTATATATGTATCATGAGTGTGTGTATACATATATATATAATGTATGAGTATGTGTGTGTGTGTATATATATATATACTGTAAACCCAGAAAAGTTGGCGACCTTTTTATTTAGCGTTTTTGATACCATGCACATTTTAGCGACCATTAATGTTAACGTTTTATAGCATGAAAAACAAGGTGAAATCCTTGTGAAAATAAGAACAGTACATTAATCATTAATAAAGTCCATGATTCCAGGGTTTTTTTGAATGCTTGTTTTAGTCTTTCAGTATTGCATGAAAGATTGCTAAGACTGTTGATTAACCAGTTTGCATGCGCAGGGGCTTGATCAATGATGCACGAAGATCCACTTTAACAACTGATATCTCTTTCCCACCATCCAGGACTTCATGGATTTCATTAGCATACCTCGTGAAAGAGTCCTTCATTAAAGCCTTAAATTCTTCATTTACGCACATATCAAGTGGCTGCAACTCTCCTGTGCAAGCTCGCAGGAACAAACACTTGGTGGATATTGTTGTCTTGAAGCTTTTTAAGAACAGAACTACAGCGATGAGCCGCAAACACATCGAATATTGCCAATGCAGGCTGATCGTCAGCCAAATCCAGTCTCGCTCTAGTAGTAGTGACATATGGAATCGATATATTGTAACATTGTCTGTTCATTGCTCCAATGGTAAACAAACTGAGCTAGATCCACCAGCATTGCCTTTCAACCAACGAACAATCGACATAGCTGTAAGTTCGCAGTTGCTTGATCAAAACTCGAAAGCTCCTAATCAGTGATGACCTCGTGCTCTGCTGACTGCTAGCACGTGCGCGTGAGTGTTTTTGAACTTTGTACTTATATTGCCACAAATGTTGGCTGTCTATTAACTTAGCGATTTCCCCCCCTTCGCTAAATTCGCTAACATTAATGGCCCGCTAACTTTTCTGGGTTTACAGTATATATATATATATAATAATATTATATTATTATGAGGTTTTCTTTAAGAATGGAAGGGAACTTCTTAAAAATCTCACATGCCCTCAGGCTGCCCCTCCCCTGGTGATGGCTGTCTCCTTGGGCATGAAACAATATTACTTCCACAAGATCAGTATACAACTAATGATATTCATCTAGAATAAAAACCTTTCATACTCGGGTTCGCCTGATACAATCTGTAGGAGTCTGACCTAAATTACCAAGGGCATATTTTCACACCTTCATAAATGGTAAGCTCCATAAAATCCAAATACAATTTCCCCTTCTACCCAACACACGATGAAAATATGATCCCAATCCTTCCCCCCCCCTTGTGAAACTTCTGAAAGTGTTATGTATAAACTACAGTACTTGCCCCTGTGGCCAGGTAGAAATTTGCACAGAGAATCTCTGTGGCCATGCAGTAGAGGAATGCTGCTTCCATGCTGAGGTCTATGGAGTACAGTAGGGGGATGCTGCTTCCATGCTGGGCTCTATGGAATACAGTAGGGGGATGCTGCTTCCATGCTGGGCTCTATGGAGTACAGTAGGGGAATGCTGCTTCCATGCTGGGCTCTATGGAGTACAGTAGGGAATGCTGCTTCCATGCCAGGCTCTATGGAATACAGTAGGGGAATGCTGCTTCCATGCTGGGCTCTATGGAGTACAGTAGGGGAATGCTGCTTCCGTGCTGGGCTCTATGGAATACAGTTGGGGAATGCTGCTTCCATGCCGGGCTCTATGGAATACAGTAGGGGAATGCTGCTTCCATGCTGGGCTCTATGGAGTACAGTAGGGAATGCTGCTTCCATGCCAGGCTCTATGGAATACAGTAGGGGAATGCTGCTTCCATGCTGGGCTCTATGGAGTACAGTAGGGGAATGCTGCTTCCATGCCGGGATACAGTAGGGGAATGCTGCTTCCATGCTGGGCTCTATGGAGTACAGTAGGGGAATGCTGCTTCCATGCTGGGCTCTATGGAGTACAGTAGGGGAATGTTGCTTCCATGCCAGGCTCTATGGAGTACAGTAGGGGAATGCTGCTTCCATGCTGGGCTCTATGGAATACAGTAGGGGAATGCTGCTCCCACGCTGGGCTCTATGGAGTACAGTAAGGGAATGCTGCTTCCATGCTGGGCTCTATGAAATACATGTACAGTAGGGGAATGCTGCTTCCATGCTGGGCTCTATGGAGTACAGTAGGGGAATGTTGCTTCCATGCTGGGCTCTATGGAATACAGCAGGGGAATGTTGCTTCCATGCTGGGCTCTATGGAATACAGTAGGGGAATGCTGCTTCCATGCTGGGCTCTATGGAGTACAGTAGGGGAATGTTGCTTCCATGCCGGGCTCTATGGAGTACAGCAGGGGAATGCTGCTCCCACGCTGGGCTCTATGGAGTACAGTACTAGGGGAATGCTGCTTCCATGCTGGGCTCTATGGAATACAGTAGGGGAATGCTGCTCCCACGCTGGGCTCTATGGAATACAGTAAGGGAATGCTGCTTCCATGCTGGGCTCTATGAAATACATGTACAGTAGGGGAATGCTGCTTCCATGCTGGGCTCTATGGAGTACAGTAGGGGAATGCTGCTTCCATGCTGGGCTCTATGGAATACAGTAGGGGAATGCTGCTTCCATGCTGGGCTCTATGGAGTACAGTAGGGGAATGTTGCTTCCACGCTGGGCTCTATGGAATACAGTAGTGGAATGCTGCTTCCATGCTGGGCTCTATGGAGTACAGTAGGGGAATGCTGCTTCCATGCTGGGCTCTATGGAGTACAGTAGGGGAATGCTGCTTCCACGCTGGCCTCTATGGAGTACAGTAGGGGAATGCTGCTTCCATGCTGGGCTCTATGGAGTACAGTAGGGGAATGCTGCTTCCATGCTGGGCTCTATGGAGTACAGTAAGGGAATGCTGCTTCCATGCCGGGCTCTATGGAATACAGTTGGGGAATGCTGCTTCCATGCTGGGCTCTATGGAGTACAGCAGGGGAATGCTGCTTCCATGCTGGGCTCTATGGAGTACAGTAGGGGAATGCTGCTTCCACGCTGGCCTCTATGGAGTACAGTAGGGGAATGCTGCTTCCATGCTGGGCTCTATGGAGTACAGTAGGGGAATGCTGCTTCCATGCTGGGCTCTATGGAGTACAGCAGGGGAATGCTGCTTCCATGCTGGGCTCTATGGAGTACAGTAGGGGAATGCTGCTTCCATGCTGGGCTCTATGGAATACAGTAGGGGAATGCTGCTTCCATGCTGGGCTCTATGGAGTACAGTAGGGGAATGCTATTTCCATGCTTGGCTCAGTAGGGGAATGCTGCTTCCATGCTGGGCTCTATGGAGTGGTAGGAGGAATAATTACTAGACTACTTCTGAACTCGGCCATTATTATATTATATTATCATTATTTTTGTTGTTAATAATATAATAATAAATTTAAAAATAATATGCTGGAAGCATATATTTTTTGACATGGTCCATGATATGGTCCATGATATTGCACAGCCTATTTAAAGTGTGCCAGCTATTCAATGAAACGCCACACCCATCATACAAACAAAATACAGAATAAGTTTCATTTAGGAAGTTTGCATTACATTGTAACACTTCAGAAAAATGCAGTCATGACTGTGATAACATAGATATGGAACCTAATAGAGCCTCACCTGTTCTGCATATCTCTTCCTGCCTTCTTCAGTAACCAACACACTCTTGTGTACGTAGTCGGCATTACTTGCATAAGAGTTTTCTATCTCTCTCTACGTAATAGAAATGACAGAGATATCTTTGTGACCACCACCACAAAGTCCCTACTACAGTAAATATGGAATTCTTCACTTTTGACAAGGAAAAAAAAGGGGGGGGGGGGGGGGGGGGGGGAATAAGGGGTGTAAAAAAAAAATAATAATAATAATAATAATAATAATATATATATATATAATTTAATAATACAATATTAAATACAATGTCCAATAAACAGAATAACAAACAAACATTAAAACAATAGGATCATCAATATATATTATATACAGTATATATATATTTTTTAATGGGAAAGTGTCAGATAATTATATATATAAAAAACGGGAAAAAGGTACATGTACAGTACGTACATGTACCTTTTACATGTAGATGGCGTAAGCTGCCAATTACACAAACTGTCCCATGTATATAATTCACAGCAGGTGTGTGGTCCAGGAAGTTGATCCTCACACTGGAAGTGAACTTATCCACAGCTCTACAATCCTAGTTAATTCCAGGAAGTCATCTTGCTCGGCTATTGACTTATAAGGGTCAGAGTCTACTAAAATGCCATCCCGTACCTATTACCGGCACACCAAAGAAATCCACATGCTCAACTATCGGCACTGTGTGACGTTTATGTTTTAGCACGACCCTAACAGATTCATAATGCATTGTATTTGTTTATAACCTTTACACAGAGACACCATGTTCATATATACCTGATATAAAGATGATAAATTTGTCACCCAAACAATGCCATTTTATTAATGAAAAGAAACATTAAGAAAAATTATATCTACAACAGCAATAAATGGAAGCATCTGCACAATGGAAAATAAACAAAATTTCTCTATTCCATCAGTGTCATAGATTAGAGGGGGTCAATATATAATTAGTGCAACAAGGCACCCACACATAGCTAAATATGCCCAAGCTGGTCTATTAGTTCCAGTAGCCAATCATCTTCTCTTCTTGAGAACTCCTTTCTCCCTGGAAAAACTCTGCTGTGCCTTTATCTGTATTCTGCTTTTGCCACATCTGATCTTTCCAACTAACTGGATGAATCCACCAAGTTCAGTCTCCCTAGTAGAAGTTAAGTAGGTCCATAGTCCTGGCTTCATGCCATGAGTGACCTAGCCAAGGTGTCTGTACTGTCATGCACAATGACTGCATGCTGGACACGTCCATCCTTAACTGCTGCAAGAAGAGTTGGCACGACTCATCTGACCATCCTTGATCTTGGATGTGGTCATCAAAACCGGAGTAGACTACGATCTGACCTTATTCCTACCGAGTGGCATCCTAATGGAAATAAAAAGATATGTACATGTAGCTAGATCAAGTTGTTATTTAGTCCAGTTCCAAGAAATAGGCGAGTAGTCGTGTATCATTATGACTCTAGTCAACACAACTACAGCAATCTAACCAGAAACAAATGCTAAGACAAACTTATCTAGCACGTGCAATAAACTCAGCGAACAAAAGAAACAAGAAGCTTGTTAGATGCATGGCAACAAGAAACTACTGCTCCATGTCGGGAAATGTTCCAAAATTCCGTAAAGTTCGATATTACGAGTGACGCAAGTATGCAGATACAGTAGGCGCCATAAAAAACTTGGCGTTTCGTTTAAGGGGGCGGTTCACCTTTAACTGGTAAAAAACGTCTGTTGACTTTGAATGCCCATAACTTTTTTTATAATTGGTTTGTGTAGATAATGTTATGCTCAAATTGTTGCTTGTTCTATGTGCTTTCCAATGATATATAAAATATCTCTAGAGGCATGTTTTGTCAGAAGATGCATGCAGAAACATCCAAGGCAGGACCCTCCTCCTCTTGGCAGACCCCCACTACTCATTTTTAAAAATCAAAAGATGTAAATTGGTTTGTAGCTTGTCAAAGCTAACAGCTGTGATTGGGCTGATTTTATATTGCAATAACTAAAGTGGCTGTTGAATGGCAACGTGCCGTATTTGATTACGCGCTAAAAATTGTAAGAGCTAAAACGCTCGCTACGTTTCTTTTAAGCACATGGGCAAGCGCGTGCGTTGACCACCACGTGGGAAGGTGAAAAAAGCGGGCTAGATTGAACTTGTTACGCGAGTGTCCTGCTGGAGTTCAGTTCTTTGTCAAGTTATTTTCGTCATGAGTTTAAGGAAAGCGTTGAGGGATACCACCTCTGAAAGCAGTAAGTTTCTTTCTCTCACTCAACATTTTTGTTATACCTATCCTGCTGTAATTGGAATCTGCTAGATCCCTACTAGTTGTTGGAATTCAGTTTTAGTTTGTTTGGGGTAGATAGAACAAGTGGACTACTGGCTAGTACTTTCTCTATCTAGTTTTGTACTAATTGGGCTATTTAGCTTTTTCTCTCTCTGTAGCTGTTTTTGTACTATTTTGCTTTTCCCCCCTAGCTAGTGAAGAGAAACAGCATGGCCTAATACTTGAATACTTGCTCACCAGGCAGTCCAGGGCCTAATACTTGCTTATCAGGCAGTCCAGGACCTATCTTGAACAACAGAAAATGGCTTCTTTGGTACAATGGCTAATTGATATGTTCAAGGGGAAAATATTGAAAGCTCAACCAGCTAGTAGGTCTAGCAGCTTGTGACTTAGATTTGGATCAATACTTTTGTTTCACTGTGGCAGCATGATAATTGTTTGTCTAACCAAAGTTATCCAAAAGGGAAAAATATATATATATTTGTACTTGTCATCTAATTGATCCAATATGGTGTTATTTGTTTAGAATTTATTTTGGTCTTTTGGCCCATGGAGGACTCAGTGTCTGTGGTCCAGCAAGCCAAAGTGCTACAGGGTACCTTGGTGGGAGACAACTGTAAGGTTAAGGTGGGGACAGCTGTTTACAAGGGAGAGATTTCTGCTATTGGTAAGGAAGTGCCACAATAATGAAAGCTGGTGTTATACAATATTATTTTACATAGGCACTCTACTGAAATGGAGCAGTTGGAGTCGAATTTTGTGGGGAAATTCCTTGGACAACCTTTCACCACCTCATCACTCAACTTGTAGACCCAAGGCTGCTCCTTGACCACACCTCAGAAGTCTGGTGCAGTAAGTAGGCAAATCTTAGGGGACTGGTCAGGGTTTCATTTAGAAAAATGCCCAAGGGGGTCAACTGGAGGAATATTAAGCGGTTCTAATGAATTTTAATAGTACAATTTCAAAAGGTGGGGGGCAAAAAGGTGCCAAGGGGTGGCAGTCGTTCCCCCCCCCCCCCTTAAATGAAACCCTGCTGGTGAAGATGTGCTTATCTATCTTTCTTTTTATTTATTTTAAGACCGCTGACAGGAAAAGGCAATGTAGCCATGGAGTTCGGCCAGCCAAGCATTGTCGCGTAGTTTCTCCTATTGGTGAGTTTAATAATTCTAACTTTATTTGTTACTTTTAAAATGATACACATTTTTAAAATAGGAAGGGTATTGGATATCACTTGTCCTGAACCCATGCTTCCCTTACCACCTGTGATGAGCCGATCTCCTACCCCATCGGACAGGCCATCCTTGTCTTCTAGCCCATCTCCTTTACCTCCCAGCCAGTTTGGGAATTGTTCTTCAAATTCTGAAGCAGGTGATTCATATACTCCTGCGTTCAAATGAAGGCAATGTGTCTTGTACAACAACAGCAGTGTTAACAATGCTTGTGTTTCACAGATTCTTTGTTCCTGGAAGTACATACAAACCACAGGCTGGCCAGAGTGGAGGAGCTCTTGCACAAGGTCTTGAGGAACCAGCAAGAGATCATGTCAAAAATTGCAACACTGTTGCCACATGGCCCATCCTTTTTGACACCTCCACCTCCACCTGCTGTTGGGACCCCACTGCCTCCACCTGATGTTACTCCACCTGATGTTGGGACTCCACCTGATGTTGGGACTCCACCTGATGTTGGGACTCCACCTGATGTTGGGACTCCACCTGATGTTGGGACTCCACCTGCTGTTGGGACTCCACCTGCTGTTGAGACTCCACCTGCTGTTGGGACTCCACCCGTGGCAATACAGATACCCAGCAATCAATTGTTTTCACCCGTCTACCACCGGTCTAATGCACTTCCCTCATCTGCGATACAGCAGAACCTCATAAGTATCGAAGACGTTTTGCTGAAATACCCCAAGCTGGCCAACATCAGCAAGGTTGGCACATTGGCTTTCAAATTGGCAAAGGAAGCTGTGTTTGGAGACGACATCTTAAGACGGTGTACTCCGATGGGGAATAGGGAGCTCCCTGCTCTACCTGCCAAAGAATTAGACGAACTAAAAAAATTTTTTTACACAATGCATCCACAATTTTGGAGGCATCCAGTGGAGTTCGAGCCCGTTTGGCAAACATGCCTGGAATCAATCCAGCAGCATCCAAGAGGCTGAGACAGCTAGTCAGCTAGGTTAGTGATTATGGCTAGTGACGAGTCAGCTAGGTTAGAGATTATGATAGTGACAAGTCAGCTAGGTTAGTGATTATGACTAGTGACAAGTCAGCTAGGTTAGTGATTATGGCTAGTGACAAGTCAGCTAGGTTAGTGATTATGGCCAGTGACAAGTCAGCTAGGTTAGTGATTATGCTAGTGACAAGTCAGCTACATAGAGATTATGGCTAGTGACAAGTCAGCTAGGTTAGTGATTATGCTAGTGACAAGTCAGCTAGGTTAGTGATTATGGCCAGTGACAAGTCAGCTAGGTTAGAGATTATGCTAGTGACAAGTCAGCTAGGTTAGAGATTATGGCCAGTGACAAGTCAGCTAGGTTAGAGATTATGCTAGTGACAAGTCAGCTAGGTTAGTGATTATGGCTAGTGACAAGTCAGCTACATAGAGATTATGCTAGTGACAAGTCAGCTAGGTTAGAGATTATGGCTAGTGACAAGTCAGCTAGGTTAGAGATTATGGCCAGTGACAAGTCAGCTAGGTTAGAGATTATGCTAGTGACAAGTCAGCTAGGTTAGAGATTATGCTAGTGACAAGTCAGCTACATAGAGATTATGGCTAGTGACAAGTCAGCTAGGTTAGTGATTATGGCCAGTGACAAGTCAGCTAGGTTAGTGATTATGCTAGTGACAAGTCAGCTACATAGAGATTATGCTAGTGACAAGTCAGCTAGGTTAGTGATTATGGCCAGTGACAAGTCAGCTAGGTTAGTGATTATGGCCAGTGACAAGTCAGCTAGGTTAGAGATTATGCTAGTGACAAGTCAGCTAGGTTAGAGATTATGGTGAACTAAAAGCTAGGGCAATAATTCCTTGTGTACGGTACAAGCCATTACATACCATTTGTGTTGGTCTTACATTCAACGCAGAAAAGGAACGCTCAAGCAACATATTGCAAACACAACGCACGTAATCACTATTTAATGTTTAATTATCCGAACCGTGCAATCAACATTAACGGTAACCTACACCACGTGTTCGAGAGGGCGGGTAATACTGAGATACCCAGCAATCAATTGTTTTCACCCGTCTACCACCGGTCTAATGCACTTCCCTCATCTGCGATACAGCAGAACCTCATAAGTATCGAAGACGTTTTGCTGAAATACCCCAAGCTGGCCAACATCAGCAAGGTTGGCACATTGGCTTGCAAATTGGCAAAGGAAGCTGTGTTTGGAGACGACATCTTAAGACGGTGTACTCCGATGGGGAATAGGGAGCTCCCTGCTCTACCTGCCAAAGAATTAGACGAACTAAAAAAATTTTTTTACACAATGCATCCACAATTTTGGAGGCATCCAGTGGAGTTCGAGCCCGTTTGGCAAACATGCCTGGAATCAATCCAGCAGCATCCAAGAGGCTGAGACAGCTAGTCAGCTAGGTTAGTGATTATGGCTAGTGACGAGTCAGCTAGGTTAGAGATTATGCTAGTGACAAGTCAGCTAGGTTAGTGATTATGGCTAGTGATAAGTCAGCTAGGTTAGAGATTATGGCCAGTGACAAGTCAGCTAGGTTAGAGATTATGCTAGTGACAAGTCAGCTAGCTAGGTTAGAGATTATGCTAGTGACGAGTCAGCTAGGTTAGATATTATGGCCAGTGACAAGTCAGCTAGGTTAGAGATTATGCTAGTGACAAGTCAGCTAGGTTAGAGATTATGACTAGTGACAAGTCAGCTAGGTTAGAGATTATGCTAGTGACAAGTCAGCTAGGTTAGTGATTATGGCCAGTGACAAGTCAGCTAGGTTAGAGATTATGCTAGTGACAAGTCAGCTAGGTTAGAGATTATGCTAGTGACAAGTCAGCTAGGTTAGAGATTATGCTAGTGACAAGTCAGCTAGGTTAGAGATTATGCTAGTGACAAGTCAGCTAGGTTAGTGATTATGGCTAGTGACAAGTCAGCTAGGTTAGTGATTATGGCCAGTGACAAGTCAGCTAGGTTAGTGATTATGGCTAGTGACGAGTCAGCTAGGTTAGAGATTATGCTAGTGACAAGTCAGCTAGGTTAGAGATTATGCTAGTGACAAGTCAGCTAGGTTAGAGATTATGCTAGTGACAAGTCAGCTAGGTTAGAGATTATGCTAGTGACAAGTCAGCTAGGTTAGAGATTATGCTAGTGACAAGTCAGCTAGGTTAGTGATTATGGCTAGTGACAAGTCAGCTAGGTTAGAGATTATGCTAGTGACAAGTCAGCTAGGTTAGAGATTATGCTAGTGACAAGTCAGCTAGGTTAGAGATTATGATTATGCTAGTGACAAGTCAGCTAGGTTAGTGATTATGGCCAGTGACAAGTCAGCTACATAGAGATTATGCTAGTGACAAGTCAGCTAGGTTAGTGATTATGCTAGTGACAAGTCAGCTGCATAGAGATTATGGCTAGTGACAAGTCAGCTAGGTTAGTGATTATGGCCAGTGACAAGTCAGCTAGGTTAGAGATTATGCTAGTGACAAGTCAGCTACATAGGTTAGTGATTATGGCCAGTGACAAGTCAGCTAGGTTAGTGATTATGGCTAGTGACGAGTCAGCTAGGTTAGAGATTATGCTAGTGACAAGTCAGCTAGGTTAGAGATTATGCTAGTGACAAGTCAGCTAGGTTAGAGATTATGCTAGTGACAAGTCAGCTAGGTTAGAGATTATGCTAGTGACAAGTCAGCTAGGTTAGAGATTATGCTAGTGACAAGTCAGCTAGGTTAGTGATTATGGCTAGTGACAAGTCAGCTAGGTTAGAGATTATGCTAGTGACAAGTCAGCTAGGTTAGAGATTATGCTAGTGACAAGTCAGCTAGGTTAGAGATTATGATTATGCTAGTGACAAGTCAGCTAGGTTAGTGATTATGGCCAGTGACAAGTCAGCTACATAGAGATTATGCTAGTGACAAGTCAGCTAGGTTAGTGATTATGCTAGTGACAAGTCAGCTGCATAGAGATTATGGCTAGTGACAAGTCAGCTAGGTTAGTGATTATGGCCAGTGACAAGTCAGCTAGGTTAGAGATTATGCTAGTGACAAGTCAGCTAGGTTAGTGATTATGGCTAGTGACAAGTCAGCTAGGTTAGAGATTATGCTAGTGACAAGTCAGCTAGGTTAGTGATTATGCTAGTGACAAGTCAGCTGCATAGAGATTATGGCTAGTGACAAGTCAGCTAGGTTAGTGATTATGGCCAGTGACAAGTCAGCTAGGTTAGAGATTATGCTAGTGACAAGTCAGCTAGGTTAGAGATTATGGTGAACTAAAAGCTAGGGCAATAATTCCTTGTGTACGGTACAAGCCATTACATACCATTTGTGTTGGTCTTACATTCAACGCAGAAAAGGAACGCTCAAGCAACATATTGCAAACACAAAGCACGTAATCACTATTTAATGTTTAATTATCCGAACCGTGCAATCAACATTAACGGTAACCTACACCACGTGTTCGAGAGGGCGGGTAAAGTCAGTCGGCCATTGGTTGATCAGACTGTTGTGTTTGTCATATATAGCTTCTACTTTTGATTTGTCCTGGGAATGGCCCTTAAAAGAACTTTCGCTGCTTCCTTGGCTCTGAAAACTCCAATGGCTGGTACCTCTAGTGCCTACCTATAGTAGTGACTGGCTTTCACTTCAGTGCAGTTTTGAGTGTTATTTAATAGAGGATAGCTAGCACAGAGGACCAATAACTTTAACTATTGAGACTCGTTTGGTCTTCTGGCAGAATAAAAATATCTGTGTCGGCTGTACCAAACAGCAAGGTCTTGGGGACTCCTCAGTGGGAGATAACTGTGAGGTCACGGCAGGGAAGGTGATATTACAAAGGCAAGATTTCAGCTGTTGGTAGGTTTGAAGAAGTAGGTTTGAAGAAAATTAGTTTAAATAAATTTCAGGTGTGATTTATTGTTTTGAAATGTAGTTACCTAGGCAACCATGGAGGAGCTGGAGGAAGAATTCAAGCCTTGTCATGGAAGACGAGGATAATATAGTTCTTTGCTCTCCAGCATCTGTGGTGGTGGGGTCAGCGGGGGTCCCAGTCAAGACTGGACTTGTTCAATAACTAGATAACTGATATGGTTGTTATTATAAACACCTCCAGTACCACCCAAACACCACAAAAGTTTTGCCAACTTGAACAACTTCGAGAAATGTAGCTTGGCAAGTGATTTTCCAAATAATTACATTCAATACCCTGTAGCCCAACGCTCCAGGAGTCTAATATACTTCTGACAATGTCTACAGTTGATCAAAATTGTGTTATGCCGCCCACCAGCTCAGCTTTGGTCTTGACTTCTCTCCTGATGTACTCCTTCAACTTGTGTCACAGGTTTTCAATGGGGTTGGCATCTGGAAACTTTGGAGGCGTCCTCCACCAATTTATACTGTTCAATTCAAACAACTCCTTAGCCAGCATGGATGTATGTTTGGGGTAATTGTCCTGCATGAAGCGGTGATGGGGGCAAACATCCTTCATGAAGGAAAATGAGTCTGGTGAAGAAAAGGTGGGGCTCTCTTAATACCATCAAAGATGCATATTCCTTTCATGCTTATTCCGGCCCACACATGCACCTTCATCAAATGTTTCACCCTATAATCAAATAAACAGAAGTTTAAAATGCCTGTCCTATCTTACGGCAACAAAAATGCCTATGTGTTTCCAATTGAAATGTGCACTCGTCCGTCCATATGACATTCTATATATGTCCAATGGCTTATCTCAATCAGCATTGACTCTAGCCTAACTGCCATCAAGACCCAGGCCTAGATTATCATTAGCCACTAGCAACCAACTTAGCTTCAGTGTGACATGAGAAAGCTTCTACACTAGATATTAACTTTCACGTAGCTTAATCCCAAAACTATGTATGTTCAACACAAACCTTGTTGGCTTATCTTATCAGTTGGCAGTACACATTGCATTGAAAAATCCACACAAGCAATGTCCTGCAAGCAAGACTGGGTTCCTTTTGCTGTGAAGGAAGATGTGCAGTTGGTACGCTGTCTTCTCATTATCTTCCTGCATCTTTTCCTCCATGACTTTCTGGACAGCAGCTATAACCAACAAAGATCTCCTGCTCCTTGGCTGTCAGGCGATGGTACCAGTCTTACAGTACTGCTTGACAAAACTGTGTACACTTTTGTTGCTGTCATGCCCTCCTTCAAAATACAGACGATAGCTGCAGCCTTGAATCCTCTAGATTCCAAAGATAGAATTCTCTCTGTTTCTTATAAGGTATCTTGATTCCGATAAGCTGAAAAAGAGTAACCGCTAGAGCAACGACCGGTAGCCTTTCTCCCGCCTTTGTCGATCGCTGGATGATGCGTGCAAGTGGAATGCAATGTTACAATGTTTAACGATCCCTGCCTAATGTACCGTTCGTACATACATGCGTTGTTTAGCAAACAGTACAGCAACGCTGTGACTCAAACGTACCACAAACGTCCAACGCAAGCAGTACGCAAAGTTTTTTTTGGGGGGGGGGGGGGGGGGGGGGGGCTTGTACTATAGCAGGGGTGAGTGAGGGTGTTAGGATCATCGTCTGCAGGAAGTACAGCATCAGAGTTGGTTTGTCAGATCATAAAGGCTGCTAAGGGCACAACTTAGTAGAGTGAAAGATAAAGCTACAAATTAGCATGCACACAGCAGGCGCTGTCTATCGTACTCCTCGCAGCAGCGGGAAGTACCACTGAGGAGAGCCCACAAAGAGATAGAGAGCAGGAGAAAGGAATACCAGGATGCCTGTAGAAGCTGTGCAAAGGAAAAGCCCACGATTACCGAGCATGCATGGGATAATGGACACCATCTTGTGGGAAGAGGACACCATCTAGAGGAGACAGGAGCTGCACGTGGAAGAGGTACTGTTCACCATCCTAGCACTGGAGTTTGTTACGGGATGGACTTAGATGACTGCTGGGTCATCAGAAGTAACTACCACGACAATCGCAATGCCCCCCCCCTCCCTCAAAGTTCATATTTCAGGGTATTATACAGTCCAAATAAAAATGTCTTTGCTTGTTTTACTGCTACTACATTATGTCATTATATTACACATGCAGGGTGTGGTCTCATCGTTCACCACAAGGTGCACAACTAACCTAACGTTATTTTATTTTTAATCTCTTTTTCCCCTGAAGAAGACGAGAGCATCTAGCTGAAATGTCAGACGATTGCACGGGAGGAAGAAGAAAAAAAAAGGGGGAAAAATCTGAAGCCAGAAGCCACTGCAGGCTGTCGAGTTTATCATTAACACTTGCATCCACATTCACAACATGAAAAACCCTCAGAGCAGCCTACCCACCCAATGCATGCACAATCTATTTGACACCAGTCACACACCTCCTGCTCGCTCAGCCATTGTCAACTTACTGCTTCTAACTCCTCCTCTTCATCTTCAATAGTAGACACAGTGACCGTACTATACTTTCCTGCATCGTGCGTGTACTTGTTCAACATCACCTGCTTCCTTCGCAATGCCTTCTCGTCCATCACCTTCGGCTTATCCGTCTTGTATGGCTCCTCTCCAGACAACACCAAAGCATCGGCAAAGATGAACGTCACCTTGTCATCCACATTGCTATGGCGATAAAACAACAGGAGACCGCACCTACAGAGACATATCACTCCATTATATTACTTCTACTTTTATAGGCTATAATGATAGTCCAAATATGTGCATGAAATTCGAACACCTTAATATTATAGGCCCTTTTATAGCCCTATAGCCCTTTTATAGCCCTATAGCCCTTTTATAGCCCTCTTAAAAAAGAAAAAGAGAGACAACAAAAACATGTCAACAAGACTATACCAGTCCACACAAACCAATTCGATGACCCTTTACCATTTCATGAACTGAACTATTTTATATGGTAAAGGGTTACCTGTGGAATATATGGGTCTAGTTTTGTTTCTGTGTTTTTTAAAAGGTCTAAAAAACATTTTTTATTCTTATACATCTTATACATACTAATAAGAATTATAGGTAATAATAGTAGTACAGTCCACATCGATGGTGCCGCATTGTAGGGTTACCATGCACAATTCATGACCATTTGCTTTCCTTCCCCTTCCCCCCCCCCCCCCCCCCCCCCCCGACATCCCTATGGCAACCAAACAAACTCTCTATGCATACATACATAGTACATATACATACACACATACATACGTATTCTCTAGCTAGCAAGGTAGCAATTGCATGCATGGAGATGCCACAGGACAAAAAGTGGTCTTGTCCAAAGTTTGTCTTCCTAGGACAGTTTTGGCCCATCTATCCCTTGCCTAGTCTCACATTCTATATAGCCCCTGCCCCTAGCCCGCCTACCAAGTGCCTAGGCCTTGCTTCAGTGGGGAACAGAGCTGACACTCCCCCACCTGTGAGTGCTTAGGCCCTGTTTTGACAGGAGTCCAGCTCCTAGATACACAGCAGCTTAAATATAGTTCTTCTGCAAACAATCCCCTTCATTAGACCCTCGGCTCTTTCAACCAAACAATTTTTTGTGAAAGGACACCCCTTGCAAGAGGAAGAGGAGAAGAATCTCAAATGAAGACACGGCACGACATATTCAGGAAGAGGTGACACAGATAAGACTCTCATGATTCAAAAGGTCCTCTGTACATAACAGCTTCTCCTCAACAATTAGAAGATGTTTCTTCTATTACAGCCTGAAAGTACTTCTAAAGATACTCCACAGCCTGAAAGTACTTCTAAAGATACTCCTACCACAGCAAGCCACAAGATACTTCTTCTACCAGTCAGAAGGTACTTCTTCTGAAGTCAGAAAGTTCTTCTACCAGTCAGAAGGTACTTCTTCTGAAGTCAGAAAGTACTTCTACCAGTCAGAAGGTACTTCTTCTGAAGTCAGAAAGTACTTCTACCAGTCAGAAGGTACTTCTTCTGAAGTCAGAAAGTTCTTCTGAAGTCAGAAAGTTCTTCTACCAGTCAGAAGGTACTTCTTCTGAAGTCAGAAAGTACTTCCAGTCAGAAGGTACTTCTTCTGGAGTCAGAAAGTTCTTCTACCAGTCAGAAGGTACTTCTTCTGAAGTCAGAAAGTACTCCTACCAGTCAGAAGGTACTTCTTCTGAAGTCAGAAAGTTCTTCTACCAGTCAGAAGGTACTTCTTCTGAAGTCAGAAAGTACTCCTACCAGTCAGAAGGTACTTCTTCTGAAGTCAGAAAGTTCTTCTACGAGTCAGAAGGTACTAGTACTTCTTCTGAAGTCAGAAAGTTCTTCTACCAGTCAGAAGGTACTTCTTCTGAAGTCAGAAGATATTTCTACCACAGTCAAGAAGATACTTGGAGCCAGATAATTGCAAATCTACTCATCGTCAGATTATGCATCTTCTATTTCACTCAAGTATTCAGTCATGTCGAGCTGCAAGCATCTGTCCAATCTTCTACCAGGTACGTTTCACACACAAGTAATTTCTTTCCTACAGGATCATTTGTGCAGCACATGGCGGAACTGGAGGATCAAACAAAGCCAGTGATCAGTACCCTACAGAGGATATAGCCACACAAAGAGAGAACACATGCAAGCAGACCACATATTTCCATCGCCAGACTGTTGAGGGCAAGCACATCAATACATCAATGCAACACTCAACACACTGTTAATTATCAATGCAGCACTCAACACACTGTAAATTATCAATGCCACACTCAACTGTTAACTATAATGAAATTGAAGACATTGCTGCTCGATTATTGATACCTCTCTCAGGTCATAGTTCATGGTGATCATCTTGAAGTCACTATAGTTATTCACTGTTTCCCCTTGATGTCTTCCTCTTGGCATAATCTATGCATGTCATTGTGCGTCAGGATGTACAGTGCCTTATGGGCACTTCTCTAAATTGACAACTTAATTTATCATCATCATTTTTACCATTTCTAGTTCTAACATGGAACGGTTCCTTCCCCATATGTTGATGTTACACGAGGAAAGCAACCAAAGCTACGCTACATCAAGCTTGTCAGAAACAAAGTTCTTTGAGGAGCACCTCCTTTCTCAAGGACAAGAAAATTCAGAAGGTTTCATGGCAGGCATAGGTGTGGTTGTGGTCTAGGTCTTAGTTCCCTTTTTTAACAAGTCGATCCAATTGCTGTTTTTAATAATGTTCTAGTTTCAAGTTGTTTATTGCTTACAATAATCTTCTCAATATTCAACTTGAAATTACTCTCTGGATATTTCGACCAGATGCTCTAGCCTGATGACGGCTGGAGCATCTGGTTGAAACGTCGAGAGAGAGTACAATTTCAATTTCAAGTTGAATATTGAGAAGATTATTGTAATGTTATTATAAGAGAGAGTACAACTTCTAGTGGTTATTGAGAAGGTCATTGTAATGTTGTTTCTGTATATTACAGCTGAGCGGTGTGGAGAGAAACACACTAAGTCAGCTTCAAGCTCTCCAGGGCTTTTAGACACTTTCTCTAACTCATCCATTGAAGCTGTACACACGACATGTCTTTGCTGCTATTGATATTTGAGTTGCTATTGTATTGAACTCATGTACACCACATTGACCACTACAGAAGAAAACATACCATACCATATCTTGTTGCAGTTGCTGATGTATACACATGCAAGGGGCTAGCTACAGCCTCCTTCAAGGATTTGGTACCAGTTGCACAGGAGAGTTCCACCTACTAAACAGCAGCTGTTTTGGTAGAGGACCAGCTACTGACTTGGTAACAGTTGCACAGGAGAACTCCACCAACTAAACAGCAGGTGTTTTGGTAGAGGACCAGCTACTGACTTGGTAAAGCCTAGGAACAAGAATTCCACAAACCAAACAGCAGAACTGAGTGCTCTGCTTATGATACACAATTGGAGTCTTCTGGTACTAAACAATTCTATTTTAATGAATACCTATCTACGCTCATTAAGCGAGCGAGGGGGAAAGAGATATAAAGAGAAACAAACAGATCCTAGAAGATGGATTTGAAGTCCCCCCCCCCCAAACTTTTAACGTGATTTTATTCCCTCACAGCCAGTTTACTAGCTTTAGTGAAGGCATGCATGCTGGGAGTGCTAATGTCGGCTAAAACCATTTAATTAGGCAGCTGCCAATGTGAGTTTTAGGTGACCTTTTGGGGGGGCTGGAGGGCATCTGCCATTTTGAAATAGGTGTCAAACTGATATAGGGGGTACTACGTCACACCTGATACAGAAATCTGCTAATGCGAGTGAAATGCTTTAGTGAAGTTTAATTCACTCTATGATCAATTATTTTACATGCTATATCTGATTTCTCTTATTCATTAATGAAGCTAGAGCAACATACAGCATGCATGCACACACACAAATCAAGTGTCAATGATCTCCAAAGACCTCTTAGAATGCCAGAATCTAGTGACCTCACACACTTGTGGGATCTGCCTGACTCTGGGCGCATGTATTGATTGACTCTGGGTGCATGCATTGATTGACTCTGGGTGCATGCATTGATTGACTCTGGGTGCATGCATTGATTGACTCTGGGCGCATGTATTGTTTGACTCTGGGTGCATGTATTGATTGACTCTGGGTGCATGCATTGATTGACTCTGGGTGCATGTATTGTTTGACTCTGGGTGCATGTATTGATTGACTCTGGGTACATGCATTGATTGACTCTGGGTGCATGCATTGATTGACTCTGGGTGCATGTATTGATTGACTCTGGGTGCATGTATTGATTGACTCTGGGTGCATGCATTGATTGACTCTGGGTGCATGCATTGATTGACTCTGGGTGCATGCATTGATTGACTCTGGGTGCATGTATTGATTGACTCTGGGTGCATGCATTGATTGACTCTGGGTGCATGTATTGATTGACTCTGGGTGCATGCATTGATTGACTCTGGGTGCATGTATTGTTTGACTCTGGGTGCATGTATTGATTGACTCTGGGTGCATGCATTGATTGACTCTGGGTGCATGCATTGATTGACTCTGGGTGCATGTATTGTTTGACTCTGGGTGCATGCATTGATTGACTCTGGGTGCATGTATTTAGACTCCAATATCCACAACTTAATTACCCAAAGGAAGAGGAAGCTCACAGATAGAGCTACAGGTATTAATACATACCACACATCCTCCAATAGGAACCATGGCTACTATTTACTTCCATCCAATCTACCTGCCATTACTATTGGATGGAGGTTACTATGATTGCAGTTGTGAAGGAGTTCAAGTACTGTAAACCCAGAAAAGTTGGCGACCTTTTTATTTAGCGTTTTTGATATCATGCACATTTTAGCGACCATTAATGTTTAACGTTTTATAGCATGAAAAACAAGGTGAAATCCTTGTGAAAATAAGAATAGTACATTAATCATTAATAAAGTCCATGATTCCAGGTTTTTTGAATGCTTGTTTTAGTCTTTCAGTATTGCATGAAAGATTGCTAAGACTGTTGATTAACCAGTTTGCATGCAGGGGCTTGATCAATGATGCACGAAGATTCACTTTAACAACTGATATCTCTTTCCCACCATCCAGGGCTTCATGGATTTCATTAGCATAACACCTCGTGAAGGAGTCCTTCTTTAAAGCCTTAAATTCTTCATTTACGCACACATCAAGTGGCTGCAACTCTCCGGTGCAGCTTGCAGGAACATGGTGGATATTGTTGTCTTGAAGCTTTTTAAGAACAGAACTACAGCGATGAGCTGCAAACACATCGAATATTGCCAATGCAGACTGATCGTCAGCCAAATTCAGTCTCGCTCTAGTAGTAGTGACATATGGAATGATATTTTGTTGGCTGCAGCTGTTGCTCCGGCGCCTTCTGGTAAACAAACTGAGCTAGATCCACCAGCATGATTGCCTATCACCAACGAACGATCGTAGCTGTAAGTTCGCAGTTGCTCGATCAAAACTCGAAAGCTCATAATCAGTGATGACCTCATGCTCTGCTGACAGCTAGCACGCGCGCATGAGTGTTTTTGAATTTTGTACTTCTATTGCCACAAATGTTGGCTGCCATTGGCTACCTATTAACTTAGCGATTTTTCCCCCCATCGCTAAATTCGCTAACATTAATGGTCCGCTAACTTTTCTGGGTTTACAGTACCTGTTTGGAGGACTTCCGATTGTTTCGATGCCCGTGGCTCAACGCTTGAGTTAACGCTACACAGAAAATAGAAATCAAGGGTTCAATCCCTACTGGTGCCCAGAATATCCCCCCCCCCCCCCCCCCCCCCCCCCTCAGATTTTATTCCCTTGTCTTCAGTTCTTACTTTATAAGTGTAATGAGCGCATCTTATTTGCCTCCATGGTCAGAATTGGAAGGGCTACCATTGGAAGGCTACTAATTGAGACTGAGCTCCAGGTTAGAATTGGAGGGGTAGGTGAAATATGGCTGAGCTCCCGGTTAGAATTGGAGGGGTAGGTCCTAATAGATGAAATATGACATATTACGATCAGGGGCCACAACTACAGAGAATTCAGGGATGCAGGTTTTGAGGTCCCAGCTTGGCCCGCATATAACTTTGGCATGGGTATACATACCTATGCAACATTATTTAGTACCAAAAAAGAGCACTCAGAGAGAGCCATATTTTAACCCTTCCACCGCTGGATTTACACAGCACTTTTTTAAAATAGTGACATTATTTTATATAATATTTTATATTCAACCAGGAGTGCACAAATGTCCCTAGCAACCATGGTTGATGTTATAGCATTGGTGTTGACAAACACTGTGGTCAACTGTAGGTTGCCTAGCAACTGACCACACACAATGAATATCATTATAGCATTTGATTGTTTGTTTTGATTGCATTTTTAGGCAGAATATGGACAGATAACTGGAGATTACATCATGATGTAAATATAATAAAATGACAGTGTCATATTTTACTAGGGCAGATAATTAGAAACCATAGCTAACTAACTACCTACTAGCTTTATATTATTATAGCTATATAGATGGATAGCTAGTACCCAGGTAAATGCTATTTTTTATAGAAGTCAGAAAAAAAGCAGTAATGCTAAAGGATCTTACATGTATGGCTATTTATTTTTCTGGGACATCTTGTTCCTGTTCTTCACCATCGTCAGTCTCAAGACCTGGATCCCTACGCAAATCAGCGCTACTATCTCTGGACTGGCAAAAAACAGGTTCTGAATCTACGATGTCATTCAGAGTCTTCAGGATCTCTAGTCTGTTCTCCGTGGTAGGCCCTTCTCCTTCCTTATCACTGCTTTCAACCTCAGACAGACCGAATTCGTCGTCATCCAGCATTGCCAAAACATCGTCCACATTTAGTCTAGAAGCCATTTTTTTATCGATCAGCTGAGTTTGACGTCACGAATACCTTGGTTACCTAGGCACTATACCTCAGCTATTTTAATTCCAGTTCTAGCTAAGCAAGGGACATGCCCAGGTATATTTAGCACATGCGTAGCTAAAACGAACGATTTTATATATTTGTTTTTGTCGCGGTCATTTACAACTCCGCCATATGGCGGATACAGCGGTGAGACGGTTAATGATGCCACATATCAAGTTCATAGAGGAAGTGTGCAGCCTATGGAGCTCCAAAGTTGTAACCACAAGTTTTTTGTACACATTTGTATTTTATGGTATAGTCCCCCCTTTAAAAGAGGGGACTAAACCATTTCTTTTTAATTAAAAATATATATTGTGGTTCGACTTTGGAGCTCCATAGATTCTGCACACTTTACTGTATGAACTTGATGTATACAGTAGCTCAAAAGATAGGTCTCTCTGTGTGCTCTCTTTTGATACCAAACAATGTTGCATAGCTATGACTACGCTAGAGTTAACTACAGCCAAAGTGTGGTACCTCTAAATTTTGAATGCTGGAATTTACTGTAAGTTGAGGCTCCTCATGGAAAGTGCTAGACAGTTCTGTGGCTAGAGGAAGCCTCACTACAAGGGATGAGTGTTTTCATTAACCACTAAAACATGAGTAAGTGGTCATGCGCGTGGGCTGGAAAAAAATCCTTTGGTGGAAATGGTTTATTTTTCCTTGATCATCACAAGTGAAGTGCTTGTTTGGATTCGACTTATAATATGGACTTAAAACGCAATATTATGTTGGACAAGTCATCCAGAGTATTATTTTTTTCACTTGTTTCTTTTTTGCTTCTCTACATTAATTTTTCATCAACTTGAATTTGCTTCTCCTTCTTTACTGTACACAAATCAGAACATGTCATTCCTTTTGTTGTTGGTTGTTAGCTATTGAGTCAGCCCCTTGGCAGCAGGTCAGCTATAGCCTCCTACTATAGCTTCCTACCAACACTTTGCACAGGATAACGCCAGAACTAACAAAATATAGCAGACGTTTTTCTTCACTGTGTTCTCTATTACTAAACTACTCACACACAGACTGTCAGCAGCTTCCCTGATCTAATTCACTGTGTTCTCTATTGCTAAACTACACACACACAGACTGTCAGCAGCTTCCCTGATCTAATTCACTGTGTTCTCTATTGCTAAACTACACACACACAGACCGTCAGCAGCTTCCCTGATCTAATTCACTGTGTTCTCTATTACTAAACTACACACAAACAGACTGTCAGCAGCTTCCCTGATCTAATTCACTGTGTTCTCTATTACTAAACTACACACACACAGACTGTCAGCAGCTTCCCTGATCTAATTCACTGTGTTCTCTATTACTAAACTACACACACACAGACCGCCAGCAGCTTCCCTGATCTAATTCACTGTGTTCTCTATTACTAAACTACACACACACAGACTGTCAGCAGCTTCCCTGATCTAATTCACTGTGTTCTCTATTACTAAACTACACACACACAGACTGTCAGCAGCTTCCCTGATCTAATTCACTGTGTTCTCTATTACTAAACTACACACACACAGACTGTCAGCAGCTTCCCTGATCTAATTCACTGTGTTCTCTATTACTAAACTACACACACACAGACTGTCAGCAGCTTCCCTGATCTAATTCACTGTGTTCTCTATTACTAAACTACACAGACTATCAGCAGCTTCCCTGATCTAATTCACTGTGTTCTCTATTACTAAACTACACACACACAGACTGTCAGCAGCTTCCCTGATCTAATTCACTGTGTTCTCTATTACTAAACTACACACACACAGACCGTCAGCAGCTTCCCTGATCTAATTCACTGTGTTCTCTATTACTAAACTACACACACACAGACCGTCAGCAGCTTCCCTGATCTAATTCACTGTGTTCTCTATTACTAAACTACACACACACAGACTGTCAGCAGCTTCCCTGATCTAATTCACTGTGTTCTCTATTACTAAACTACACACACACAGACCGTCAGCAGCTTCCCTGATCTAATTCACTGTGTTCTCTATTACTAAACTACACACACACAGACTGTCAGCAGCTTCCCTGATCTAATTCACTGTGTTCTCTATTACTAAACTACACACACACAGACTGTCAGCAGCTTCCCTGATCTAATTCACTGTGTTCTCTATTACTAAACTACACACACAGAGACTGTCAGCAGCTTCCCTGATCTAATTCACTGTGTTCTCTATTACTAAACTACACACACACAGACCGTCAGCAGCTTCCCTGATCTAATTCACTGTGTTCTCTATTACACTAAACTACACACACACAGACTGTCAGCAGCTTCCCTGATCTAATTCACTGTGTTCTCTATTACTAAACTACACACACAGAGACTGTCAGCAGCTTCCCTGATCTAATTCACTGTGTTCTCTATTACTAAACTACACACACACAGACTGTCAGCAGCTTCCCTGATCTAATTCACTGTGTTCTCTATTACTAAACTACACACACACAGACCGTCAGCAGCTTCCCTGATCTAATTCACTGTGTTCTCTATTACTAAACTACACACACACAGACTGTCAGCAGCTTCCCTGATCTAATTCACTGTGTTCTCTATTACTAAACTACACACACACAGACTGTCAGCAGCTTCCCTGATCTAATTCACTGTGTTCTCTATTACTAAACTACACACACACAGACTGTCAGCAGCTTCCCTGATCTAATTCACTGTGTTCTGTATTACTAAACTACACACACAGACAGCCAGCAGTTTCCCTGATCTAATTCACTGTGTTCTCTATTACTAAACTACACACCCACACATGGACTGCCAGCAGCTTCCCTGATCTAACTGGAAGCCTAATGACTGTAAACTATCTATTGTCATCATACCATCTCGATCACACCATCTCTGATGGTTATCTTAACTGATTCCGATGGCATCATACACTCAAATACATTGTACTAGTCTCATCCTAAACAGACCTTTCTCATAGAAGAATAAGCTTCTCGGTAACCAACTGATTGCTCACTTCTGTGCTGCTAAAATCAAAACTGCTGAATCAGCTGCCACTAACCAGCACTCGCGAGCTTTTATTTCACACTAGCTACGATTGATTGATATCCTTTACCTGTTTTATGGGAGGGAGGAGGGAGGGAGGTCAAGAAATAAGTTGACACAGCATGGCTTGAGGAAATTTCCAGCCTTTTGGTCCTCAAGTAGTTATGAATGGACCTGTGGCATGCAGTGAAAGCTAAAGACACAGGAAATAAATAAATATGGAGTGCTATTATGATGTCTTCTGCTGGTTTGCTACGCCTCGGCAAAGGAGGCATACTGAAAGTGGGAAGACAGAGTTTAGGCTACTAAGAAGCTGCCAGAGTGAGTTTAGGTTGCTAAGAAGCTGCCAGAGTGAGTTTAGGCTGCTAAGAAGCTGCCAGAGTGAGTTTAGGCTGCTAAGAAGCTGCCAGAGTGAGTTTAGGTTGCTAAGAAGCTGCCAGAGTGAGTTTAGGCTGCTAAGAAGCTGCCAGAGTGAGTTTAGGCTGCTAAGAAGCTGCCAGAGTGAGTTTAGGTTGCTAAGAAGCTGCCAGAGTGAGTTTAGGCTGCTAAGAAGCTGCCAGAGTGAGTTTGGGCTGCTAAGAAGCTGCCAGAGTGAGTTTGGGCTGCTAAGAAGCTGCCAGAGTGAGTTTAGGCTGCTAAGAAGCTGTCAGAGTGAGTTTAGGTGGCTAAGAAGCTGTCAGAGTGAGTTTAGGTGGCTAAGAAGCTGCCAGAGTGAGTTTAGGCTGCTAAGAAGCTGCCAGAGTGAGTTTAGGCTGCTAAGAAGCTGCCAGAGTGAGTTTAGGTTGCTAAGAAGCTGCCAGAGTGAGTTTAGGTTGCTAAGAAGCTGCCAGAGTGAGTTTAGGAGGCTAAGAAGCTGCCAGAGTGAGTTTAGGTTGCTAAGAAGCTGCCAGAGTGAGTTTAGGAGGCTAAGAAGCTGCCAGAGTGAGTTTAGGCGGCTAAGAAGCTGTCAGAGTGAGTTTAGGCTGCTAAGAAGCTGCCAGAGTGAGTTTAGGCTGCTAAGAAGCTGCCAGAGTGAGTTTAGGCTGCTAAGAAGCTGCCAGAGTGAGTTTAGTCTGCTAAGAAGCTGCCAGAGTGAGTTTAGGCTGCTAAGAAGCTGTCAGAGTGAGTTTAGGCTGCTAAGAAGCTGCCAGAGTGAGTTTAGGCTACTAAGAAGCTGCCAGAGTGAGTTTAGGCTGCTAAGAAGCTGCCAGAGTGAGTTTAGGCTGCTAAGAAGCTGCCAGAGTGAGTTTAGGCTGCTAAGAAGCTGTCAGAGTGAGTTTAGGCGGCTAAGAAGCTGCCAGAGTGAGTTTAGGTTGCTAAGAAGCTGCCAGAGTGAGTTTAGGCTGCTAAGAAGCTGCCAGAGTGAGTTTAGGTTGCTAAGAAGCTGCCAGAGTAAGTTTAGGCTGCTAAGAAGCTGTCAGAGTGAGTTTAGGCGGCTAAGAAGCTGTCAGAGTGAGTTTAGGCTGCTAAGAAGCTGCCAGAGTGAGTTTAGGCTGCTAAGAAGCTGCCAGAGTGAGTTTAGGCTGCTAAGAAGCTGCCAGAGTGAGTTTAGGCTGCTAAGAAGCTGCCAGAGTGAGTTTAGGCTACTAAGAAGCTGTCAGAGTGAGTTTAGGCTGCTAAGAAGCTGTCAGAGTGAGTTTAGGTGGCTAAGAAGCTGCCAGAGTGAGTTTAGGAGGCTAAGAAGCTGCCAGAGTGAGTTTAGGTGGCAAAGAAGCTGCCAGAGTGAGTTTAGGCTGCTAAGAAGCTGCCAGAGTGAGTTTAGGCTGCTAAGAAGCTGTCAGAGTGAGTTTAGGCTGCTAAGAAGCTGCCAGAGTGAGTTTAGGCGGCTAAGAAGCTGCCAGAGTGAGTTTAGGCTACTAAGAAGCTGTCAGAGTGAGTTTAGGTGGCTAAGAAGCTGCCAGAGTGAGTTTAGGTGGCTAAGAAGCTGCCAGAGTGAGTTTAGGCTGCTAAGAAGCTGCCAGAATGAGTTTAGGCTGCTAAGAAGCTGCCAGAGTGAGTTTAGGCTACTTAGAAGCTGCCAGAGTGAGTTTAGGCTACTAAGAAGCTGTCAGAGTGAGTTTAGGCGGCTAAGAAGCTGCCAGAGTGATGAGTTTAGGCTGCTAAGAAGCTGCCAGAGTGAGTTTAGGTGGCTAAGAAGCTGCCAGAGTGAGTTTAGGCTACTAAGAAGCTGCCAGAGTGAGTTTAGTCTGCTAAGAAGCTGCCAGAGTGAGTTTAGGCTGCTAAGAAGCTGCCAGAGTGAGTTTAGGCTGCTAAGAAGCTGCCAGAGTGAGTTTAGGCTGCTAAGAAGCTGCCAGAGTGAGTTTAGGCTGCTAAGAAGCTGCCAGAGTGAGTTTAGGCTGCTAAGAAGCTGCCAGAGTGAGTTTAGGTGGCTAAGAAGCTGCCAGAGTGAGTTTAGGCTGCTAAGAAGCTGCCAGAGTGAGTTTAGGCTGCTAAGAAGCTGTCAGAGTGAGTTTAGGCTGCTAAGAAGCTGCCAGAGTGAGTTTAGGCTGCTAAGAAGCTGCCAGAGTGAGTTTAGGCTGCTAAGAAGCTGCCAGAGTGAGTTTAGGCTGCTAAGAAGCTGTCAGAGTGAGTTTAGGTGGCAAAGAAGCTGCCAGAGTGAGTTTAGGCTGCTAAGAAGCTGCCAGAGTGAGTTTAGGCTGCTAAGAAGCTGCCAGAGTGAGTTTAGGCTACTAAGAAGCTGTCAGAGTGAGTTTAGGTGGCTAAGAAGCTGCCAGAGTGAGTTTAGGCTGCTAAGAAGCTGCCAGAGTGAGTTTAGGTTGCTAAGAAGCTGTCAGAGTGAGTTTAGGCTGCTAAGAAGCTGCCAGAGTGAGTTTAGGCTGCTAAGAAGCTGCCAGAGTGAGTTTAGGTTGCTAAGAAGCTGCCAGAGTGAGTTTAGGCTGCTAAGAAGCTGCCAGAGTGAGTTTAGGCGGCTAAGAAGCTGCCAGAGTGAGTTTAGGCTGCTAAGAAGCTGCCAGAGTGAGTTTAGGCTGCTAAGAAGCTGCCAGAGTGAGTTTAGGCTGCTAAGAAGCTGCCAGAGTGAGTTTAGGCTGCTAAGAAGCTGTCAGAGTGAGTTTAGGCTGCTAAGAAGCTGCCAGAGTGAGTTTAGGTGGCAAAGAAGCTGCCAGAGTGAGTTTAGGTGGCAAAGAAGCTGCCAGAGTGAGTTTAGGCTGCTAAGAAGCTGCCAGAGTGAGTTTAGGCTGCTAAGAAGCTGCCAGAGTGAGTTTAGGCTGCTAAGAAGCTGCCAGAGTGAGTTTAGGCTGCTAAGAAGCTGTCAGAGTGAGTTTAGGCTGCTAAGAAGCTGCCAGAGTGAGTTTAGGCTACTAAGAAGCTGCCAGAGTGAGTTTAGGTGGCTAAGAAGCTGCCAGAGTGAGTTTAGGCTGCTAAGAAGCTGCCAGAGTGAGTTTAGGCTGCTAAGAAGCTGCCAGAGTGAGTTTAGGCTGCTAAGAAGCTGCCAGAGTGATGAGTTTAGGCTGCTAAGAAGCTGCCAGAGTGAGTTTAGGCTGCTAAGAAGCTGCCAGAGTGAGTTTAGGCTACTAAGAAGCTGCCAGAGTGAGTTTAGGCTGCTAAGAAGCTGCCAGAGTGAGTTTAGGCTGCTAAGAAGCTGCCAGAGTGAGTTTAGGCTGCTAAGAAACTGCCAGAGTGAGTTCAGGCTGCTAAGAAGCTGCCAGAGTGAGTTTAGGTGGCAAAGAAGCTGCCAGAGTGAGCTAAGAAGCTGCCAGAGTGAGTTTAGGCTGCTAAGAAGCTGCCAGAGTGATGAGTTTAGGCTGCTAAGAAGCTGCCAGAGTGAGTTTAGGCTGCTAAGAAGCTGCCAGAGTGATGAGTTTAGGCTGCTAAGAATCTGCCAGAGTGAGTTTAGGCTACTAAGAAGCTGCCAGAGTGAGTTTAGGTGGCTAAGAAGCTGCCAGAGTGAGTTTAGGTGGCAAAGAAGCTGCCAGAGTGAGCTAAGAAGCTGCCAGAGTGAGTTTAGGCTGCTAAGAAGCTGCCAGAGTGATGAGTTTAGGCTGCTAAGAAGCTGCCAGAGTGAGTTTAGGCTGCTAAGAAGCTGCCAGAGTGATGAGTTTAGGCTGCTAAGAATCTGCCAGAGTGAGTTTAGGCTACTAAGAATCTGCCAGAGTGAGTTTAGGCTGCTAAGAAGCTGCCAGAGTGAGTTTAGGCTGCTAAGAAGCTGCCAGAGTGAGTTTAGGCTGCTAAGAAGCTGCCAGAGTGAGTTTAGGTGGCTAAGAAGCTGTCAGAGTGAGTTTAGGCTGCTAAGAAGCTGCCAGAGTGAGTTTAGGTGGCTAAGAAGCTGTCAGAGTGAGTTTAGGCTGATAAGAAGCTGCCAGAGTGAGTTTAGGCTGCTAAGAAGCTGCCAGAGTGAGTTTAGGCTGCTAAGAAGCTGTCAGAGTGAGTTTAGGTGGCTAAGAAGCTGCCAGAGTGAGTTTAGGTGGCTAAGAAGCTGCCAGAGTGAGTTTAGGAGGCTAAGAAGCTGCCAGAGTGAGTTTAGGTTGCTAAGAAGCTGCCAGAGTGAGTTTAGGAGGCTAAGAAGCTGCCAGAGTGAGTTTAGGCGGCTAAGAAGCTGTCAGAGTGAGTTTAGGCTGCTAAGAAGCTGCCAGAGTGAGTTTAGGCTGCTAAGAAGCTGCCAGAGTGAGTTTAGGCTGCTAAGAAGCTGCCAGAGTGAGTTTAGTCTGCTAAGAAGCTGCCAGAGTGAGTTTAGGCTGCTAAGAAGCTGTCAGAGTGAGTTTAGGCTGCTAAGAAGCTGCCAGAGTGAGTTTAGGCTGCTAAGAAGCTGCCAGAGTGAGTTTAGGCTGCTAAGAAGCTGCCAGAGTGAGTTTAGGCTGCTAAGAAGCTGCCAGAGTGAGTTTAGGTGGCTAAGAAGCTGCCAGAGTGAGTTTAGGCTGCTAAGAAGCTGCCAGAGTGAGTTTAGGCTGCTAAGAAGCTGCCAGAGTGAGTTAGGCTGCTAAGAAGCTGCCAGAGTGAGTTTAGGTGGCTAAGAAGCTGCCAGAGTGAGTTTAGGCTGCTAAGAAGCTGCCAGAGTGAGTTTAGGCTGCTAAGAAGCTGCCAGAGTGAGTTTAGGCTGCTAAGAAGCTGCCAGAGTGAGTTTAGGTTGCTAAGAAGCTGCCAGAGTGAGTTTAGGCTGCTAAGAAGCTGTCAGAGTGAGTTTAGGCTGCTAAGAAGCTGCCAGAGTGAGTTTAGGCTGCTAAGAAGCTGCCAGAGTGAGTTTAGGCTGCTAAGAAGCTGCCAGAGTGAGTTTAGGTTGCTAAGAAGCTGCCAGAGTGAGTTTAGGCTGCTAAGAAGCTGCCAGAGTGAGTTTAGGCTGCTAAGAAGCTGCCAGAGTGAGTTTAGGCAGAGATATTTTGAGGGCTCTCCACTTTGAAAAATGGCATGGCCTCCCAGTATATATATATACATGTACAAATAGAGTGCTACTATATTCCTAATGTGCTGCATGCTATACACATACTCCAGGCCCACGAAGTAAGGCCCTCTAATATCAACACAAACAATGGTGGAGGTAACTGATGACTATTGTACAGCAAGCGCTCGCAGGGGGGGAGTTGAATGGTCAAGTTGGTCCCACGCACAGGAATATGTCGTGCATACATATGTACAATGAACTGCACATCAGTCATTCATCCCAAATACGAACAAGGCATTTTAAACTCCAGGGCTGAGTGGATCCAGCGTTGCCAAGGAATTGGGAAGCGCTGGTTGTTGTCGAGCAGGTTGCTTTAGAGTAGCAGTGGGCTAGGAAATGGCCACTCACGTACGGCCATGTCAAAACAGCAATGTTAGAAATCAGCGGGGAATGAAGAGCGTCCTTTCTAGTTCCCATGGTTAGAGCTCAACCAATACTTTAAAGCATCAGTTCTGTTTTCTTCGTTTGGTTGCTAGAGTTATGTATGGGTGGAAGTGTAACCATGCCAATGATACATGCACCCAGAGTCGGGTCCTAGACTGCGAGGTCACGATATTCAAAACACCGTGAAAAAAAATCAAAAATACCCCAAGTGGTCATGGATGGTGGTGTGTCATGTATTTCCCTTTAAGCCATGAGTTCTAACCTGGGATCCATGGATGGGATTTAGGAGGTCCATGAACTAGGTACACAACATAACTAGATTTAATGCTCATAATTTGTGGAGGACCCTAAGGTGAAGCCCAGGAGTAAGAAAGATCTAATCTCCACAAAGTGGTAACAAACTTTCTGAATCTAAGCATTACCACCTGTTTAAATATGGTGGTGACCAAACTTACTGATACTTTGCTAAATTGTTATTTGTCAGACATCACACTTCATCCATGTGGGTTCATGGGTCTTATCACACTTCATTCAGGGTTCCATTTACTGCAGCCCTGATCCATGATTTACTGCACTTTCACTAGCTTTTTATAGCAAGACTTCTAGAACAAAAAAAATGTCAAAGAAAAGGAAGTACAATGAAGACTATGTAGCCTTTGGTTTTACTTGCATCACTGAGCGTGATGGGACACAAAAGCCACAGTGTTTCTTGTGTGGCAAAGTTCTTGCCAATGGAAGCATGAAGCCAACAAAGTTGAAGGAGCACCTCATGTCTGTACATCCTGATAATGTATCAGAGAGTGCAGATATATTTCATGCAAAGAAGGCTCGATTTGAGAAGGCTGGGACTTTGCCAAAACTTGGATTTGCCCCAACGCAAAAGCCTTGTCTTGAAGCTTCTTACAAGGTTGCATATCAGATTGCCAAAGAAAAGAAGCCGCACACAATTGGTGAGACTTTAGTGAAGCCATGTGTGGATATGGTTGAGCTGGTTTGTGGATTGGAGAGGAGGAAGAAAATCGAAGCAATCCCTTTGTCAAATGATGTCATACATTCCAGAATATTTGATATGTCTTCTAATATTTTGAAGCAAGTCATGGAAGAGTTGGCAGCTGCACCATTTCAATTCAGTATGCAACTGGATGAAAGCACTGACATTTCTCAGTGTAGTCAACTACTTGCTTTTGTCCATTAGGTTCATGCTGATGCCTTTAAAGAGGAATTCCTATTTTGTGAGCCACCATTGGAAACAACAAAAGCCATTGACATATTTGATATGGTGAAAAGTTTCTTTGCCAAGCAAGGTTTTGATTTTGAAGAAACATTTGGGTACTTTATGCACAGATGGAGCACCTGCAATGCTTGGTTATCACATCTGGTTTGGCGAAGAAAGAAGCTCCTCACGTCATTGTCACTCACTGTTTTCTACATCGCCATGCACTGGCATCATAAACTCTGCCAACAATCCTGAAAGAAGTATTGTCCACTGCAGTGAAAGTTGTCAACTTCATCAGAGCCAGGGCTCTGAATCATCGTCTTTTCAAGATGTTTTGTCAAGAAATGGGAGCAGAACATGAAATTCTTCTTTACACACAGAAGTCCGCTGGCTTTCCAGAGGACAAATTTTGAAGTGTTTGATGGAACTTAGGGCAGAAGTTTCATTTTTTTTGAAAGAAAAGAACACCCCACTCTCTGAACAATTTGAAAGGGAGGAGTTCATATATGGCTTGGCTTATTTGGCCATATGAATGAGGTGTGTCTTTCGATGCAAGGCCAAGCAGTCACCATTATGGATGCTGCTGAAACACTACAAGCTTTTTTAGTCAAACTGCCACTTTGGAAGAGGAGACTGGAGGCATAAACTTTCCAATACTTGAGGAAGTGCTTCTGCCAAGTGTAGTAGAGAGAGAGAAAGCGCTGTCGGTTTCTCTGCATACAGAAATGTGCAGACACCTAGAAACCCTGCAGAACTCTTTCAATGGTTACTTCTGCTCAGATGACCTAAAAGTCGAGGCATGGATTCGTAATCCTTTGCTGACATTAATCAAATTTTAATCAAATTAGTGATGCAGACCTTGCCAAAGAAGATGATACGGTTTGAATCACAAAATTCCTTGGAGATTTTTGGTACTCCTTTTAACACAAGGCTATCCTCACCTAGCAAAGAGGGCTATGGGGGCTTTGATACCATTTGAAACCATGTATCTTTGTGAATCAGGATTTTCAGCTCTTGTTACAATTAAGACTAAAATCGATTGGATGTTAGACATGACATGCGTGTTGCCTTATCAAAGACAACTCCAGAATTTCAACTTCTAATTGATAACAAACAGCAACAACCTTCTCATTGAAATGTATTTTAGAGTGGACATGAATAATCTTTTTCTTTTTTGATTCAGACTTTTTTTGATTCAGACCTAATGTATATATGTTAAGGATATCACCAATACATTCTTTCCAAATTGTTTATTGCATTTTTCTGGGGAGGGGTCCGTAGCTTTTGCCAGACTACCAAAAGGGTCCGTGACTAAAAAAAGGTTAAGAACCACTGCCTTAAGCTCTACTTTGCATGAGAGAAATCTAACGATGGTGTAGGAAAAGAAGAAGTTTGAATTCAAACTGCAACAGTTATTTTTACACCTCTTAGCAAATTAACATCCTACAAAAATGGAGCTTGTAATAAGCAAATCAAGGCCACATCCTGTGACCACTTCAACCTTACAAAATTTATAAGAACTTAGGGTGTTTGTATGGCTATACCTGAATTCAGTGCTAGAAGACACAAAGATAGAGCTATTTAGAAATACTAATACGAATGGTTAATTAAAGCATGAACCATGTGGAAGCCATGGAGCTCTAAGCAGAGGAAACCTCTTCCTTTTGTACTTTTAACCTAGAGGTGAAGACTAGAAACATGTGAACCCAGTCACAAGCACCACCTGCTAGAGGTGAAGGCTAGAAGCAGGTAGACCCAGTCACAAGTACCACCTGCTAGAGGTGAAGGCTAGAAGCATGTGGACCCAGTCACAAGCACCACCTGCTAGAGGTGAAGGCTAGAAGCACCCAGTCACAAGCACCACCTGCTAGAGGTGAAGGCTAGAAGCAGGTGGACCCAGTCACAAGTACCACCTGCTAGAGGTGAAGGCTAGAAGCAGGTGGACCCAGTCACAAGTATTACCTGCTAGAGGTGAAGGCTGGAAGCAGGTGAACCCAGTCACAAGCACCACCTGCTAGAGGTGAAGGCTAGAAGCACCCAGTCACAAGCACCACCTGCTAGAGGTGAAGGCTAGAAGCAGGTGGACCCAGTCACAAGCACCACCTGCTAGAGGTGAAGGCTGGAAGCAGGTGAACCCAGTCACAAGCACCACCTGCTAGAGGTGAAGGCTAGAAGCAGGTGGACCCAGTCACAAGCAGCAGGTGGAGGCTAGAAGCACCCAGTCACAAGCACCACCTGCTAGAGGTGAAGGCTAGAAGCAGGTGGACCCAGTCACTAGTACCACCTGCTAGAGGTGAAGGCTAGAAGCAGGTGGACCCAGTCACAAGTATTACCTGCTAGAGGTGAAGGCTAGAAGCAGGTGGACCCAGTCACAAGCAGCAGGTGGAGGCTAGAAGCACCCAGTCACAAGCACCACCTGCTAGAGGTGAAGGCTAGAAGCAGGTGGACCCAGTCACTAGTACCACCTGCTAGAGGTGAAGGCTAGAAGCAGGTGGACCCAGTCACAAGTATTACCTGCTAGAGGTGAAGGCTAGAAGTCCTGTTCTAGACCTGGCCTCCATTACGTGGGCATAGACACTGGACATCCAGCAGAGTTGGCCTTGGGATTTCCCACGGCATCAGTCGACATACAATACACGAAAGGTGTGTGTGGCCGAGCCTCGACACTACTTATTCAGATGTTCACTCCGACGTCCTCAAGATGAGACATGGCACCTACATGTATCAAGCCTTCTAAATCCACACGGGTTTGTGTGGGAAGACATCCCAGAATTGCGTGGAAACCATACCTACAACTCTCTCAACACTAGTTCACACTTGAACTGGATTCCCCATCCATCAGAACATTAGACAATAGCATGCATAATTCCATTCATTACAAGCTTAATTTGGAACACATTGCGCCAATTTGGAACTAGCCTTTTAAGGGAGAACAAAACCATATTTTACAAATGCTAACTAACAACAATTTGTGGCTATGACTTTGGAGCTCCCCATAGATTCTGCACACTTCACTGTATGTACATGTATGCAAGTGCTATACAGCTCAAGTTGGTATCTGTGGCAAGAGTAAGCTATGTATGTACCACTTTCTAATTGGGAGTCACAACACTTGCATCAAATTCGCACGTGCAATTGAGCAGATAACTTCGGCATGGTTATATACACCTATATGTATGCAACATTTTTTTCGTATCAAAAGGGAGCACACAGAGAGTATCAAGTTCATACAGTGAAGTGTGCAAAATCTATGGAGCTCCAAAATCGTAATCACAAGATTTTGTTAGTGTCTGTAGAATATGTTTTAGTGCCTTTAGGCGTATATACCACTCACTAGACACACTTTGGGAAAGACACCACTCTCTATGCAGAGCAAAAAAGAGTAGAGTTCAATGCAAGGATCGGGGAACTTGAAGAAGTGGGTGCATATGAACTAGCATTGGAGCAGTAGGTGCGGCTAGACCAGGAGGCTCAAGTGGAGAATTTGAGAGTGATCACCAGCTAACTAATGCATAGCTCGTGGTCAAGGAGAGATGATCTCACGAAACTAGAGACCTTGGCAGGCCGTGAAGCCATTACTGGCCACTCACATGGCTGCTAGAACTTCAGCAGAGAGGGGAAGGAGGAGTGGGGAGACAGTGACTATTCAGCCATTGCAAGCATGGATGAGGTTCAGCAGAGAGAGGAAGGAAGAGTGGGGAGACAGTGACTATTCAGCCATTGCAAACATGGATGAGGTTCAGCAGAGAGAGGAAGGAAGAGTGGGGAGACAGTGACTATTCAGCCATTGCAAGCATGGATGATGTTCAGCAGAGAGAGGAAGGAAGAGTGGGGAGACAGTGACTATTCAGCCATTGCAAGCATGGATGAGGTTCAGCAGAGAGAGGAAGGAAGAGTGGGAAGAAAGAGACTATTCAGCCATTGCAAGCATGGATGAGGTTCAGCAGAGAGAGGAAGGAGGAGTGGGGAGACAGTGACTATTCAGCCATTGCAAGCATGGATGAGGTTCAGCAGAGAGAGGAAGGAAGAGTGGGGAGACAGTGACTATTCAGCCATTGCAAGCATGGATGAGGTTCAGCAGAGAGAGGAAGGAGGAGTGGGGAGACAGTGACTATTCAGCCATTGCAAGCATGGATGAGGTTCAGCAGAGAGAGGAAGGAAGAGTGGAGAGAAAGAGACTATTCAGCCATTGCAAGCATGGATGAGGTTCAGCAGAGAGGAAGGAAGAGTGGGGAGACAGTGACTATTCAGCCATTGCAAGCATGGATGAGGTTCAGCAGAGAGAGGAAGGAAGAGTGGGGAGAAAGAGACTATTCAGCCATTGCAAGCATGGATGAGGTTCAGCAGAGAGAGGAAGGAGGAGTGGGGAGAAAGAGACCGTTCAGCCATTGCAAGAATGGATGAGGTTCAGCAGAGAGAGGAAGGAAGAGTGGGGAGAAAGAGACTATTCAGCCATTGCAAGCATGGATGAGGTTCAGCAGAGAGAGGAAGGAGGAGTGGGGAGACAGTGACTATTCAGCCATTGCAAGCATGGATGATGTTCAGCAGAGAGAGGAAGGAGGAGTGGGGAGACAGTGACTATTCAGCCATTGCAAGCATGGATGATGTTCAGCAGAGAGAGGAAGGAGGAGTGGGGAGACAGTGACTATTCAGCCATTGCAAGCATGGATGAGGTTCAGCAGAGAGAGGAAGGAGGAGTGGGGAGAAAGAGACTATTCAGCCATTGCATCATTGCAAGCATGGATGATGTTCAGCAGAGAGAGGAAGGAAGAGTGGGGAGACAGTGACTATTCAGCCATTGCAAGCATGGATGAGGTTCAGCAGAGAGAGGAAGGAGGAGTGGGGAGACAGTGACTATTCAGCCATTGCAAGCATGGATGAGGTTCAGCAGAGAGAGGAAGGAGGAGTGGGGAGACAGTGACTATTCAGCCATTGCAAGCATGGATGATGTTCAGCAGAGAGAGGAAGGAGGAGTGGGGAGACAGTGACTATTCAGCCATTGCAAGCATGGATGATGTTCAGCAGAGAGAGGAAGGAGGAGTGGGGAGACAGTGACTATTCAGCCATTGCAAGCATGGATGAGGTTCAGCAGAGAGAGGAAGCAAGAGTGGGGAGAAAGAGACTATTCAGCCATTGCAAGCATGGATGATGTTCAGCAGAGAGAGGAAGGAAGAGTGGGGAGACAGTGACTATTCAGCCATTGCAAGCATGGATGATGTTCAGCAGAGAGAGGAAGGAGGAGTGGAGAGACAGTGACTATTCAGCCATTGCATCATTGCAAGCATGGATGATGTTCAGCAGAGAGAGGAAGGAAGAGTGGGGAGACAGTGACTATTCAGCATTGCAAGCATGGATGAGGTTCAGCAGAGAGAGGAAGGAGGAGTGGGGAGAAAGAGACTATTCAGCCATTGCAAGCATGGATGAGGTTCAGCAGAGAGAGGAAGGAAGAGTGGGGAGAAAGAGACTATTCAGCCATTGCAAGCATGGATGAGGTTCAGCAGAGAGAGGAAGGAGGAGTGGGGAGAAAGAGACTATTCAGCCATTGCAAGCATGGATGATGTTCAGCAGAGAGAGGAAGGAAGAGTGGGGAGACAGTGACTATTCAGCCATTGCAAGCATGGATGAGGTTCAGCAGAGAGAGGAAGGAGGAGTGGGGAGACAGTGACTATTCAGCCATTGCAAGCATGGATGATGTTCAGCAGAGAGAGGAAGGAAGAGTGGGGAGACAGTGACTATTCAGCCATTGCATCATTGCAAGCATGGATGATGTTCAGCAGAGAGAGGAAGGAAGAGTGGGGAGAAAGAGACTATTCAGCCATTGCAAGCATGGATGATGTTCAGCAGAGAGAGGAAGGAAGAGTGGGGAGACAGTGACTATTCAGCCATTGCAAGCATGGATGATGTTCAGCAGAGAGAGGAAGGAGGAGTGGGGAGAAAGAGACATTGCAAGCATGGATGAGGTTCAGCAGAGAGAGGAAGGAGGAGTGGGGAGACAGTGACTATTCAGCCATTGCAAGCATGGATGAGGTTCAGCAGAGAGAGGAAGGAGGAGTGGGGAGACAGTGACTATTCAGCCATTGCAAGCATGGATGAGGTTCAGCAGAGAGAGGAAGGAAGAGTGGGGAGACAGTGACTATTCAGCCATTGCAAGCATGGATGATGTTCAGCAGAGAGAGGAAGGAGGAGTGGGGAGACAGTGACTATTCAGCCATTGCAAGCATGGATGATGTTCAGCAGAGAGAGGAAGGAGGAGTGGGGAGACAGTGACTATTCAGCCATTGCAAGCATGGATGAGGTTCAGCAGAGAGAGGAAGCAAGAGTGGGGAGAAAGAGACTATTCAGCCATTGCAAGCATGGATGATGTTCAGCAGAGAGAGGAAGGAGGAGTGGAGAGACAGTGACTATTCAGCCATTGCATCATTGCAAGCATGGATGATGTTCAGCAGAGAGAGGAAGGAAGAGTGGGGAGACAGTGACTATTCAGCCATTGCAAGCATGGATGAGGTTCAGCAGAGAGAGGAAGGAGGAGTGGGGAGAAAGAGACTATTCAGCCATTGCAAGCATGGATGAGGTTCAGCAGAGAGAGGAAGGAAGAGTGGGGAGAAAGAGACTATTCAGCCATTGCAAGCATGGATGAGGTTCAGCAGAGAGAGGAAGGAGGAGTGGGGAGAAAGAGACTATTCAGCCATTGCAAGCATGGATGATGTTCAGCAGAGAGAGGAAGGAAGAGTGGGGAGACAGTGACTATTCAGCCATTGCAAGCATGGATGATGTTCAGCAGAGAGAGGAAGGAAGAGTGGGGAGAAAGAGACTATTCAGCCATTGCAAGCATGGATGAGGTTCAGCAGAGAGAGGAAGGAAGAGTGGGGAGACAGTGACTATTCAGCCATTGCAAGCATGGATGAGGTTCAGCAGAGAGAGGAAGGAGGAGTGGGGAGACAGTGACTATTCAGCCATTGCAAGCATGGATGATGTTCAGCAGAGAGAGGAAGGAAGAGTGGGGAGACAGTGACTATTCAGCCATTGCATCATTGCAAGCATGGATGATGTTCAGCAGAGAGAGGAAGGAAGAGTGGGGAGAAAGAGACTATTCAGCCATTGCAAGCATGGATGATGTTCAGCAGAGAGAGGAAGGAAGAGTGGGGAGACAGTGACTATTCAGCCATTGCAAGCATGGATGAGGTTCAGCAGAGAGAGGAAGGAAGAGTGGGGAGACAGTGACTATTCAGCCATTGCATCATTGCAAGCATGGATGATGTTCAGCAGAGAGAGGAAGGAAGAGTGGGGAGACAGTGACTATTCAGCCATTGCAAGCATGGATGAGGTTCAGCAGAGAGAGGAAGGAGGAGTGGAGAGACAGTGACTATTCAGCCATTGCATCATTGCAAGCATGGATGATGTTCAGCAGAGAGAGGAAGGAAGAGTGGGGAGAAAGAGACTATTCAGCCATTGCAAGCATGGATGAGGTTCAGCAGAGAGAGGAAGGAAGAGTGGGGAGAAAGAGACTATTCAGCCATTGCAAGCATGGATGATGTTCAGCAGAGAGAGGAAGGAAGAGTGGGGAGACAGTGACTATTCAGCCATTGCAAGCATGGATGAGGTTCAGCAGAGAGAGGAAGGAAGAGTGGGGAGACAGTGACTATTCAGCCATTGCAAGCATGGATGAGGTTCAGCAGAGAGAGGAAGGAGGAGTGGGGAGACAGTGACTATTCAGCCATTGCAAGCATGGATGATGTTCAGCAGAGAGAGGAAGGAGGAGTGGGGAGACAGTGACTATTCAGCCATTGCAAGCATGGATGAGGTTCAGCAGAGAGAGGAAGGAGGAGCGGGGAGAAAGAGACTATTCAGCCATTGCAAGCATGGATGAGGTTCAGCAGAGAGAGGAAGGAAGAGTGGGGAGAAAGAGACTATTCAGCCATTGCAAGCATGGATGACGAACCTGCTTCCTACTGATCACATGTGTCCAGGAAACATCAAAGTGAACTCTGAACTCCAGCAGATGGTCAGGCAAAGCAAATACTAAAAGAAAGAGCAAACATCTACTTCATTCACACCAGATTGAGGGGGCAAGGCACCTGGGCCGGTCTTCTCTGGACAAGCAGCAGCTGAACCATAACAACAGTGACCTGATGGGGAATCGGCGATCTGCATATTATGCAGTATGAATAGCATCCAAGGACTGTTAATACTGAGCAGTTAAAGAAAGTTCTCTATAGATGTCAAAATTAGAATATATAGAAGGAGAGTGTTTCCCTGTTAGCTCCGTAACTTACACATGGTTCAGATACATAATAGGAGCATTATATAATGTGTTTTATTTTGGTACTGATATGTAGGGTGCAAAGTAATACCACACTACATGCAGCCAAGGTCAGGCACCTCATCACAGGGACACCAGGTAGGTGTATGCTTCATGCAGCCAAGGTCAGGGCACCTCATCACAGGGACACCAGGTAGGTGTATGCTTCATGCAGCCAAGGTCAGGCACCTCATCACAGGGGCACCAGGTAGGTGTATGCTTCATGCAGCCAAGGTCAGGGCACCTCATCACAGGGGCACCAGGTAGGTGTATGCTTCATGCAGCCAAGGTCAGGCACCTCATCACAGGGGCACCAGGTAGGTGTATGCTTCATGCAGCCAAGGTCAGGGCCTCATCACAGGGGCACCAGGTAGGTGTATGCTCCATGCAGCCAAGGTCAGGGCACCTCAACACAGGGACACCAGGTAGATGTATGCTACATGCAGCCAAGGTCAGGCACCTCACCACAGGGGCACCAGGTAGGTGTATGCTTCATGCAGCCAAGGTCAGGGCCTCATCACAGGGGCACCAGGTAGGTGTATGCTTCATGCAGCCAAGGTCAGGCACCTCATCACAGGGGCACCAGGTAGGTGTATGCTTCATGCAGCCAAGGTCAGGCACCTCATCACAGGGACACCAGGTAGGTGTATGCTTCATGCAGCCAAGGTCAGGCACCTCATCACAGGGGCACCAGGTAGGTATATGCTTCATGCAGCCAAGGTCAGGCACCTCATCACAGGGACACCAGGTACAGCCAAGGTCAGGCACCTCATCACAGGGACACCAGGTAGGTGTATGCTTCATGCAGCCAAGGTCAGGCACCTCATCACAGGGACACCAGGTACAGCCAAGGTCAGACCTCATCACAGGGGCACCAGGTAGGTGTATGCTTCATGCAGCCAAGGTCAGGCACCTCATCACAGGCGCACCAGGTAGGTGTATGCTTCATGCAGCCAAGGTCAGGCACCTCATCACAGGGGCACCAGGTAGGTGTATGCTTCATGCAGCCAAGGTCAGGCACCTCATCACAGGGACACCAGGTAGGTGTATGCTTCATGTAGCCAAGGTCAGGCACCTCATCACAGGGGCACCAGGTAGGTGTATGCTTCATGCAGCCAAGGTCAGGCACCTCATCACAAGGACACCAGGTAGGTGTATGCTTCATGCAGCCAAGGTCAGGGCACCTCATCACAGGGACACCAGGTAGGTGTATGCTTCATGCAGCCAAGGTCAGGGCACCTCATCACAGGGACACCAGGTGTAGGTGTATGCTTCATGCAGCCAAGGTCAGACACCTCATCACAGGGACACCAGGTAGGTGTATGCTTCATGCAGCCAAGGTCAGGGCACTTCATCACAGGGACACCAGGTAGGTGTATGCTTCATGCAGCCAAGGTCAGGGCCTCATCACAGGGACACCAGGTAGGTGTATGCTTCATGCAGCCAAGGTCATCTCATGTTCTAAACAGATTACCTTCTTTGTGTGCTGGTCATGAACATTTAGTCGTGTTCTGTGTTGCTAAGAGCTCGACTTCGAATAACAGAATCCTGCTAATGTGTGGGGGAAGACTCGATCGAAGAGTTAAGGCTCACAGTTGCACTGTTCGGTAAATACTACTCAGTAGTTGATCCTGTTCCAAGTTACTATACATGTACATGTAGTTCAGCAGTTGGTCCTGTTCATCCTGTTCCAAGTTACTACAGTTCAGTAGATGATGCTGTATAGCAGTTGGTCCTGTTCTGAGCTATACATATCTTGTTCAACTGTTCAATTAGGTGAATGTTATTCGATGGTGGAAATATATACATGGAGCGCATCCATGACTCCAATAGTTGACAACACTGTGTGTAATATTTAATTAGCTCCCTTCGGACTGAACGCTCACAATCATAGCTCAAGCCAGCTGAATGCAGGCTAACTCCTGCCAGCTGAATGCAGGCTTCCTGCCAGCTGAATGCAGGCTAACTCCTGCCAGCTGAATGCAGGCTAACTCCTGCCAGCTGAATGCAGGCTAACTCCTGCCAGCTGAATGCAGGCTAACTCCTGCCAGCTGAATGCAGGCTAACTCCTGCCAGCTGAATGCAGGCTAACTCCTGCCAGCTGAATGCAGGCTAACTCCTGCCAGCTGAATGCAGGCTAACTCCTGCCAGCTGAATGCAGGCTAACTCCTGCCAGCTGAATGCAGGCTAACTCCTGCCAGCTGAATGCAGGCTAACTCCTGCCAGCTGAATGCAGGCTAACTCCTGCCAGCTGAATGCAGGCTAACTCCTGCCAGCTGAATGCAGGCTAACTCCTGCCAGCTGAATGCAGGCTAACTCCTGCCAGCTGAATGCAGGCTAACTCCTGCCAGCTGAATGCAGGCTAACTCCTGCCAGCTGAATGCAGGCTAACTCCTGCCAGCTGAATGCAGGCTAACTCCTGCCAGCTGAATGCAGGCTAACTCCTGCCAGCTGAATGCAGGCTAACTCCTGCCAGCTGAATGCAGGCTAACTCCTGCCAGCTGAATGCAGGCTAACTCCTGCCAGCTGAATGCAGGCTAACTCCTGCCAGCTGAATGCAGGCTAACTCCTGCCAGCTGAATGCAGGCTAACTCCTGCCAGCTGATGAATGCAGGCTAACTCCTGCCAGCTGAATGCAGGCTAACTCCTGCCAGCTGAATGCAGGCTAACTCCTGCCAGCTGAATGCAGGCTAACTCCTGCCAGCTGAATGCAGGCTAACTCCTGCCAGCTGAATGCAGGCTAACTCCTGCCAGCTGAATGCAGGCTAACTCCTGCCAGCTGAATGCAGGCTAACTCCTGCCAGCTGAATGCAGGCTAACTCCTGCCAGCTGAATGCAGGCTAACTCCTGCCAGCTGAATGCAGCTAACTCCTGCCAGCTGAATGCAGGCTAACTCCTGCCAGCTGAATGCAGGCTAACTCCTGCCAGCTGAATGCAGGCTAACTCCTGCCAGCTGAATGCAGGCTAACTCCTGCCAGCTGAATGCAGGCTAACTCCTGCCAGCTGAATGCAGGCTAACTCCTGCCAGCTGAATACAGGCTAATTCCTGGGTTCTGGATGCCAATGACTCACTGCTGAAAGAGGGATTGTCACTTGCTGCATGCCAGCATCTCTTGGCACTGGGGAGAAGGAGTGCTGTAAAAAAGCATCTGGTCATTGCTTGCTCACACAGTAGTCGTTCCCCACCACCCCACCAGTGCATTATTAGGGGGGGGAGGTGCATTCAGGACTCCAATAGTTGACAACACTGAAAGTACACCATATGGAGCATCTGCAGCTGGTGGCAAGCCACTCCCCCTGGGCAAATTCTGGATGTGAAGGCTGAAAGAAGTTGGTCAAGACGTGGCACAGTTCTTAGCTGATCAAGAAGTCAAATATTTTAAGCTGTTGGTGTTCTGCACACGCACTGCCACCACTCTAAGCAGAGAGTGGCAAAACAGAAGCCATGGTAGGAGAAAGGCTTAGAGGAGGCTAGACAGAAGGGGGAGGGTTAATGACTGAGCAGCTGAATTTAATTAGATTGGTCACAATTGTTATGCAAGTAAGCAGCTTGCGAGTGAATGCACACGAGATTACTGCTCTAGTTAGCCTCCTAGCACTGTAGTTTGTATTTTGTTCCATCCTTATCCATCTGGCAACCAACCCTGTAAAACAATCGGCATAAAAATAAAAAAGCAATAAAAAAAAAGGTTTTGGTTACCATTGGCGCTGGACATTATATGCCTGTGTGTGTGTGTGTGTGTGCATGCGCTCGCTCGCTCGCTCTATGACATTGTCATATTTATAATAACAACAACAAAAAAGGTTTTATTTTTAAAAACCAACATATTTGGTCACAAAGGAAACAAGACTGAACCACAAGCACATAGACAACCATCCACTGGGCAGGGATGAGTCATTACTATTTTAAATCAGCATTCAGGATGTACATAGGTTTCATGGATAATTATAGAGGTTCTTCACGCATAATGTCCAAGATTGTGCCCAATGTGTGTAGAGGAGTCTTTCAGTGAAGCAACAGACGTGGCCGTGTTCAGAAGAACCAGTCAACTCCATAGCTCCTTGAAGGATGTCTCTTGGGGTCGATCTTTTGTGCATTTATAATTGAGTATGGAAGACTTGCAACCGAATGTTAATTACGTAGAGTACGGTAAGTTGATTAAAGCAAAAAGAGGATGGCCGAGACTCAAGGCTCGTTCACAACACGACGCTGAGTATTCTGATTGGTCCGACGCTGTGTTTCAGATGCTGAACCACAGCATTGGACCAATCAGAATGCTCTAATCTATCAGTGTCCATCTTTGTTGCGCGTGGTTCGAAATGAATATGGTCAAAGGTCAATCGACAAGACGCAATTCAACGAAACGCTCGGCCAGCGTCGTGTTGTGAACCAGCCTTCAGGCCAAACCTTTCTCCAACCCCAACACTGACGCTAGCTGAGGAAACATACAGCAAGGGTTGGTGAGCTAACATAATGGATTGTAACTTGCTACCTCCGAGAAAAACTCTGCAAGAATGCAATGCTGCTACTCAGGGGGTGGGGTGGGGGGATTCCCCTCCTCCTCCAGGAGACAATCAATCTGCTGTCTTTTAACGAGTTCCATGTCGGAAGTTTTCCCAGACCGTCCCCCCCCCACACACACATGCAGACAACAACAGATGTCAAATACAGTGCATATTTGTTTGCCAGCCTTTCTGACGATGCTGTGGACAATCCTGGGAACAACTAGGGATGTCCAAACTTCTCGCCAACCTATCGGCAGACAGGCTTAGGGCTAAGGTTAGGCGGGCAACAACTTTGAGCTTAGAAGGTTCTCAGAATTGCCCCAGGCACACATGGCCTACCCGGAATCATTTAAGGAGCTCTAGATGTTGCCACTTATGCAAGTTAAAAATTACCTGAAGTCCTAGATAATGCCTCCATCTCCCCAAAAATGTCGATAAAAGCACCTGGGAGGGATTGGCATCCGAGCTATTCTTTACACCCACCCCCTCCCCCAGCAGTAGTGAGTCTCCTTCATGGCTTTACACACACCTCCAGGGTGTAGTTAGTCTCCTTCATGGCCGTACACACACCTCCAGTGTGTAGTTAGTCTCCTTCATGGCCGTACACACACCTCCAGTGTGTAGTTAGTCTCCTTCATGGCTTTTCACACACCTCCAGTGTGTAGTTAGGCTCCTTCATGGCTTTACACACACCTCCAGTGTGTAGTTAGTCTCCTTCATGGCTTTTCACACACCTCCAGTGTGTAGTTGTCTCCTTCATGGCTTTTCACACACCTCCAGTGTGTAGTTAGGCTCCTTCATGGCTTTTCACACACCTCCAGTGTGTAGTTGTCTCCTTCATGGCTTTTCACACACCTCCAGTGTGTAGTTAGGCTCCTTCATGGCTTTACACACACCTCCAGTGTGTAGTTGTCTCCTTCATGGCTTTTCACACACCTCCAGTGTGTAGTTAGGCTCCTTCATGGCTTTACACACACCTCCAGTGTGTAGTTGTCTCCTTCATGGCTTTTCACACACCTCCAGTGTGTAGTTAGGCTCCTTCATGGCTTTACACACACCTCCAGTGTGTAGTTGTCTCCTTCATGGCATTTCACACACCTCTCGTGTGTAGCTAGTCTCCTTCATGGCTTTTCACAAGGCAAGGGTGGTCAATTCCTCAGAGAGGCATGGCATCCAGGCCTGGGGACATGCACTCCAGAACTATTATGTATATACTACGGGAGGGGAGGGAACGGAAGAAGAGAAAGCCAGACACCCATCGTCTACATTAAAAAAATAGCCCCTTGCCTCTTCCATAACACTAGCCCACCATACAATAAAACCCACTAGATATAGCTGCCTGAAGTGCCTGGCTCCAAGTTTATAGTGTCTGAACACAAAACTTACTTTGTACACATGTGCCTGAACTGTTGCTCGACTCCTTCCAACCTGAACACATCAACATTAGAACAAGTCAAAAGCATAGCATGTATTAATATTTGCTAGAGAGAACCAGCAGATCAACTGCTTCACCAATTCACCATTGACTTTATCTGTGGGTTCATTTTACAACAGTTTATATATTTGTAACGATTACTTTCAGCTGACATCATAATATGCTTTAAAGATTTGGTTTTGAAGCCAACGTTTCAACCGACATACTTTGGTCTTCATCAGGGAAAATTAAAGAACAAAACAATGCCACACATCCACACTCACTGTCAACACATCCACACTCACTGTCAACACATCCACACTCACTGGCAACACATCCATACTCACCACGCTGGCAACACATCCACACTCACTGGCAACACATCCATACTCATCGCGCTAGCAACACATCCATACTCACCACGCTGGCAACACATCCACACTCACTGGCAACACATCCACACTCACTGGCAACACATCCACACTCATTGCGCTGGCAACACATCCACACTCACTGGCAATGTGTTTCACACAACAAATGCACGTGATTCATGAATTTTCCGAATAACGGCAAAGTAGTTGGTTGTTTTTAAATCTGGCTTGACATTGAGATCTCAGCTTACCAGGGTTATTGATAAATCGAATACTATACCATGGTGTCATCAGTGGGTATAGTGCCACTGTGGGAAAGTGTACATTGGTGAGACAAGGAGGAGGCTGGAGACACGAATCAAGGAACATAAAGATGCTTGCAGAAGGCAAGAACTTGACAACTCTGCTATCGCAGAGCATGCGTGGAATTAGGAGACCTCTGTGATCGATAGTGTCTGTGATCGATAGTGTGATCAATGGAGCTAGCAAATGGAGAGAGTTGCTCATGAAAGAGACGCTGCACATAATCTCCACACTGATGGATCAGCGCTTCAATTGAGATGTAGGACTGGAGTTGCCTGGTTACTGGGTCTCGACTCTCAAGATTATGCACGTGAAGTCACGCCAATCTTCGCCTAATTGCTATGCTGTTATTCGGGCAATTCATGAATCACGTGCATTTGTTGTGTGAAATGCAAATGTGTAGCCAGCAAGTGTGGATGTGTTTCCAGCGAGTGTGGATGTGTTTCCAGTGAGTGTGGATGTGTTTCCAGCGAGTGTGGATGTGTTTCCAGCGAGTGTGGATGTGTTTCCAGCGAGTGTGGATGTGTTTCCAGCGAGTGTGGATGTGTTTCCAGCGAGTGTGGATGTGTTTCCAGCGAGTGTGGATGTGTTTCCAGCGAGTGTGGATGTGTTTCCAGTGAGTGTGGATGTGTTGCCAGCGTGTGTGGATGTATTGTCAGCGAGTGTGGATGTGTTGCCAGCGAGTGTGGATGTGTTGCCAGCAAGTGTGGATGTGTTGCCAGCGGGTGTGGATGTGTTGCATTATTTTCGTTCTTTAATTTGCCCTGATGAAGACCGAAGTATTTCGGTTGAAATGTTGGCTTCAAAACTAAAAAGCTGATTTATCTTAAAGCATATTATTATATTTACAGCCTTAACTTTTAAGAATCAACTTAATTAACAAACAGTTCAGAATGCAAATATAATAAGCTAAGGTCTAAGATTAGCTTCATTGAGGTTAGCAAACAAAAGCTACACATCGCTACTTTCTGTGTCCACATCAAAACTCATAGCAAAGAAATCCATCCAGGAGAGAATCCTTTCTCAAGAGCGAAGAGATTGAGAGTGATTCCAGGTAAGCAGAGATGGCTCCATAACTTTCCTCCAAATAGGAGCTTCCAGAAGCATCAGTAGAGGTTAGGAAGAAACTGTTCATGATGGCAGTTGCAATCGTCAGCATTCCCTTCATTTTGCTCGCTCCCCCATCGAACCGTAACTAACTATTTTATATCGCTACAGTAGTCTACTGGGGTAGAAATGGACGAGGATAATTTTTTCTTTCGTTTCTGTGAACGATGTTTGAATTTGCACCTGTTGGCTTTAGCAGATAAAAAGAATCACACTATGTCTAATATACTACAGGAAGTGTTGCAATGAGGTTCTGGTGTCTAGTATATTACAGGAAGTGTTGTAATGAGGTTCTGGTGTCTAGTATATTACAGGAAGTGTTGAAATGAGGTTCTGGGGTCTAGTATACTACAGGAAGTGTTGTAATGAGGTTGGTCGCACAAAACAATGTCAAAGCACATGCGCCAAGTTTGTAGTTGATGGCTTCAGAGAAGGGCAACAAGGAGATGTGCAGGTGAAAGTGGAATCTTGTTTTCCGTTTGTGCAGAGATGGAAGCTTATGCTAATCAAAAAGCAGCTGCAAGAAACCAATTTTGCTGCTAGTCTGGGGACTCGGAGCAAAGCAGGGAACCTCGCGATGGCCAACGTAGAGTGAATGAATTGGCAAGGTCATGTAGAGGGGACTTCTGCCAATGAGGTGTTGTTCAAGTGGGTGCAACTTGTTGATGTTGAAATCTGGTGTAATGAAGCACATTATTGACAACTTATCTGCACAAACAACCATCATATGAGAAAAAAACATTCTCTCCCACTTGTCATTACATAATGATTACACACATCGATCGATCGCCTGGGAGCCATCATATGAGAAAAAAACATTCTCTCCTCCACTTGTCATTACATAATCATTACACATATATAGATCGCCTGGGAGCCATCATAATGGAGGGGAAAAAACATTCTCTCCTCCACTTGACATTACATAATAAATCACCTGGGAACCACCATATGGGAAAAAAACATTCTCTCCCCCACTTGTTATTACATAATAAATACACGTAAATCACCTGTGGGCCATCATATGGAGCGAAAAAAACATTCTCTCCCTCACTTGTCATTACATATTAAATACATATAAATTGCCTGGAGGTCATCATATGAAGAATCTCTCCCCCACTTGTCATTACATAATAATTACACACATAAATCACTAGACAACACCATACACTCAATGGACATGTTTCATTGAAGCACTGATCTCACAAGCCACACTCTTTATGTGGAAAACCTGGATATGCAAGATTAAGTAATGTATCTAAATATCAACCATTTTTGTTTGTGTCTGAGTGCATGTGTGCCTATGTGTGTTCCTTTTCTTTGTCCTCAATGGAGGGTGGGACCAGGGGGGATAGGGGTAACTCAACCAGGGGAATGACACAAGCACAGTTCTGGGACCATAGACGACACCTCCTGGCATGCCAGCAGCCCTCAGTGGCTGTGGATAAGTTGACAAGGGGAAGGACATGGGCAGGGTTTGGGCCCCATAGGCCACACCCCTGCCATTCCACGGCTCCAAGCTTTAAAAAACAACAACCCATAATGGCCAAACTAGGGCAGAATGATCAGGGTGAACTAGTGGGTCAACTAGGGCAGAATGATCAGGGTGAACTAGGGAGTCCACTAGCGCAGAATGATCGGGGTGAACTAGGGAGTCAACTAGGGCAGAATGATCAGGGTGAACTAGGGGGTCAACTAGGGCAGAATGATCAGGGTGAACTAGGGAGTCAACTAGCGCAGAATGATCGGGGTGAACTAGGGAGTCAACTAGGGCAGAATGATCAGGGTGAACTAGGAGACTTAGGTAGGGGAAGAACATGGCATAATTTGGACCATTGGCATACCCCTTGGTCTTGACATGCTCCCAAGTTTTAAAACAGCCAAGCTATGGCAGATAAGGTGACCAGGGAGAAACCGTACTTATTTCTCTTGGCTCTTGTTAGTGGGCTCACAAATAAGGTTTACACCTGATTGGTCTTATAAGCGCAAAGTGCATAAAGCAGCCAAAAAGCAGCCAAAGGGCCACTTTTGCAGCTCTAGAGCTCTAAGATTCTTATTTAATTACCATCATTAAGAGATAGCAAGTTTGTATTCTGTCTCTAGGTAAGGTAATGGCCCAACCTCTTGAGGTATGTAAATCCTGCCTGCTCACAAAATACTCTACTGGTATTTTTACTGCCATCTATCACTCTAGCTCCATCTCTCTTCCTTAATGGCAGCTTGTCCATTGTAGTGTCTAGGAAGGGGGGGGGGGGGGGGAAAGATAGTCTAAATAATGCGCACCATACATTTTCACTGCTTTTTTTTTTTAACTAACGTACCAAGAATGAGGGCCATATTTCCGCACACACAGTTGTACACATAGAGAGTAGTGTCCGCTTTATATTCCTCTCTATTTTGGGTGTCTGTTACCACTATACTTCGAGAAATTACTTTAGGCATCTTGTAGTATTGTTGACCTTTTGCACTCAGACAATGACGTCATGTGATACGGAAATTGAATTTCTCTTTTATACTGCGGACAGAAGCTAGTGGGCTAGCAGCCAGAGCTCCGAGCTGCAAACATCTAGGCAATGGCTGAGAAGGACTAATCAATTAAAGCTCATCCAATTCACGGCAAAAGTACTGTGGTAGTCTCTTTCCTCCTCCAACTCCTTGGTCATGTCAGGCGTGTACGGTAGGAAAGTCAGGGAGCCGAAAGTTACTCTGAGAACCCGACTGCCTTTCCCTAAATTAGAGTCGCAAGCGGGAGGTAAGTAGTGTGTAATGGTAATGGTGTATACTGTATTTTTATATTATATCTTTACTTAGACTTGGAAAAGGCATGGTCTACATTCGGTGAAGCTAAGGATATAGTAAGCATAATCATATTAGCTGTACATGTATTCATAAACTAAGCTTAGTACTCTAACCAGCTAATTATTATTGTATTAAATGCTATAATTCAATTGACATACTTTCAATGCTTTATCTTTGCCACGATTGATTCTACCTGGAAAGCATTAAAAAAGGGGGGGGAAAGGAAGGATGGTTTGACCTCTATTTGGCAGTCAAAATGCTTTTCTGAGGCTTTTTCATGCCTTCTTTCTCCTCATATAGCTGCGAAGAATTGAAACAGATCAGCTTACTCCTCTGGTTGACAAAACAAGGGGCAAGGTTCAGAGAGTAAAGTTCACCCCTGATGAAGTAGATAGAGGTACACGTAAAGCATTTCATACCGGAGTTGGCACTGCTCGTGAAGATAGAGGATTACTGGAGGAACATGAGGAAGGAAATGGCAGAGAATGCGAATACCTCGTAGAACCAGCTCCCCTGAATGTGGGACATTATCATCGCGAAAGCAGAGAGTCTCCTTTTACTAACGGAACATACCCATACGATGCAGGGGCAGCGAGGTACACCCCTGGTATTGTCATCACCGCTCCTGCGGTCTCTTCATCGTCCCCCTACCCATCTCATGGTAGTCACAATGCTCGTGCAGGCTCTCCGTCACGCTGGAACCCCAGGGCAGTTTATAGCCGTGGGAGTTGGCAGTCACCAAGTACGAGTGGCCGGAATGGAGCTGAGGTACGTATCGGGAATAATTTTACAGAGCCATGGCTCTATGAAATGGTGGCTTTAAGTGATAGGAGTTATGGGAGTTTTTAAAATTTTATTATACATATATATATACTGTCTAAACTTAATTACAATTTAACGCATTCTCTACACATTCCTAACATTGGTAAAGCAGTTGGTACATACATGTATATATTTTCCTTCTGTCCGTACCCACCATAAAAACGGGTTGCTTTATCACGGTGCTTATGGCATCGATTAGCAAGAATATAATTGCTGACACTGACCCGCTGCTGAACAAACATGCCCATGTACAGGCATCTTGTAGGTACGGGTCGCTGGACGTACCAGGGGATGGCTGGAAGAGCCAAATAATACGCCTGAACCAGTCCTAAAGTAGGCAGTTTAATAAAAAGGAGGTTCCTTATTTAGATCCCTACTATACAACCAGGAATTATTCCGGTAGATGTTGCCTTCCTAACTGGATAGTTATTGTGTGTCCTGCATACAAGCAACAGGTCGTAGGCAACGCTGTGAGTGTATACAGCACCCAGCATATGAGGGGTAGATATTGCCTTCCTTACAGGATGGTTATTGTGTGTCCTGCATGCAAGCAACAGGTCGTAGGCAACGCTGTGAGTGTATACAGCACCCAGCATATGAGGGGTAGATATTGCCTTCCGTACAGGATGGTTATTGTGTGTCCTGCATGCAAGCAACAGGTCGTAGGCAACGCTGTGAGTGTATACAGCAACCAGCATACAAGGATACTCATCATAGGGCACTGCATTGAGCTGACATCATGCATCATTCTTAAAAGTTTGGGCTCATTTGTCGTATACTAATCTTCATGTATACCAACAACTATGAAAAATTGCAGAGATGCATTCCCTGCCAATAAGGTCCACCTCATCATGCATGTCATCAACTAATGCTTCTAGGACTGCTCTTTGTGAATATTGCTTGCTTGATTTCTCCATGAAACTTATCATGAAGAAACGCCTAGTCCCAGTCCAGGCAGGGTGGTCCCATGTCCCGGGATATCTATGGTTGGCCAAACTTCAAAGAAATTGCCCACCCGCAATTCTAACACTATAAGCCATAAACCCATTTCCTAGCCATAGTCGTATATATATCCCTAGACCTGTTTCCATAGCTAGTATTGGGTGGGGCAAGAGCTTCAGACATGCATGAAAGGTGTGTGCGCGTGCATCACATCACTGCACGTAGATCTGTGGATGCCAGCGCTACTGGACAACACGCGCACTCAGGGATTTTTTCATTTTATTTAAATTACTTTTTTTTGCTAGTGCACATGCAATTAGTTGCGGACCATGCCTGGTGGCACTTTGACCATTTCAGTACAACAAATGTAGCTTTTCATATGGTGATTTTTGTATTGTGTATGATGTATGTACGACTCATTTTTACTGTCCTCTTCATTGATGGTGGCAAGACACTGGAGGGGGTTCATGGATTCTTTCTTTGTTGAGCAAGATGTTGAGATAGGGCGAAGTGTAGGACAAGTCTTAGTAGTGTAGGACGATAGATACTAGTACATGTAGTAGATCAGGGGTTTCTGTTAGGACATGGTTAGTAGTAGGACAACAATTGCTAGTTGTAGATAAGGGGTTGCTCTTGGGACAAGCTTAGTAGTAGGATGACAGTTGCTAGTAGCAGATCAGGGGTTCCTGTTGGGACAGGTTAGTAGTGGACAAGTAAAGGGGTCAGATGGTTAATGCTACATACAGTAGGTTGCCTCATTATGTATGTCAAGGTTTGCCACACTGTTAGACAGATGTTAGGCCAAGGCTTGCAACACTGTAGGACTTCAAGCATTAGGTCAAGGCTTGTCACACTGTAGGACTTCAAGCATTAGGCCAAGGCTTGCCACACTGTAGGACTTCAAGCATTTGGCCAAGGCTTGCCACACTGTAGGACTTCAAGCATTAGGCCAAGGCTTGCCACACTGTAGGACTTCAAGCATTAGGCCAAGGCTTGCCACACTGTAGGACTTCAAGCATTAGGTCAAGGCTTGCCACACTGTAGGACTTCAAGCATTAGGCCAAGGCTTGCCACACTGTAAGACTTCAAGCATTAGGCCAAGGCTTGCCACACTGTAGGACTTCAAGCATTAGGTCAAGGCTTGTCACACTGTAGGACTTCAAGCATTAGGCCAAGGCTTGCCACACTGTAAGACTTCAAGCATTAGGCCAAGGCTTGCCATACTGTAGGACTTCAAGCATTAGGCCAAGGCTTGCCACACTGTAGGACTTCAAGCATTAGGCCAAGGCTTGCCACACTGTAGGACTTCAAACATTAGGCCAAGGCTTGCCACACTGTAGGACTTCAAGCATTAGGCCAAGGCTTGCCACACTGTAGGACTTCAAGCATTAGGCCAAGGCTTGCCACACTGTAGGACTTCAAACATTAGGCCAAGGCTTGCCACACTGTAGGACTTCAAACATTAGGCCAAGGCTTGCCACACTGTAAGACTTCAAACATTAGGCCAAGGCTTGCAACACTGTAGGACTTCAAGCATTAGGCCAAGGCTTGCCACACTGTAGGACTTCAAGCATTAGGCCAAGGCTTGCCACACTGTAGGACTTCATTAGGCCAATGCTTGTCACACTGTAGGACTTCAAGCATTAGGCCAAAGCTTGCCACACTGTAGGACTTCAAGCATTAGGTCAAGGCTTGCCACACTGTAGGACTTCAAGCATTAGGCCAAGGCTTGTCACACTGTAGGACTTCAAGCATTAGGCCAAGGCTTGTCACACTGTAGGACTTCAAGCATTAGGTCAAGGCTTGCCACACTGTAGGACTTCAAGCATTAGGTCAAGGCTTGCCACACTGTAGGACTTCAAGCATTAGGCCAAGGCTTGCCACACTGTAGGACTTCAAGCATTAGGCCAAGGCTTACCTAAGGAGGTATTTATATATATACATACAGGTTCGACGAACTAAAGCCCATTTCACACTGCAGTAGTACTTAAGCAACCCTTCAGTGCAGCATACGCACAACACATTCACCACTCACTTGTGCAAACATCTAAGAACAACAGAAAGGCATGGAAATCAGACACTGACCCCAAGCCCCACAACTGTGAGGCCACTGCAGTTGATAGGCAGTATTTGGCACTCTGCTCTCTTGAGCAAGGAGCAGTCAGTTTGAGTGGTAGTGAGGGCAGAAACTTCCTAACAGACCAAGCAATACTGTGCAGTGAGGACTGAAGGAGGTCATCTTTTCTGCCAGCTGCAGTTATGTACTTACACTCTGCATAGCCCAATCTTGTAATAATTTACAAGTGATTAGCCGAAGGCCCTAAATTTGTGCTACAGAGTGTCTTGTTAGTCGGCTGGTTGCTTGCTTCTGGAATATGATTGGAGGGTTGAAGTAGTAATGATGCACACACACACACACACACATGTATTCTACGTGAGATATGGATTATGGGAGGGTGACCTGTGAAATGGACGCATACTTGTACATCCTTTAACCCGGATTATAACTGGTTTTTATCCTGCATGTCACCACCCTAATCCAGTTTTTAAACCCGGTTAAGGTGGATTATAACCAGTTTTTATCCTGTCTGGTTGCATGTCGCCACCCAAATCCAGTTTTTAAAACCGGTTAAGGTGGATTACAACCTGGATTAAATTGAAGTGGGCTCAAGAATGCCCGTATAAGCACAGCTATGGCACCAATACCTGCTGGCTGGTTTGTTCTTCATGGAATGTTCGATGCGGAACGGAGAAATTTGTGGATTTTGACGGGGCAGAACAAAAGTCGATAGCACCTACAAATTGATTGTCTCCTGTATAACACCCTCGGGATGTCCTCAGGATGTCCAAGTTCAAAGTTGTTGTACGTCTAACCTAACCCCAGCTCCCCTGAACATCCAGGGATAAGCCCTAGCCCTAATACTAATACTAACCCCAGCTCCTCTGAACAGCCAGGAGTCATCCCTAGCCCTAATACTAACCCCAGCTCCTCTGAACAGCCAGGAGTCATCCCTAGCCCTAATACTAACCCCAGCTCCTCTGAACATCCAGGAGTCATCCCTAGCCCTAATACTAACCCCAGCTCCCCTGAACATCCAGGGATAAGCCCTAGCCCTAGCCCTAATACTAACCCCAGCTCCCCTGAACATCCAGGGATAAGCCCTAGCCCTAGCCCTAATACTAACCCCAGCTCCCCTGAACATCCAGGGATAAGCCCTAGCCCTAGCCCTAATATTGACCCCAGCTCCTCTGAACATGCAGGAGTCATCCCTAGCCCTAATACTAACCCCAGCTCCCCTGGATAAGCCCTAGCCCTAGCCCTAATACTAACCCCAGCTCCCCTGAACATCCTGCCCTAAACCCCAGCTCCCCTGAACATCCAGGGATAAGCCCTAGCCATAATACTAACCCCAGCTCCCCTGAACATCCAGGCCTAGCCCTAATACCCAACTCCAGCACCCCTGAACATCCAGGAGTCATCCCTAGCCCTAATACTAACCCCAGCTCCCCTGAACATCCAGGATAAGCCCTAGCCCTAATACTAACACTAACCCCAGCTCCCCTGAACATCCAGGAGTCATCCCTAGCCCTAATACTAACCCCAGCTCCCCTGAACATCCAGGAGTCATCCCTAGCCCTAATACTAACTCCAGCACCCCTGAACATCCAGGAGTATCCCTAGCCCTAATACTAACCCCAGCTCCCCTGAACATCCAGGGATAAGCCCTAGCCCTAATACTAACCCCAGCTCCCCTGAACATCCAGGGATAAGGCCTAGCCCCCAGCTCCCCTGAACATCCTGGGATAAGCCCTAGCCCTAATACTAACCCCAGCTCCCCTGAACATCCAGGATAAGCCCTAGCCCTAATACTAACCCCAGCTCCCCTGAACATCAGCAGGAGTCATCCCTAGCCCTAATACTAACCCCAGCTCCCCTGAACATCCAGGAGTCATCCCTAGCCCTAATACTAACCCCAGCTCCCCTGAACATCCAGGAGTCATCCCTAGCCCTAATACTAACTCCAGCACCCCTGAACATCCAGGAGTATCCCTAGCCCTAATACTAACCCCAGCTCCCCTGAACATCCAGGGATAAGCCCTAGCCCTAATACTAACCCCAGCTCCCCTGAACATCCAGGGATAAGGCCTAGCCCCCAGCTCCCCTGAACATCCTGGGATAAGCCCTAGCCCTAATACTAACCCCAGCTCCCCTGAATATCCAGGAGTCATCCCTAGCCCTAATACTAACCCCAGCTCCCCTGAACATCCAGGAGTCATCCCTAGCCCTGGTCCTAAAGGTTCACAATATGATGGATGGCAATCCATTCCCTTGAATCCGTTTCTGTTGTGAGTGTCGCACAATCCACTGCATTTGAACTTTGACCAATACAATGTAATGTAGTGAGGAAGAGTTAGATTTGATATGCTATTGGCTAGCAGGAGGAGGTGCAGAAAGAGGAATTATTAGCTGACATTTTATAGCTGGTTAAAGCTACATAACTAGTTACCTGGATAGCCACTTCCTTTCTGGGATTTTCTTTGGCCCCAAGATCTTTGTAGCCTCTAGCTGAGACCTGCCAGAGGTTGAGAAAGCTCCTCACCTCTTCAATAATACTAGAGACATTACATGTACAGTATGTAAAGAGTGTAAAGTTCAACACATGATATACTCTAAGATTCTGATTGGTCTGATGCAGCGGATTGGACGCAAGAGTTGAATCAAATCTTACTCATGCGCTATTAGATTCGTAGTCTGTTGCATTACCGGTTCTCCTCCTCACTCCTCCCCACTCCTCCCCACTCCTCCCCACTCCTTCCCACTCCTCCTCCCCACTCCTCCCCACTCCTCCCCACTCCTCCCCACTCCTCCCCACTCCTCCCCACTCCCCCCACTCCTCCCCACTCCTCCCCGCTCCTCCCCACTCCTCCCCACTCCTCCCCGCTCCTCCCCACTCCTCCCCGCTCCTCCCCACTCCTCCTCACTCCTCCCCGCTCCTCCCCGCTCCTCCCCGCTCCTCCCCGCTCCTCCCCGCTCCTCCCCGCTCCTCCCCACTCCTCCCCACTCCTCCCCACTCCTCCTCACTCCTCCTCACTCCTCCTCACTCCTCCCCACTCCTCCCCGCTCCTCCCCGCTCCTCCCCGCTCCTCCCCGCTCCTCTCCACTCCTCCCCACTCCTCCCCACTCCTTCCCACTCCTTCCCACTCCTTCCCACTCCTTCCCACTCCTTCCCACTCCTCCCCACTCCTCCCCATTCCCAGAGGAGGGGGGGGGAGGGGATTAATCCAGCAGTCACTTTCATACATAGTATTGTGATGTGCATAATTATAACCAAAGCTTGTGCACTTTTGAACCTGCCAATGTGTTGCATGTTGCTGCTAGCAGATCTCTGACTGGTGTTCTCTAGAAGAGCCTTCACCGAGCCCAGGGATTTCCATTACCTTCTCTTTGGACTAGAACTCACTTTACCTATTTAACTGCAGTCAATTGTCTGGGGACCTTTGGAGATTAATAGTGAAGTTGTACTAGTAGTTTGAGTTGGACGCTGTCTAGTAAGCTACAGGAAGTCTGTAAAGAGATTTGTCAAGTGATTCTCCCACAAGCATTATGCCCAATGTAAACGATCGAAGTTATGTGGGCGAAGTTTGTAGTTTTTTCCTCCTGCAGTAAGAAGACCTCCACCATGGAGCATGCTGGTGAGTGTGGTGTCAGGCCACCATGGAGCATGCTGGTGAGTGTGGTGACGGGCCACCATGGAGCGTGCTGGTGAGTGTGGTGACAGGCCACCATGGAGCGTGCTGGTGAGTGTGGTGACAGGCCACCATGGAGCATGCTGGTGAGTGTGGTGACAGGCCACCATGGAGCATGCTGGTGAGTGTGGTGACAGGCCACCATGGAGCATGCTGGTGAGTGTGGTGACAGGCCACCATGGAGCATGCTGGTGAGTGTGGTGATGGGCCACCATGGAGCATGCTGGTGAAAGTGGAGTGCAGCTTTCTGTTGTGCAGAGATGGAAGCTTATGCAAGCAGCAGTTGCAAGCAACCAATTTTGCTGCAAGTCCGAGCAGAAAACCCTGCGATCACCAACATAGAGTGGCAAGGTCAGACAGAGGTCACTCGATTTTTAGCGATAGCTTTTCAAGACACGGAAGTCTACGGACAGTCTGTGGTGCATAGCTGCTGTATCATGTGATGTCATAGCATAGACCCTTTACCTTGTGTGGTGCCCAGCTGCTGTATCATGTGATGTCATAGCATAGACCCTTTACCTAGTGTGGTGCCCAGCTGCTGTATTCTCTCCATCTTGGTTCTCTCCTGTTTTGTTTTGCCTGGTCAGAAGCTTGAATGTTTTGGGCTTGTGTGGTAAGAAATTAGCCGCAGCTGGTTGCCATGGATACCCGACAGTGAGCTCGCCCCTCTGTGTGACCGACGTTGTTTGGTGGAGCGCAGTAAGTCTGAGCCGTTGTGTGTGTGAAGCAGGTTGAGGCAGTGGAGTCTGTGGCTGTGTGCACACATACTCATGCTACATACGGTTCCATTTTGAAATTGAAACATTCAACGTAAAGAACCATGCGATGTCAAATTATGCTTTACCTTTGCAAGCAAGAATCCAACACACTCCAAGCCACCTCCTGTCTCCAGTGACTAGCACCACCTCCAGCAACACTGACCTGGCATGCACACAGCTGACACTTCCTGTCTCCAGTGGCTAGCACCACCTCCAGCAACACTGACATGGCATGCACACAGCTGACACTTCCTGTCTCCAGTGGCTAGTACCACCTCCAGCAACACTGACCTGGCATGCACACAGCTGACACTTCCTGTCTCCAGTAGCTAGCACCATCTCCAGCAACACTGACCTGGCATGCACACAGCTGACACTTCCTGTCTCCAGTGGCTAGCACCACCTCCAGCAACACTGACCTGGCATACACACAGCTGACACTTCCTGTCTCCAGTGGCTAGCACCACCTCCAGCAACACTGACCTGGCATGCACACAGCTGACACTTCCTGTCTCCAGTGGCTAGCACCACCTCCAGCAACACTGACCTGGCATACACACAGCTGACACTTCCTGTCTCCAGTGGCTAGCACCACCTCCAGCAACACAGACCTGGCATGCACACAGCTGACACTTCCTGTCTCCAGTGGCTAGCACCACCTCCAGCAACACTGACCTGGCATGCACACAGCTGACACTTCCTGTGTCCAGTGGCTAGCACCACCTCCAGGAACACTAACCTGGCATGCACACAGCTGACACTTCCTGTCTCCAGTGACTAGCACCACCTCCAGCAACACTGACCTGGCATGCACACAGCTGACACTTCCTGTCTCCAGTGGCTAGCACCACCTCCAGCAACACTGACCTGGCATGCACACAGCTGACACTTCCTGTCTCCAGTGGCTAGTACCACCTCCAGCAACACTGACCTGGCATGCACACAGCTGACACTTCCTGTCTCCAGTGGCTAGCACCACCTCCAGCAACACTGACCTGGCATGCACACAGCTGACACTTCCTGTCTCCAGTGACTAGTACCACCTCCAGCAACACTGACCTGGCATGCACACAGCTGACACTTCCTGTCTCCAGTGGCTAGCACCACCTCCAGCAACACTGACCTGGCATGCACACAGCTGACACTTCCTGTCTCCAGTGGCTAGCACCACCTCCAGCAACACTGACCTGGCATGCACACAGCTGACACTTCCTGTCTCCAGTGGCTAGTACCACCTCCAGCAACACTGACCTGGCATGCACACAGCTGACACTTCCTGTCTCCAGTGGCTAGCACCACCTCCAGCAACACTGACCTGGCATGCACACAGCTGACACTTCCTGTCTCCAGTAGCTAGCAACCACCTCCAGCAACACTGACCTGGCAGCACACAGCTGACACTTCCTGTCTCCAGTGGCTAGTACCACCTCCAGCAACACTGACCTGGCATGCACACAGCTGACACTTCCTGTCTCCAGTGGCTAGCACCACCTCCAGGAACACTGACCTGGCATGCACACAGCTGACACTTCCTGTCTCCAGTGGCTAGTACCACCTCCAGCAACACTGGCATGCACACAGCTGACACTTCCTGTCTCCAGTGAATAGCACCACCTCCAGCAACACTGACTTGGCATGCACACAGCTGACACACATGAAGATTCATTTTGGCGTTCTATCCTTGAGTCACCGACTCTCCCTCGGCTGAAGTCTCTCCAGGACTTCAGCTCTAGCTGTTTCTTGCTCATAGTTGTTGCCTTGATCAACTGGCTGCTCCACTACTTCCTGTCTCTGGAGATATTTATTCCATGAGAAGGGAAAGTTGCTGAGAGATATCCTTCATGGAGGCAGGCATCTCTAGCTATTGACCACATAAAGAAAACAGCAGAGGCTTTCAATGTGGATAGAACCAGAACTTGATGTGTGATAGGTCACCATTGGCTGGTCACACCTGGTCACACCTGACTTATTTGGAGAGGAGGACATTGACACTTACAGAAAAATGACTCGGCTGATTCAGTGCCCATGCTCCATAGCAATAATTATGGGGGTGTGGCTCAGCAGTGGAGCGAGTTGGAGCTGCTGAATTGGGCAGAGGCAAAGCAGATATTGCCACACCTTCATTCCTGCACAACAGTGGCCTTTTGAGCAGGTGGGAATAAGACTTGAAAATGTCATGCATAGCATCGAGTCAGTTCTCGTAATTTGATTGGCTAATAATTGGGCAGAAATATCCCGTACCCTAACACCCCCCGATCCTTATCTGGTCATCAAGGTAGTGCGCAATGTGCGAGTTGCCTGGTTGTCATGTAAACATGACTGCGGTGCTTTGTCGCCACGTTGCCATGGCGGCATAATATACGTATTTGTAGTGTATGTGTTGGATGTGTTTTTGTTTAACTTTATGGGATAATAAGTTCGTTATTAGGCGAGGTTTAAAAATGGCGAGGTTTAGGGTGAAATATGGATTATCTCTAGTCTCGGAGCTCGAACATGGCGAGGCGCGTGTACGAGCTCGGGCGCATGTACGAGCTCGTCGACTGGATATATGTAATCCTTATCCCCCAAACCTCGCCTAGTAACTGATAATATTATATACACACTGTACACTATGTCTCATGTGTAGGTTATAAGTATATTTTCCCCAGAGCAAGTTTGAAATCTCCACATTTGAACCCTACTGTAGTCTTGTGCTGCAACAGGTCCCCAGCTGGCGCGGTACAGCTATAGATAGTGTGATCCTCAGATTATAGTTGTATGTTTTGAGAATTTATGTGGCCGCTGAAAGTACCTTGGTAGGCCGCTATGGCGTCTCACTGTTTTGCTGGTTCGCTCTAATTAGAGGCAATTATGACTGCCCTGGTGTATGTTCAGATGTGTTGTATGAACTCATGTTGAGTGGTGGCAGACTAGTGGCTGCACTGCTTGTCGTGGTACTGCCTTGGGTCAGAGTCTCTGTCGACTCTTCATGTTGAGTGCGATGGCCTGGTTAGAAGGCTTCTTTGTGAGTTTAGCTGGTCAGAAGTGGAGGCCGAAGGGTCATACAGCTTCTTAAGCGAATCATGAGCTAGGGCTTCGCTAGGGCTAGTTTGGAGGTTCATGTAGGGCTAGAGTAGAAGTTGATTTAGGGATAGGGTAGAGGGACATGTAGGGCTGACTGCATAGTTTGTGATGCCTCTATTCTTCTTATATGAATGTGTCCCCATTATAAGTCTTCTTCATAAAGGAGCTGAATGAGTAGAATCCCTATACATGTAGGATGAATGGCTGATGGTAGGAGTTGTCAGTCATCACCATTGTTGATGTGACTATGCTACCTTTAAGGGCAGGTCACAATGAGACACCCTCCCAGCATATCGAAGGGCAGGTCACAATGAGACGCCCACCAGCATATCGAAGGGCAGGTCACAATGAGACACCTGCCAGCATATCGAAGGGCAGGTCACAATGAGACACCCGCCAGCATATCGAAGGGCAGGTCACAATGAGATACCCGCCAACATATCGAAGGGCAGGTCACAATGAGACACCCGCCAACATATCGAAGGGCAGGTCACAATGAGACACCCGCCAGCATATCGAAGGGCAGGTCACAATGACACACATGCCAGCATATCGAAGGGCAGGTCACAATGACACACGTGCCAGCATATCGAAGGGCAGGTCACAATGAGACACCCGCCAGCATATCGAAGGGCAGGTCACAACGAGACACCCGCCAACATGTATATGTATCGGTGCATCATGTACAGTATGTGACTCACAATTTAACCTTGTAGCATTAAAGGAAGCAATCTTGAACCCCAACCTCAATTCTGCCATCTCAGCAACAGCAGATCCAGCTTCAGTACACAATGGCTGTGAGCAAGCAGTTATTCTGCTGCGGCTACATTGTAACATCGCTACCAACTAATCATACCAACTAGCAGCAACAGCAGCTAGCAAGCTGCATGTACCGCTATTAAACAAGTTACACTGCTAATTGCTACAAGCTGCTACTACGCTAGAAGTTAGTACTGCAACTGTGAAGCTAACTATCCCAGAGTGCTTTAGTCAAATTTTGTAGCAAAGCTGTAGCCTGAAGACGACTGATAGCTTTTAACCCTGACTAGTACCACCTGTTCCAGGCATTGGCCTTTGACCTGTATGCTTAAACGGATACCTGCCACAAGCTCTTCGGAGCTCCAATGAGCTACTTCTTGTCCACTAACGCCATCGGGCTTACTCGAAGCTAAACAAGCGGTAGTGCACCTCATCACATGCTAGATTCCAGCATTCCGATTGGTTGTACGCTAGATGCTGGAAAAGAAGTCGATGCTATTCCACTGTATTGTGTATCTGAGCAGCATCGTAGCCGGTTCGCAATACATCAATACAGAGTCAGATAGAACACGCATCGGTCAGCAGCAGATAGTGAAGGGAGCCTTTAGTTATTTGGTGCAGGTTTGTGTTGGGTTAGATCTGGTAAAGTGGCGACTTGTACAGAAAACAAAGTCCTCATTAATTGGATACCAATTGTTACTTATCTACAATAGTGGTTGGAAGTCCCTGTACACATCAGCTTCATGTTTTGCTAAGGCTTGGCCTCTGCCGCTATGCATTTGGGATGCATTTAAGAGGCCGACCCAAGTTCCATTCTGAGGTAGTTTTGTGTTCCACATCTCGCATTTAAGAGGCCGACCTAGTTCCATTCTGAGGTAGTTTTGTGTTCTTTGACCTGATGCCTACCAATAACTCAAGCATTTGCTGATTCTGCACGACTGACCTTCTTCTCGGACCCTGTCACGTGTGCTGGCGGGATGATGTGTGGGTGTTTCCATTCAGCTCTCTCTAGCTATGTCAACTTGAAAGTCCCATCACACCAAAACAAACCTCGTCCTGAAAGTAATGTTCAGCCTTGTCAACAACAGTTCTGGTTCGTGGGGAATTTCATCCTTGGAGCCCACACTACACAGACCTGGTGCGGTTCCAGTGGAGCCCACACTACACCTGGTGCGGTTCCAGTGGAGCCCACGCTACACAGACCTGGTGCGGTTCCAGTGGAGCCCACACTACATAGACCTGGTGCAGTTCCAATGGAGCCCTCACTACATAGACCTGGTGCGGTTCCAGTGGAGCCCACAATACATAGACCTGGTGCGGTTCCAGTGGAGCCCACACTACACCTGGTGCGGTTCCAGTGGAGCCCGTGCTACATGTAGACCTGGTGCGGTTCCAGTGGAGCCCACACTACACAGACCTGGTGCGGTTCCAGTGGAGCCCGTGCTAGTGCGGTTCCAGTGGAGCCCACACTACACAGACCTGGTGCGGTTCCAGTGGAGCCTACACTACACAGACCTGGTGCGGTTCCAGTGGAGCCCACACTACACAGACCTGGTGCGGTTCCAGTGGAGCCCACACTACACAGACCTGGTGCGGTTCCAGTGGAGCCCACACTACACCTGGTGCGGTTCCAGTGGAGCCCACGCTACATAGACCTGGTGCGGTTCCAGTGGAGCCCACCCTACACAGACCTGGTGCGGTTCCAGTGGAGCCCACGCTACATAGACCTGGTGCGGTTCCAGTGGAGCCCACACTACACAGACCTGGTGCGGTTCCAGTGGAGCCCGTGCTAGTGCGGTTCCAGTGGAGCCCACACTACACAGACCTGGTGCGGTTCCAGTGGAGCCTACACTACACAGACCTGGTGCGGTTCCAGTGGAGCCCACACTACACAGACCTGGTGCGGTTCCAGTGGAGCCCACACTACACAGACCTGGTGCGGTTCCAGTGGAGCCCACACTACACCTGGTGCGGTTCCAGTGGAGCCCACGCTACATAGACCTGGTGCGGTTCCAGTGGAGCCCACCCTACACAGACCTGGTGCGGTTCCAGTGGAGCCCACGCTACATAGACCTGGTGCGGTTCCAGTGGAGCCCACACTACGTAGACCTGGTGCGGTTCCAGTGGAGCCCGTGCTACATGTCGACCTGGTGCGGTTCCAGTGGAGCCCACACTACACAGACCTGGTGCGGTTCCAGTAGAGCCCACACTACACAGACCTGGTGCGGTTCCAGTGGAGCCCACACTACACCTGGTGCGGTTCCAGTGGAGCCCACGCTACATAGACCTGGTGCGGTTCCAGTGGAGCCCACGCTACACAGACCTGGTGCGGTTCCAGTGGAGCCCACAATACATAGACCTGGTGCGGTTCCAGTGGAGCCCACACTACACCTGGTGCGGTTCCAGTGGAGCCCGTGCTACATGTAGACCTGGTGCGGTTCCAGTGGAGCCCACACTACACAGACCTGGTGCGGTTCCAGTGGAGCCCACACTACACAGACCTGGTGCGGTTCCAGTGGAGCCTACACTACACAGACCTGGTGCGGTTCCAGTGGAGCCCACACTACACAGACCTGGTGCGGTTCCAGTGGAGCCCACACTACACAGACCTGGTGCGGTTCCAGTGGAGCCCACACTACACCTGGTGCGGTTCCAGTGGAGCCCACGCTACATAGACCTGGTGCGGTTCCAGTGGAGCCCACCCTACACAGACCTGGTGCGGTTCCAGTGGAGCCCACGCTACATAGACCTGGTGCGGTTCCAGTGGAGCCCACACTACGTAGACCTGGTGCGGTTCCAGTGGAGCCCGTGCTACATGTCGACCTGGTGCGGTTCCAGTGGAGCCCACACTACACAGACCTGGTGCGGTTCCAGTAGAGCCCACACTACACAGACCTGGTGCGGTTCCAGTGGAGCCCACACTACACCTGGTGCGGTTCCAGTGGAGCCCACGCTACATAGACCTGGTGCGGTTCCAGTGGAGCCCACACTACACAGACCTGGTGCGGTTCCAGTGGAGCCCACACTACACAGACCTGGTGCGGTTCCAGTGGAGCCCACACTACACAGACCTGGTGCGGTTCCAGTGGAGCCCACACTACACCTGGTGCGGTTCCAGTGGAGCCCACGCTACATAGACCTGGTGCGGTTCCAGTGGAGCCCACCCTACACAGACCTGGTGCGGTTCCAGTGGAGCCCACGCTACATAGACCTGGTGTGGTTCCAGTGGAGCCCACACTACGTAGACCTGGTGCGGTTCCAGTGCTGTCATGGACAATCCAGTGATATTCATGGATGGGGGGAACTCCCCCTCTCGACTGTAAGGGGGCACTCCCCCTCTCTAAGTGGGTTTGTAAGGGGCACTCCCCCTCTCTAAGTGGGTTTGTAAGGGGGCACTCCCAAGTGGGTTTGTAAGGGGGCACTCCCCCTCTCTAAGTGGGTTTGTAAGGGGGCACTCCCCCCTCTCTAAGTGGGTTTGTAAGGGGGCACTCCCCCCTCTCTAAGTGGGTTTGTAAGGGGGCACTCCCCCCTCTCTAAGTGGGTTTGTAAGGGGGCACTCCCCTCTCTCGACCACTGGCTCTGTATCTCTAGCTGGGAGAAGGAAAACCCTCTGTGGTTTGGACAGATGTCATGGGGTTGTTCATTGCACGTTTATTAGCACCATGGTGATCTACATGTGTTAATCTATTGTACTTCACTCTAATGGGAAAGTGTGATACTGTTAATTCATACCATTTGACAAGGAAAAGGGTCAGAACAAGTGCAAACTCATGTGGTTTTGTTATAAATAAAATGTCATATCTTTGCACATGCTCAATGGTAGTGATTTATGCACCAAAATGTAGCCCACCCAATATGCTTTCTAATGGTCTTCTTTGCTGTGCCGTGCAGTCATTGTTTTGGAGCTGCAGGCTGGCATGTGAAGTCCATCACCCCACAATAACTCGTTACAAGTGCTACAGTCTAGTATCCAGGCGTGAGTGGCTATAACTGGTGTGATTGCCAAGGCAACGCAAGCACTACAGGGCCGGGTCTCTGTTCATTTCGAAAACTTTTTTTTTCATGTGAAGGGGAAACTAACATGCGGTTACCACTTTAGTGTGCCATAGATTTGCACGCTTCACTGTGTGGACTTGATATAGCTCAAAAGATAGATCTCTCCGTGTGTCTTTTGAATGTTGCAGGTGTATAGGCCCAAGTTACTTGTAGGGGCAGCTCAATATCTAAGTGCCACCTGAACTGGCTACAGTTGTGGCTCTTGATTGGGAAGTGCTAGTCAGTTGAAATTAGTAGTGACTAGAGGAAGCCTAGCCCTAGCCCTAGCCCTACTCATTAGGTGCTAAAGTAGTGAGTAAAGTAGTCGAGCATGTGCACTGAAAATCAATTTTGTGTGGGGGGGGGGGGATTGATTTTCAGCAGCCACGCTAGAATACATGTCAAGGTCTAACATCTAATCATTAGATCTTCCTCTAGCCACAGATACTAATTTCAACTTCTAGCACTTAGCAATCAGGAACCACAACTACTAACAGTTCAGGCACTCTGGTTTTGAGCTGCCCCCACTTAGGGGCTACATGACTTGGGCCTATACCGAGCTAAATATCAAGTCCACACAGTGAAGCGTGCAACACAATAACTTGTTACGAATGCTGCAGTCCATCATCCAGGCAGGCGTGAGTGGCTATAACTGGTGTTGTTGCTAGGGCAATGCAAGCACTACAGGGCCGGGTCTCTCATTTCGAAAATTTGTTTTATAAGTCGACTTTTTTCCATGTGAAAGGGAAACTAAATTATGCAATACTAACACCTACAAAGCCTTGTGGTTACCACTTTAGTGCTCCATAGATTTGATGGACTTCACATGCCAACCTGCAGCTCCAAAACATGGCAAAGCAAAGAAAACCACCAGAAAGCACATTGGATGGGCTACATTTTGGTGTATAAATCATGACCACAGCATGGGCGTGTGCAAAATTATAACAAATGCATGAGGTCAACCTGTTCATACCCTCCCCCCCCTCCTGTCATTATAGCATTGTTTACCCCCAATCGAAATGTAACTGTTTCACACACGCATACACACACACACATGCACGCTCACGCATGCACACACAGCTTCTTCCTCGAACTTCTACTGAACCGTGTCGTTCTCCGTCAGTTACCCGAGGCACCACCATTGCCTCCTCCACATCCCTCCCCTATCCTTCCGCCTCGCCCTATGCCCACCCCACCTCGTGTGGTGCATCTTCAAGCTCCTCCCTCCAACCCAGGAGAAGGGCTTGGGAACCGCCGCATCTCACAGCTTCACACACGTCTCCACGACGATACACTGAGGAGGAAGAGGTGAGACTGGAGAATCTGAGAGCCAGAGTGGAGGGACAGAAGAAGGCAGTGGCTGCAGTGTCGGACAGAGTGAGCAGCCTACAGCAACAGAGACTGCAGAACAAGCACGGGTTCTACCCGCTCTCAGAAGGTATTACAATAATTATGTGTGAGATGTGTGGAGGTCGTTTACACGTCTGCTAAACGTTTGACATCTACTACAAAGTATGCAGTAAACGCCCTCCACGCAGCAAGTTGGGAGGCTGTTTCCAACGGTGTAAGATCAGCTGGGTACATGTACTGAGCACCCCCTGCATGTAGATTTTGTTGTAATCAGATATGAGGCCCAGAGGAAGGATAGCGATGAAGATCCGTCTGCAGGCTTCGGACAAGGCTGAAGTCAATGACTGGAGAACGTGAAGTTGAAGATTAGCTGAAGCTCCGGCCACTTACTTACTTCATTGCATGCGATCACATTCTGAATTACGTGCGATCACATTCTGAATTACGTGGTGAGCATGATTTGTCAGCGCCAGCTTCGTGATGCAAGTGTCCACTTCTCTGATTTTTAGGGGACTGGTTAGGCACCAGTGAGCAGTGGGTACTGTACTTGACGGCAATGCTTTAGTGTGCTCGTGCTGGTGTGTGTGGTACGTGTGATGCTGTTAGTGTGCTCGTGCTGGTGTGTGTGGTGGATGTGATAGCCGTGTGGTGTTTGATCTCCTGGTTATCAACATGAACACAGCAAGTGTCATACATACATACACACACACATACATACATACACACACATACATGCATAGGTCAGTAAAGGATAGAGGATTCACATGCATTTTCATTGGTCTAGAAATTCCACCTTTCTGTGTAGTAGTCATGCTGATCACTCCCCCCTCCCCCCAGTAGTCATGCTGATCACTCCCCCCTCCCCCCAGTAGTCATGCTGATCACTCTCCCCTCCCCCCAGTAGTCATGCTGATCACTCCCCCCTCCCCCCAGTAGTCATGCTGATCACTCCCCCCTCCCCCCAGTAGTCATGCTGATCACTCCCCCCTCCCCCCAGTAGTCATGCTGATCACTCCCCCCTCCCCCCAGTAGTCATGCTGATCACTCCCCCCTCCCCCCAGTAGTCATGCTGATCACTCTTCCCTCGCCCCAGTATTCATCCTGATCACTACACTGTAGGTTACAGATTAGGCTTCACCCTATAGTAAATAGTAATGTATTTCGCATACCGACGCAAGGCACAGTGTCACATTAGTTCCATACCTTCATACAGATGCAGTGCCACATTAGTTCCATACCTTCATACAGATGCAGTGCCACATTAGTTCCATACCTTCATACAGATGCAGTGCCACATTAGTTCCATACCTTCATACAGATGCAGTGTCACATTAGTTCCATACCTTCATACAGACGCAGTGCCACATTAGTTCCATACCTTCATGCAGATGCAGTGCCACATTAGTTCCATACCTTCATACAGATGCAGTGTCACATTAGTTCCATACCTTCATACAGATGCAGTGCCACATTAGTTCCATACCTTCATACAGATGCAGTGCCACATTAGTTCCATACCTTCATACAGATGCAGTGCCACATTAGTTCCATACCTTCATACATATGCAGTGCCACATTAGTTCCATACCTTCATACAGATGCAGTGCCACATTAGTTCCATACATTCATACAGATGCAGTGCCACATTAGTTCCATACCTTCATACAGATGCAGTGCCACATTAGTTCCATACCTTCATACAGATGCAGTGCCACATTAGTTCCATACCTTCATACAGATGCAGTGTCACGTTAGTTCCATACCTTCATACAGATGCAGTGCCACATTAGTTCCATAACTTCATACAGATGCAGTGCCACATTAGTTCCATACCTTCATACAGATGCAGTGCCACATTAGTTCCATACCTTCATGCAGATGCAGTGCCACATTAGTTCCATACCTTCATACAGATGCAGTGCCACATTAGTTCCATACCTTCATACAGATGCAGTGCCACATTAGTTCCATACCTTCATACAGATGCAGTGCCACATTAGTTCCATACCCTTCATACAGATGCAGTGCCACATTAGTTCCATACCTTCATACAGATGCAGTGCCACATTAGTTCCATACCTTCATACAGATGCAGTGCCACATTAGTTCCATACCTTCATACAGATGCAGTGCCACATTAGTTCCATACCTTCATACAGATGCAGTGCCACATTAGTTCCATACCTTCATACAGATGCAGTGCCACATTAGTTCCATACCTTCATACAGACGCAGTGCCACATTAGTTCCATACCTTCATGCAGATGCAGTGCCACATTAGTTCCATACCCTTCATACAGATGCAGTGCCACATTAGTTCCATACCTTCATACAGATGCAGTGCCACATTAGTTCCATACCTTCATACAGATGCAGTGCCACATTAGTTCCATACCTTCATACAGATGCAGTGCCACATTAGTTCCATACCTTCATACAGATCCAGTGCCACATTAGTTCCATACCTTCATACAGATGCAGTGCCACATTAGTTCCATACCTTCATACAGATGCAGTGCCACATTAGTTCCATACCTTCATACAGATGCAGTGCCACATTAGTTCCATACCTTCATACAGATGCAGTGCCACATTAGTTCCATACCTTCATACAGATGCAGTGCCACATTAGTTCCATACCTTCATACAGATGCAGTGCCACATTAGTTCCATACCTTCATACAGATGCAGTGCCACATTAGTTCCATACCTTCATACAGATGCAGTGCCACATCAGATGCAGTGCCACATTAGTTCCATACCTTCATACAGATGCAGTGCCACATTAGTTCCATACCTTCATACAGATGCAGTGCCACATTAGTTCCATACCTTCATACAGATGCAGTGCCACATTAGTTCCATACCTTCATACAGATGCAGTGCCACATTAGTTCCATACCTTCATACAGATGCAGTGCCACATTAGTTCCATACCTTCATACAGATGCAGTGCCACATTAGTTCCATACCTTCATACAGATGCAGTGCCACATTAGTTCCATACCTTCATACAGATGCAGTGCCACATTAGTTCCATACCTTCATACAGATGCAGTGCCACATTAGTTCCATACCTTCATACAGATGCAGTGCCACATCAGATGCAGTGCCACATTAGTTCCATACCTTCATACAGATGCAGTGCCACATTAGTTCCATACCTTCATACAGATGCAGTGCCACATTAGTTCCATACCTTCATACAGATGCAGTGCCACATTAGTTCCATACCTTCATACAGATGCAGTGCCACATTAGTTCCATACCTTCATGCAGATGCAGTGCCACATTAGTTCCATACCTTCATACAGATGCAGTGCCACATTAGTTCCATACCTTCATACAGATGCAGTGCCACATTAGTTCCATACCTTCATACAGATGCAGTGCCACATTAGTTCCATACCTTCATACAGATGCAGTGCCACATTAGTTCCATACCTTCATGCAGATGCAGTGCCACAGTTCTGTACCTTCGGTGGGTGTGAGTTGGTCTAGTGGGTGAGTGTGGACTGGTCTGGGTATGTGGACTGGTCCGGTCGGTGTGGACTGGTCTGGTGCATATCGGTTAGATTGGTGTGTGTGTGTGTGTGTGAGTTGCTCTTGTGGGTGTTAGTTGATCTGGTAGGTAGGTGTGTGTTGGTCTGGTGCAGGGTTTCATTTAGGGGGGGGCGGGGGGCAGCTGCTCCCCCTTGGAACCTTTTTGCCCCCCCTTGGAAATTGTATCATTAGAAACTTTGTCACATCTTTAACCATTATGCCGCCCCCCCCTTAAAATCCAGATTCCTACAGTTGCCACCCCCCTTGGACAATTTTCTAAATGAAACCCTGTGGTGGGTAGGTGTGGGTTGGTCTTGTGGGAGGGCGTGAGTTGGTCTGGTGTGTGCGTATGGACTGGTCTGGTTGCACATTTTCAGTTATTGTGCAGGCCAAGCCACATCTTCATGTATGTATATATAGTGGTGTAGTATAGCACTAATGTGCTGCACATGTAGGCAGTCTATATAGCACTAATGTGCTGCACATGTAGGCAGTCTATATAGCACTAATGTGCTGTACATGTAGGCAGTCTATATAACACTAATGTGCTGCACATGTAGGCAGTCTATATAGCACTAATGTGCTGCACATGTAGGCAGTCTATATAACACTAATGTGCTGCACATGTAGGCAGTCTATATAGCACTAATGTGCTGCACATGTAGGCAGTCTATATAGCACTAATGTGCTGCACATGTAGGCAGTCTATATAGCACTAATGTGCTGCACATGTAGGCAGTCTATATAGCACTAATGTGCTGCACATGTAGGCAGTCTATATAGCACTAATGTGCTGCACATGTAGGCAGTCTATATAGCACTAATGTGCTGCACATGTAGGCAGTCTATATAGCACTAATGTACTGCACATGTAGGCAGTCTATATAGCACTAATGTGCTGCACATGTAGGCAGTCTATATAGCACTAATGTGCTGCACATGTAGGCAGTCTATATAGCACTAATGTGCTGCACATGTAGGCAGTCTATATAGCACTAATGTGCTGCACGTGTAGGCAGTCTATATAACACTAATGTGCTGCACATGTAGGCAGTCTATATAGCACTAATGTGCTGCACGTGTAGGCAGTCTATATAGCACTAATGTGCTGCACATGTAGGCAGTCTATATAGCACTAATGTGCTACACATGTAGGCAGTCTATATAGCACTAATGTGCTGCACATGTAGGCAGTCTATATAGCACTAATGTGCTGCACGTGTAGGCAGTCTATATAGCACTAATGTGCTGCACATGTAGGCAGTCTATATAGCACTAATGTGCTGCATGTGTAGGCAGTCTATATAGCACTAATGTGCTGCACATGTAGGCAGTCTATATAGCACTAATGTGCTGCACATGTAGGCAGTCTATATAGCACTAATGTGCTGCACATGTAGGCAGTCTATATAACACTAATGTGCTGCACATGTAGGCAGTCTATATAGCACTAATGTGCTGCACATGTAGGCAGTCTATATAGCACTAATGTGCTGCACATGTAGGCAGTCTATATAGCACTAATGTGCTGCACATGTAGGCAGTCTATATAGCACTAATGTGCTGCACATGTAGGCAGTCTATATAGCACTAATGTGCTGCACGTGTAGGCAGTCTATATAGCACTAATGTGCTGCACATGTAGGCAGTCTATATAGCACTAATGTGCTACACATGTAGGCAGTCTATATAGCACTAATGTGCTGCACATGTAGGCAGTCTATATAGCACTAATGTGCTGCACGTGTAGGCAGTCTATATAGCACTAATGTGCTGCACATGTAGGCAGTCTATATAGCACTAATGTGCTGCACATGTAGGCAGTCTATATAGCACTAATGTGCTACACATGTAGGCAGTCTATATAGCACTAATGTGCTGCACGTGTAGGCAGTCTATATAGCACTAATGTGCTGCACATGTAGGCAGTCTATATAGCACTAATGTGCTACACATGTAGGCAGTCTATATAGCACTAATGTGCTGCACATGTAGGCAGTCTATATAGCACTAATGTGCTGCACGTGTAGGCAGTCTATATAGCACTAATGTGCTGCACATGTAGGCAGTCTATATAGCACTAATGTGCTGCATGTGTAGGCAGTCTATATAGCACTAATGTGCTGCACATGTAGGCAGTCTATATAGCACTAATGTGCTGCACATGTAGGCAGTCTATATAGCACTAATGTGCTGCACATGTAGGCAGTCTATATAGCACTAATGTGCTGCACGTGCAGGCAGTCTATATAGCACTAATGTGTTGCACGTGCAGGCAGTCTATATAACACTAATGTGCTGCACATGTAGGCAGTCTATATAGCACTAATGTGCTGCACATGTAGGCAGTCTATATAACACTAATGTGCTGCACATGTAGGCAGTCTATATAGCACTAATGTGCTGCACATGTAGGCAGTCTATATAACAATAATGTGTTACATACATACACATTATTGTGAAGGCAGAGTCTCCACCACAATCTTCCTTAGGCCATCCCGGGATAGTGCCTACACGCATCCCAACCATGGGGCATCCTATGTGGATCTATGTCCATCACCGTAGCAGGCTAGAATACGTTTAGCCTGTCCTTAGCCCCAGCTAGTATCCCTGATTACAGCACCCGGAGGACACCACTAGGGTAGTCCCGAGCACTCCGGGAGACCTTGCATGGGATATATGTGTGAAATGCCAGTATTATAAGGGCACACTCTCCATTGCTGGTACCTCTTCAACAGCTACTGACACTATTTTGCTCTTCCCTCTCGTCTTTGTCCTCAGCATCCCACACCAGCACGCCTTCTCACTCCACTGACCCAACCCCTAACCACACCCAACCTCACTCCCACGCTGCCAGCTCTCACTACACCAGGCACAGGTACACGCACACTCTCCAGCCCTCCGCCACCGCCACCGGGTGTACCAATGCTCCTCCCAAGAGACGTAAGGTGGTATATGTCCCTCCTCCTAGCTCCTACACGGGATTTTCTTCAACGAGCACAGAGAGGACCCGAAAGACCCACTTTGCTCCGAGTCATCCTCACGTCATGGCTTCCGGAGAAGCCGCACCCCACTGGAAAGAACGAGAGAACCGTGCACCATTTCCCTCTTCTGTGGGTGCTCCAAAGGTGAGAAAAGTTCGCCGTATGTGTACTGCCTGTGCAGACACGGATGAGGATCCTCTGAACACTGCTGGCCTCGTAACAACATCGTCGTGGCGATCGGGTAAGAAACTAGCAGAGAAGCTTTTGAGAAGTGGTGAGGCGAGCAAAGTTGGCAAAGAGGAAGCACTGGAGAGGAAGCGGAACCTGGACAGGGTCCTTGGATGCCACTCCCCCCTCGCCAGCTCCATGCACTCATTTGATCAAGACAGCATTGAGTGCGAATTCAATCGAGACCCATCATTTCCCCACCTGAGGGGTAGCCACGACAGGGACCATGGTTCTGGCTTCGGTCACCCCCGAGAACATGCCCACAGTCCTGCAACAATTGGGAGCAGTGCAAACGAACTCGCAGGAGGAGCACCCTCTACTAGTTCCCTCCTCGACGTTCGGGCAGCACAGCTCTCGTCCGACATGAGGCAACTGATGGATGAGTTGAAAGTGTCTCCTCCACCACCTTCTTCCTCCGTGGGTCATTACAACGAGGAAGCTGAAGGGAAGGAGGGAGGGAGACGATCAGTGACCTCTAGACCGTGGAGAGAAGGCAGAGGAGACAGGTTTACCTCTGCCAGTAGACCCGTCGCTAAGAAGCCGAAGTTTAGCAATGGTGAGTGTGTGGTGAATGTACAGTATTAGCAATGCCGAGCCAGTGTTCATACCTGACTTGCTGGTGAGCCCGTGTTCATACCTGACTTGCTGGTGAGCCTGTGTTCATACCTGACTTGCTGACTAGCCAGTGTTCATACCTGACCTTGCTGATGAGCTAGTGTTCATACCTGACTTGCTGGTGAGCCCGTGTTCATACCTGACTTGCTGGTGAGCCCGTGTTCATACCTGACTTGCTGGTGAGCCCGTGTTCATACCTGACTTGCTGGTGAGCCCGTGTTCATACCTGACTTGCCGTGTTCATACCTGACTTGCTGGTGAGCCTGTGTTCATACCTGACTTGCTGACTAGCCAGTGTTCATACCTGACTTGCTGATGAGCTAGTGTTCATACCTGACTTGCTGGTGAGCCCGTGTTCATACCTGACTTGCTGGTGAGCCAGTGTTCATACCTGACTTGCTGACTAGCCAGTGTTCATACCTGACTTGCTGACTAGCCAGTGTTCATACCTGACCTTGCTGATGAGCTAGTGTTCATACCTGACCTTGCTGATGAGCTAGTGTTCATACCTGACTTGCTGGTGAGCCCGTGTTCATACCTGACTTGCTGGTGAGCCAGTGTTCATACCTGACTTGCTGACTAGCCAGTTTTCATACCTGACCTTGCTGACTAGCCAGTGTTCATACCTGACCTTGCTGATGAGCTAGTGTTCATACCTGACTTGCTGGTGAGCCCGTGTTCATACCTGACTTGCTGGTGAGCCAGTGTTCATAACTGACTTGCTGACTAGCCAGTGTTCATACCTGACTTGCTGATGAGCTAGTGTTCATACCTGACTTGCTGGTGAGCCAGTGTTCATACCTGACTTGCTGACTAGCCAGTGTTCATACCTGACTTGCTGATGAGCTAGTGTTCATACCTGACTTGCTGGTGAGCCCGTGTTCATACCTGACTTGCTGGTGAGCCAGTGTTCATACCTGACTTGCTGACTAGCCAGTGTTCATACCTGACTTGCTGGTGAGCCAGTGTTCATACCTGACTTGCTGGTGAGCCAGTGTTCATACCTGACTTGCTGACTAGCCAGTGTTCATACCTGACCTTGCTGATGAGCTAGTGTTCATACCTGACCTTGCTGATGAGCTAGTGTTCATACCTGACTTGCTGGTGAGCCCGTGTTCATACCTGACTTGCTGGTGAGCCAGTGTTCATACCTGACTTGCTGACTAGCCAGTTTTCATACCTGACCTTGCTGACTAGCCAGTGTTCATACCTGACCTTGCTGATGAGCTAGTGTTCATACCTGACTTGCTGGTGAGCCCGTGTTCATACCTGACTTGCTGGTGAGCCAGTGTTCATAACTGACTTGCTGACTAGCCAGTGTTCATACCTGACTTGCTGATGAGCTAGTGTTCATACCTGACTTGCTGGTGAGCCCGTGTTCATACCTGACTTGCTGACTAGCCAGTGTTCATACCTGACTTGCTGATGAGCCAGTGTTCATACCTGACTTGCTGGTGAGCCCGTGTTCATACCTGACTTGCTGGTGAGCCCGTGTTCATACCTGACTTGCTGACTAGCCAGTGTTCATACCTGACCTTGCTGACTAGCCAGTGTTCATACCTGACTTGCTGGTGAGCCCGTGTTCATACCTGACTTGCTGGTGAGCCCGTGTTCATACCTGACTTGCTGACTAGCCAGTGTTCATACCTGACTTGCTAGTGAGCCCGTGTTCATACCTGACTTGCTGGTGAGCCTGTGTTCATACCTGACTTGCTGGTGAGCCAGTGTTCATACCTGACTTGCTGATGAGCTAGTGTTCATACCTGACTTGCTGGTGAGCCCGTGTTCATACCTGACTTGCAGGTGAGCCCGTGTTCATACCTGACTTGCTGGTGAGCCCGTGTTCATACCTGACTTGCAGGTGAGCCCGTGTTCATACCTGACTTGCTGGTGAGCCAGTGTTCATACCTGACCTTGCTGGTGAGCCCGTGTTCATACTTGACTTGCTGATGAGTAGCCTAGAAGCATCTAATGTTAATGTGTTAATTGACAAGGGTCATTGTACATTTTGACTCACGAAACCTGGCAGTGTCTTAGCAAGACTTCTGTTGTGTGAAGGAAGAATCTATGCTGATTGCTGTATGCAGGGATCATTGTGCTCATTGTACAGTGTGTGTGTGTGTGTGGTATAGTGTGTGTGTGTGTGTGTGTGTGGTATAGTGTGTGTGTGTGTGTGTGTGTGGTATAGTGTGTGTGTGTGGTGTGGTGTGTGTTTCCATTCTACTGTGTATGATGATGCACTGGGAGGGTATGCTTATTCTAGAAACTCATTCAACATTCATTATTGTTTCGGAAACAAAAATGCACCTTCGTAGTACTGTAGTCTGATAGACAGAGAAGTGTCCCAGACATACATGCTTTTTCTATCTCCGGCCCTAACTCTGTTCCTTGGCTTCCAGGGTTACTGTCAAAGTCAGGCACACTGGCCCTGGCCCTAATCCTTGCCCTAGGCTTCCAGGCTATTGTCAGCAAGTCAGGCACATTGGCCCTGGCCCTAACCTGCCTAACCCTATAGACTGTAGCCCAGCTGGCGGCCACGCTTTGCAAGGAACCAGCAGGACAGTGCCTAGAAACACCTGAGACCAACTCATGGAGTATAGAACACCTGAAACCAACTCATGGAGTATAGAACACCTGAAACCAACTCATGGAGTATAGAACACCTGAAACCAACTCATGGAGTATAGAACACCTGAAACCAACTCATGGAGTATAGAACACCTGAAACCAACTCATGGAGTATAGAACACCTGAAACCAACTCATGGAGTTTAGAACACCTGAAACCAACTCATGGAGTATAGAACACCTGAAACCAACTCATGAAGTATAGAACACCTGAAACCAACTCATGGAGTATAGAACACCTGAAACCAACTCATGGAGTATAGAACACCTGAAACCAACTCATGGAGTATAGAACACCTGAAACCAACTCATGGAGTATAGAACACCTGAAACCAACTCATGGAGTTTAGAACACCTGAAACCAACTCATGGAGTATAGAACACCTGAAACCAACTCATGAAGTATAGAACACCTGAAACCAACTCATGGAGTATAGAACACCTGAAACCAACTCATGGAGTATAGAACACCTGAAACCAACTCATGGAGTATAGAACACCTGAAACCAACTCATGGAGTATAGAACACCTGAAACCAACTCATGGAGTATAGAACACCTGAAACCAACTCATGGAGTATAGAACACCTGAAACCAACTAATGATGTACAGAAACTTTGTAGCGTGCCATGTCTACAAAGATGATGGGGCACTAAGTGATTATCGATCTGCTTGTGTTAAGAGTGCACAGTGGCCTATTATAGACCACTGTTCCTTATTCACAGGCTCTACGTATGTACGTGCCCACTCAGGTGACATTTCAAGCACACAGGCACAGTGATGAAACCCTGCTGTTGGCTTTACTGTGTGTGTCATAGTGATCCTTGTCTTCTATTCAATGTCTGTACAGAGCCTGTGTTCGCCACAGTGAAGGTCCGGCACTATGACCAGGCAGAGATCCAAGTATGTGTGTCTGTGTGTACAATGGAGAACATGAAACATGTGTTTTATAAGGTAGCAGGCCTTCTTTGGGGGAGCACTTGCAGAGAAGGTTGATATGCATGCATTATATAGAACAATGTCAGCTAGTTATATGTATATACTATTACATAGAACAACAGCTAATTACAGCTAATTACATTATATGCATATACTATTACATAGAACAACAGTTAATTACATGTATATACTATTACATAGAACAACAGTTAATTACATGTATATGCATATACTATTATATAGAACAACAGTTAATTACATGTATATACTATTACATAGAACAACAGTTAATTACATGTATATGTATATACTATTACATAGAACAACAGCTAATTACATGTATATGTATACTATTACATAGAACAACAGTTAATTACATGTATATGCATATACTATTACATAGAACAACAGCTAATTACATTATATACTATTACATAGAACAACAGTTAATTACATGTATATGTATATACTATTACATAGAACAACAGTTAATTACATGTATATGCATATACTATTACATAGAACAACAGTTAATTACATGTATATGTATATACTATTACATAGAACAACAGTTAATTACATGTATATGCATATACTATTACATAGAACAACAGCTAATTACATTATATACTATTACATAGAACAACAGCTAATTACATTATATGCATATACTATTACATAGAACAACAGTTAATTACATGTATATGCATATACTATTACATAGAACAACAGTTAATTACATTATATGTATATACTATTACATAGAACAACAGTTAATTACATGTATATGCATATAGTATTACATAGAACAACAGTTAATTACATGTATATGTATATACTATTACATAGAACAACAGTTAATTGCATGTATATGCATATACTATTACATAGAACAACAGTTAATTACATTATATGTATATACTATTACATAGAACAACAGTTAATTACATGTATATGCATATACTATTACATAGAACAACAGTTAATTACATGTATATGTATATACTATTACATAGAACAACAGTTAATTACATGTATATGCATATACTATTACATAGAACAACAGTTAATTACATGTATATACTATTATATAGAACAACAGTTACAAGATTAATATTCCAACTTGAAATTTACTCTCTCGACATCTTGGCTAGAGCCTTCATCAGGAATAATCACTATTCCTGATGAAGACTAGAGCATCTGGTCAAAAACATTGAGAGGGTTAATTTAAAGTTGATTATTGCAAAAAATCATTGTATATATATTCGTTGTGTCAAACTGAGAGATTGTTGAATTATTGGTAGTAGTAGTAATAATAATAATATTATTAGTGTTTTCTGACTGCTGCGGAGGGCTTCTCACTTACATGTAGATCAAATTTTTCTCACAGCAGAAATCTAAGAGAAGAATGTTGATTTACAGTACACGGCATTTTTAAACGACCTCTGAGACTAAATTCGAGGTGGTCATTAACTCTGGTGGAGGTCAGGAGGTGGTCATTAACTCCAGTGGGGGTCAGGAGGTTGTCATTAACTCCAGTGGGGGTCAGGAGGTTGTCATTAACTCCAGTGGGGGTCAAGGGGTTGTCATTAACTCCAATGGGGGTCAGGAGGTTGTCATTAACTCCAGTGGGGGTCAGGAGGTTGTCATTAACTCCAGTGGGGGTCAAGGGGTTGTCATTAACTCTGGTGGGGGTCAGGAGGTTGTCATTAACTCTGGTGGAGGTCAGGAGGTTGTCATTAATTCTGTTGGGGGTCAAGGGGTTGTCATTAACTCTGGTGGGGGTCAGGAGGTTGTCATTAACTCCAGTGGGGGTCAGGAGGTTGTCATTAATTCTGGTGGGGGTCAGGAGGTTGTCATTAACTCCAGTGGGGGTCAGGAGGTTGTCATTAACTCCAGTGGGGGTCAGGAGGTTGTCATTAACTCTGGTGGGGGTCAGGAGGTGGTCATTAACTCCAGTGGGGGTCAGGAGGTTTCATTAATTCTGGTGGGGGTCAGGAGGTTGTCATTAACTCCAGTGGGGGTCAGGAGGTTGTCATTAACTCCAGTGGGGGTCAAGAGGTTATCATTAACTCTGGTGGGGGTCAGGAGGTCGTCATTAACTCCGGGGTGGGGTCAGCCTCCTAGCAAACTGCCTACGTTATTCAAGCTCAGAGTGCAGCTAGTGGAGTCTAGGGCTGACATCACCATGTTGCAAATTCCTGAGCTATTGTCGGGAACATGAACATGCATGCGCAAAATGGCCGACAACGCCAAGTGCTGGGGGCCGTTTCCATTAATGGTGTCTTTTTAGCAATGTTTAAAATACCCCTGAAGGTCCAAGGCCGTCATTGGCTGCGGGGGGGAGGGGGGGGGGGGGAGATTTGAATTAGCCCTAGTCCCCAAGTGTCAGCCCTTTATGATGCAGCAGGCAAAATATGGAAACACAGACCATAACATTTCATTTAATACACATGTACATGTATAAGGATTGTTGTTGAATCATTATTGCCACTATTATTATCATTAATATTAATCTCATTATTATCACCTCTGCCAAGGAGGTGAGGTTCTGTTTCTGTCTCACTCTCTGTCTGTCAGCAGAGGATTACACAAAAACTCACAGATGACAGGGTTAGGTGTGGGTCAAGGACAGGGTTAGGTGTGGGTCAAGGACAGGGTTAGGTGTGGGTCAAGGACAGGGTTAGGTGTGGGTCAAGGACAGGGTTAGGCGTGGGTCAAGGACAGGGTTAGGCGTGGGTCAAGGACAGGGTTAGGCGTGGGTCAAGGACAGGGTTAGGCGTGGGTCAAGGACAGGGTTAGGCGTGGGTCAAGGACAGGGTTAGGTGTGGGTCAAGGACGGGGTTAGGCGTGGGTCAAGGACAGGGTTAGGTGTGGGTCAAGGACCAATGCATTACATGTTGGTGGTGATCCAGGTTTGCTAGAAGCCGCCATAGCCAGAAACAGCATGGCGCTTGGTGTTGTCAGCCATTTTGTTTATGATATCCAGTACCTGCACATGTGTCCTTCACGTTGGCAACAATAGCTCACAAATTACGCACTTTTCCATATTTTGACAATGACTCCATCCAAAATTGTTGGGAGTGGTGGAGGTTTCCAGTCCCTGGTTGGTCTGGTTATTATTAATATTAGTAGTAGTAGCATCAGTAGTAGAAGTATTGGTAGTAGTAGTAGTAGTAGTAGTAGTAATAGTAGCACACTAGTAATATTGGTAGTAGTGTAGTGGTATTAATGGTAGTAGTAATAGTAGTAGGAGTATACATGTAGTTATTATAGTAATAATTATTATATTACTACTACTGTTGGCATCATCATCATACCCAGGGGTGTATTTAGGGGGGGGCGGGGGGGGGGCATTCGCCCCCCCTTGTATCATTCTCGCCCCCCCCCCTTGAAATTAGACACCACCCTTATACATTACATACACCATCATTGTATCATTCTCGCCCCCCCTTATTTTTCCATATCTCAAGTACGCCCCCCCTTGGCAAAATTTCTGTATACAACCCTGATACCCCATATTTATTAGCACCTGGTAATGTATGTACAGCACACTTGCATTGCAAATATGCCAGAGGATTGACATTCGCTCAACTCGCACTAACACAGTGTTACACGATGTGTTGGTGCATGGTAGAGTCCCACCTTGTTGGTAACGACATTATGATGGCAGTGATTCATGTCCCTCCAACTCTTGTGAACACCTGTTGTCAAGCCTCTCTCAGTTTAATGCACAAAAAGCTTTACATGTCCCCATCTTGTCATTACAAACACTCTGTATTTGGTGTGCTTATGATGTATCTTGCTGTGAAGTTCTGGCCTCAGATTATGTGCAGGTGCATAAGCTTTTATGTCTAGGCAACGTATGTATTTCAACAGAACATTGAGGCAAGAATCCTACTACTACTGTAGTGTGACTCACGTCTATTATTAGCTACAACAACTCTCTATTGTTGTCCTTAATTTTCCCCGCGGGCGTCTTACTGCTCATTTGCAGGGGAGGTAACTCCCTCATGGCAGTGAAGTTCCAAAGTACTCTCAGACAATGTGGGTACTTATGGCTGGTAAGGGATTGCCAACAGCGAGCCTGCTGCAAGGGGTGTTCTCATTTTTGGCTAAGTGGAGCCTTTCAATGAAAGATGTCCAACTAGTTTCTAGAGGAACGTACTTCGAGGAGTACATATTCAAATGCACAAGTTTGCTTGAGACACCATTGCTATAGCTCCTTCACCACCACGCACAAGTTTGCTTGAGAGGCCATCGCTAGCTCCTTCACCACCACGCACAAGTTTGCTTGAGAGGCCATCGCTAGCTCCTTCACCACCACGCACAAGTTTGCTTGAGAGGCCATCGCTAGCTCCTTCACCACCACGCACAAGTTTGCTTGAGAGGCCATCGCTAGCTCCTTCACCACCACGCACAAGTTTGCTTGAGAGGCCATCGCTAGCTTCTTCACCACCACGCACAAGTTTGCTTGAGACACCATTGCTATAGCTCCTTCACCACCACGCACAAGTTTGCTTAGTTTGCTTGAGAGGCCATCGCTAGCTCCTTCACCACCACGCACAAGTTTGCTTGAGAGGCCATTGCTAGCTCCTTCACCACCACGCACAAGTTTGCTTGAGAGGCCATTGCTAGCTCCTTCACCACCACACACAAGTTTCCTTGAGAGGCCATCGCTAGCTCCTTCACCACCACGCACAAGTTTGCTTGAGAGGCCATTGCTAGCTCCTTCACCACCACGCACAAGTTTGCCAGTGAGGCCATCGCTAGCTCCTTCACCACCACGCACAAGTTTGCTTGAGAGGCCATCGCTAGCTCCTTCACCACCACGCACAAGTTTGCTTAGTTTGCTTGAGAGGCCATCGCTAGCTCCTTCACCACCACGCACAAGTTTGCTTGAGAGGCCATCGCTAGCTCCTTCACCACCACGCACAAGTTTGCTTGAGAGGCCATCGCTAGCTCCTTCACCACCACGCACAAGTTTGCTTAGTTTGCTTGAGAGGCCATCGCTAGCTCCTTCACCACCATGCACAAGTTTGCTTGAGAGGCCATCGCTAGCTCCTTCACCACCATGCACACGTTTGCTGTGAGAGACTCACTCTATTATTAATTTAAATTTTGCTGGGTGTGTATTATTTAGAAACACTAAGCAACCAGAGCTTACAGTAATTTAATAGCACACTATGTGGATTCAGGTTCTAGGTTCTAGAGGGACATGGGGGGAGGTAAGGTTCTAGAGGGACATGGGGGGAAGGATAAGGTTCTAGAGGGACATGGGGGGTGATTGCAATATTGCCTTAACCACACCTACTGTATGATATCCCAGTATTCCAGGGACACCTGGAACTCACCTGGGATACCCCTGGTCCTAGACGACCACCAGCCCTAGAATATGCCTAGCCCTAGAGTGTCCTTTGCCCTACACGTATATTACCCCTAGCCCTAGAATACCCTAGTCCTAGAATACCCTAGTCCTAGAATACCCTAGTCCTAGAATACCCTAGTCCTAGAATAACCTAGCCATAGACCATAGAATAACCTATCAGTAGCCCTACATACATGTAGCATACCCTAGCTCTTGAGTACACCTAGTCCTAGAATACCCCTAGCCCTAGAATACCCCTAGCCCTAGAATACCCGTAGCCCTAGAATATCCCTAGCCCTAGAATATCCCTAGCCAAACTCGAGAGCACCATTTCTGATATTCATGCTACACAGTGACTCTCATGAAGGGCATCTCAGAACACTCCCAAGTGGTCCCTGAGTGCTGGGATGTCCTGGGACAGATACACTACATAGTAGTCCTGGACATGTCTGGTTTTGAGTTGTTCATAAACATTATGTAAACTGGTAATATCATTATATATAATAATAATTATGTGTACAATAACAACTTGGTTTGTGCAGCATGACAAAAACCATTCTCATTCGTCATAAACAGAACATTGTTCTACTGAACTCAGGATGCAAGAGTGGACGGTGGTCCATGTCTACAATATACACTCTTGCACTGCATGTTGGCTGGCAAATCTAGATGAGGATTAAAACGTACCTTGCTCTGGTGTCCACAGAGATGCTCTGGTGTCCACAGAGAGTCCTTTGGTAGGGACTTGAGCTATGTATGTATGGACAGGTACATGTAGATCTATAGATGAGTCTGGAGAACTGCTTAGAACTCTTGTGCTGTCCACAGAGAGTCCTTTGGTAGGGACTTGAGCTATGTATGTGTGGACAGGTGGATCTATAGATGAGTCTGGAGAACTGCTTCTCTGTGAGAGTCCTCTGATAGGGGCTTGAGCTAGCTAGAATAAGCTCCACAAGGCCTGTCATGGTGGTTGTCACATTCTGGACCAGTTGTGGCTACTCCATCTACTCGTGCGTCCATGTAGTCCAATGAACACGGCCACCTCTAACAATTGCCGGAAAAGTGTTAGGAAACTTCATGACTAACAATCATTTTTAGAAATTACAATCATCGGCAATGAATACACCATTAGAAATTGGGCACAGAAGGTGATGAACAATGATGCATCATTAGAAGGGCATATAAATGGGACTCTCGTCTCCGTGTGTTACTTGTTGTTTATTTATTTAATTATTTATTTATTGTTATTTAAAATAAAATAAATTAAAAAAAAATTGTGTGTGTGTGTGATCTCAAATATGGTATTTTATTTGCAGAGCTATATTCAGGAGAAGAAGGCAGAGCGAAGAAAGAAAGCCTTGCAGGAGCAGGAATCCAACGAACAAGGAGCCAAGCACAAGGAGAAGAAACTGCAACATCTCTACGAGAACCAGAGGCGGAGGGTGGAGAGCAACCTTCGCTTCAAGCTACGGCAGAGAGAAGCTCTGACCACGACTTCCCCCCTGACCCGGACTTCTCCCACCTCAGCGGCCATTCACATCCACATTCAAAGTCCCGTCGCTGAGTTGGTCAGTACATACATACATGTAGCATGACTTGATACTGTACATGCAAGTACTCATTGTATATTACACACCAGTGCATGTGCTGTGCAGTTCTAGGGCAGCTGCAGTACGTACGTCCAGCACTGCCACAACCTTCCCTGGGGCATCCCGAGATTTCCTTGCATATATACTTGGGGCTATCCCTTAGTGAGGTTGACTGGCCACTCAGCATGATCCCTTAATCAGCATTAATGCTACGGGCATTCTAGGGTTCTATTCCTACAGGTTAGGATACTGTATGTATGTGTAGGGCTAGGAATATTCTAGGGTTCTTTGGCCTACAGGTTAGGATACTGTATGTACGTGTAGGGCTAGGAGTATTCTAGGGTTCTATGGCCTACAGGTTAGGATACTGTATGTATGTGTAGGACTATGTAGGAGTATTCTAGGGTTCTATGGCCTACAGGTTAGGATACTGTACGTACATATGTGTAGGGCTAGGAGTATTCTGGGGTTCTTTGGCCTACAGGTTAGGATACTGTATGTATGTGTAGGGCTAGGAATATTCTAGGGTTCTTTGGCCTACAGGTTAGGATACTGTATATACATGTATGTGAAGGACTAGGAGTATTCTAGGGTTCTATGGCCTACAGGTACTGTATGTACATGTATGTGTAGGGCTAGGAGTATTCTAGGGTTCTATGGCCTACAGGTTAGGATACTGTATGTATGTGTAGGGCTAGGAGTATTCTAGGGTTCTATGGCCTACAGGTTAGGATACTGTATGTATGTGTAGAGCTAGGAGTATTCATGGTTCTATGGCCTACAGGTTAGGATACTGTATGTATGTGTAGGGCTAGGAGTATTCATGGTTCTATGGCCTACAGGTTAGGATACTGTATGTATGTGTAGGGCTAGGAGTATTCATGGTTCTATGGCCTACAGGTTAGGCTACTGTATGTATGTGTAGGGCTAGGAGTATTCTAGGGTTCTATGGCCTACAGGTTAGGATACTGTATGTATGTGTAGGGCTAGGAGTATTCTAGGGTTCTATGGCCTACAGGTTAGGATACTGTATGTATGTGTAGGGCTAGGAGTATTCTAGGGTTCTATGGCCTACAGGTTAGGATACTGTATGTATGTGTAGAGCTAGGAGTATTCATGGTTCTATGGCCTACAGGTTAGGATACTGTATGTATGTGTAGGGCTAGGAGTATTCTAGGGTTCTATGGCCTACAGGTTAGGATACTGTATGTATGTGTAGGGCTAGGGTTCTATCGCCTACAGGTTAGGATACTGTATGTATGTGTAGGGCTAGGAGTATTCTAGGGTTCTATGGATTACAGGTTAGGACTGACAACATGCTAGTGGTTGTGTAGTGATTGTGATGATAGTGATGGTGGTGGTGTTGGTGATGATGGCAGTGATGGTGGTGATAATGATGGTAGTGATGATGGTGGTGTTAGTGATGCTTGTGATGGTAGTTGTTGTGCTAGTGATGGTTGTGATGGTGCTAGTAGTGATGATGGTAGTGGATGTGGTGATGGTGTTGTGATGGTGGTGCTAGTGGTGATGGTGGGTATGTACATGTATATTGCTGTTATAACTCTTCTCCCCGCCTCTTCACGTACCTGTGCAGGAACCCGACCAACACGATCCCCTCTCCACCCACTACCTCTCCTCTGCCTGGACCAGGTCACCCGGCACCACTTACACCACCCACACGAGGGTCACCCCATCGCCTCACACCACACCTACTGCTAATCTCCGCCCCTCATCCCCCGTTCATCCTCTGCCATCCTCGCACTCCTTGTCGCCACGCTATAGCAGCCATTACATCACACCTCATAGCAGTAGACCGAGTGGCTCCCCACGAGACCACACCCACAGCATATCAACTTCTACTTCTCCATGCACGTACTCTGTACCTGCTTCCCGTCATCACAGCCCCTCTGATCGATCACCAAGAGAGAGAGATTTTATCGCCACACCTCTTTCATGTGGCTTGCCCGCACACACTTCCACACGCTTCCCGGGCTATGTTAGTTACAACAGTCATGTGACATCACGCTCGCCCACTCTGTCCACTGCGGCTTCATCCGCGGGGACGAAGTTGACCACACACCCCAAACTGCCGTCGTCTCTGAGAGGAAAGACTCGGGAAGAGAGGATCGAAGCCATCACCGCCTCCGCTCTGGCCCTCAAGGAGAAGATCCTCGAGCAGTCCAGGAGGTTGGAAGAAGGACCAGGACACGTACCCAGTGTGACGTACCATGCTGAGGATCCAGGAGAAAGACGATTTTCGTGGCGTGTGGATTATCAGCAGCGTGGCAATGGTGAGCAGAGTAGCAGGCTGACTGGACATTACAGTTCTTCTGGTTTTGTGAGCCAGGATCTGCCTGGAGTGAAAAGCTTGAAGGAGCATGTCTCGCAAGCCGAGACTGTCCGCCAGGAGAACGAAGCTGCGACCAAGATCCAGGCTGCCTACAGAGGCTACAGCGTGCGCAAGAGCTTGCACTGGGAGCTACCCAGCGGGGGAACTCTCGGGGAGGTCATGCAGGGGGGAAGAAAGGGAGGAGACGGCGTGGAGGAGGAGGAAGAGGAGGCAGGGAGTGTTGACGAAGAGACACCGACTCACAGCGATGAGGGAGGTTTGCTGCCAACGGGTGAGAGGGTTGGTGTCGCGCCTAGCAACGCTGAGACTCGTAAAAATACAAGTGGATCGTTGACACCTCAGCGCAGAAAGCCCATGCAAGTAACAGCCCCTGTTGTGCCCACCGAGCCGTGGAAGAGAGATGGTGGCGACGTTCACAGTGTTATCAACGTCTTCACACGTAGGCATCAACAGGACTGGGACTGTGAAAAGGTGATTGGAGAAAGTGGCGGGAAACGGAATGTGAAGAAAGACCTTCGTAGTCCCGTTCCTAGATCTGGGGTGTCCCCATACCACGCTGCTTCTCCTCCTTTGTCATCAACAAGTGGAGAATCAGGAAACTTAACTTATTCCGGGGGGTTTGAAAATTCTTCCGCTAATACCCCTGCCTTGAACTCCTCATCCAGTGTGGGTAATACCCCTGCCTTGAACTCCTCATCCAGTGTGGGCCCTGCCTTGAACTCCTCAACCAGTACTGCTGGAGAGATGTCCGGGAAGTCCAGTGGCAAAGGAGATGAGGAAAGGAGAGTGGGAGAGGTGCTGATGGAGCTCAGTGGCTCTGATCTCTCTGAACAGTACACCAGAGACTCACTTCAGAGTGATGCTAGTCCAGCTCTGAAAGTACCCGCGTCTTCTCAACTCACAAGCACGCCCACCAAACGAACTCCTCTCCCCTCTGACCGTCGCTCTCCAGAAAACACTGCAAAGACCAGCAAGGAAAGGAAAAGAGTGGAAGTGAGAGAAGATGCTGCCAGCGTTCCAGCCATCAGCCCCCTTTCCCCTAGCTTTGTTGAATCTTCCACCAACTCGTCTGGTACACAGCAACCGATTCCTCAGCTGCCCAAATACGGAGCGGGGGGTGGGAGCAAAGATCCAGCGGCAACCTCGGTGGAGAAAGTTGGTCGTTTTTCTCCTCGATCACTCGAGCTAAAGTTGCAGGCAGAGTTGAGCCACTGGGAGGTTGTGACAGACACTATGGATCACATGACTGAGTTAGAGCGGACTCGCGCTATCGCTCGGACCAAACAGGAGACAGAGAATATAGTGCAAGTGCTCAAGTCCCAACAGCTGACTCTCGAGAAGGAGATAGAGAGCATGTCCTGTAAGGTGATGCAGGACAGGAAGCAGGACAAGGAGGTGGCTAGGAATTGTCGGGACAAGGCTGTCCAAGTCTCTTCGGAGGAGACGAGGAAAGTGAGAGAGGAGGAGGGTGGACGTATGAGAGAGCCGTCCAACTGGCTTGCTCACGTTGAGGAACAAGCCGTCCCCGACCTCACTTCCAGATTGCAGGAGGTGCAATCCCGTGCCCACGCTGGACATGGCTCCAGTGTGCCCGTGGAACAGATGGTGTCCACTGACCCTCGAGAGACTGTGTCCATTGTACAAGAAAGGTTGAAGCCACCGGCAGCTCTTGACTCCAAGACTCCAAGTACGTCTGAGAAGTTGATGAAATACAAGGATGATTTTGAGACCGGTAGCAGTAGCATTCGTACCGAGAGTGGTGTAATCACGGAGCCCCCCAGTGGGGAGAGAAGGGTTAAGGGAGGTGTCGGGGGAACAGATTCTCTCCCGCTAATACCCTCGCTCCGGAAAAGGGAGGACTCAGAGGTGACTGAGGAGTTGGAGGAGGACGTGGATAAGCAACGGTCTGAAATTATGGAGCAGCTGGAAGAAGAAGAATCTGAAGTCGTACCAGAAGAGGAGGAGACTGATATAGCGGAGGATTTGGAGGCAGGGGAAAGTGAAAGAGATGGAAGTGCTGAGGGGGACACGAGTAGGAGATCTGTTTCAGACGTGCTCAGTGAGGAAGAGTCTGCAGGGGGAGTAGACATTGATAAGGTACGTACATGTGCTGCTGAGTGTAGTGTCAATGGCTGGGCTGGCCCAGGACCAGCTATGGACGTCCAAAGTTCCAACCTGGTTCCCAGCTAGTCCCCACCCTAGCCAGTGTTGGGTGTACTTGAAATTCGGACATCCAGAGATAATCTTAGGATTGTGCACTGCATCAATGGACATACATACATTGATGTGGATGATTGTGTCGCTATATTATTTGCCATATGTAGTTCAATAGAGAGATTGAATGCGAAATCGCACATTCTTGTGACCAGCATTTCATGGGGAAGATGGCATGAACCCTAGTTGATATTTTGCATAGATGTACCCCAGAGATGCCTGAAGCAACATGCAAAAGCAGAATATGATTGTGATATGCCAACCCGGTGAATCGGTCGGTCAAAGTCAGACAACTCAAAAATAGGAAATGATTTCTTACTCGGGCAGTTAGGCCAATTCTGATGCCAGAAATGGACTTCTGGTGCAATTTTAACTACTGGATGTAGTTTTTAAACCTTAAATCATAATATTTAGGGGGGAATGGTAACTTTAGTCTCATGGCAGTGTGACGGTCGCGGGGGCCAAAATTGGGCAGGGCCATATCTCAAGAGCAGTTGAGAGTTGGGCGAATTTTTTTTGCATGGCAACATACATGTATCTCATACATAGGAACTTGTAGGATGAGTATGAACCAATTCTGAGAATATGAACCAGGAATTTTTTTTTGAATTGGTTGATTTCATATGGAATGACCATATGTGTCTGCTATGTCATGGACGCCATACATCTCTCCCACACAGGTGTCGTTCCGCGAGCTCCTTCCGTCTGAGACGCACCGTCGTCGACGCCACCAGAACTCCCAGCCCCCCAGGAGACGGTACCCACGCACACACACCCTTCGCTCCAGAACCAGCAGTGCAATCACCACTAGTGATTTTGACGACCGCCTATCTAGCGTGTCCCCGTCCCAATTGGATGGCTCACGTCCCCTTACTCCGGCGCTGAGCGAGGTCTCGCTACTGAGTCCTTCTCGCGACAGTTTCTTCCATTTTATGTCGCGGATGGTGCGTGTGTACATGGAGGAAGAGGAGGTGCGGGCCAAGCACCAGTCGGCTCTGCTCCAGCTGAGGGAGGATGCCATCAAGGAGAGGACAAAGGTGTGTGGTGTGTGTGTGGTGTATGTGTGTGTGGAGAAGTCTGATGCGTTGTTATACTTACTGGTGCTGTTAGTAATCTTGTTTGGTGTGTTGTGTTGTTTGTAATCCACATACACATGTAGTTTTGTTGTGCTGTCGTCATGGTAATTCGACAGGTTCAATGTTGGCTGTTCTTGTTGTCACTGTGTTCTAGTGTTGGGAAGTTCTATATATAGCCATATAATAGTGCATGGCAACCTTGTTGTGTACGCAACACGGATACAGTACATGTAGAATGTTGTATTATCAGATGCTCTCTACATTGGCATAAGTCCACATTTCGATACCACACGTGCGTGCACACACGCACACACAGAACCAAAACAGACCACATATCTCAACCTAAATTTGCTTGGCAGTTTCCTAGAGCCTAAACACTGGTGTTGGCTCTATTTCAGTAGATCCCAAAACACTTCTAAAATGCGAAAGTATACTGGCAGACCTTCAAGACAATGCAAAAACTTGAACTTATCTTTGAGGATCTCTGCATCTATAGTCTATCATTATCTGTCTTATTTTCCAGCCATAGCTTGCCTACTAGATGTACAATAGGAGCCAAGAAAAACTTGGCATTGCATTTAAACCCAGCGTGCGTGCAGCGTTTAACCACGTGCATTTTCCAACCGTCTGAAAAGAACATACGAAATATTCAGATGCACAAAACGTTTAGACACATGAAATGTTTAGACCCATGAAATGTTCAGATGCACAAAATATTTAGACACATGAAATGTTCAGATGCACAAAATATTTAGACACATGAAATGTTCAGATGCACAAAATGTTTAGACACATGAAATGTTCAGATGCACAAAATGTTTAGACACATGAAATATTCAGATGCACAAAATGTTTAGACACATGAAATGTTCAAACGCACAAAACGTTTAGACACATGAAATGTTCAGACGCACAAAATGTTTATAGACACATGAAATGTTCAGATGCACAAAGCGTTTGGACACATAAAATGTTCAGACGCACGAAACGTTTAGACACATGAAATGTTTAGACGTACGAAATGTTTATTAGGCCCGAATGGATCGGCGGGAGTTGCACGCGGCAGTCATTTCAGTTCGTGACTTTTAGCGAAGATGGCGTATTCGATGTACAAGAAACAGAGAATTTTATTATATCTTAATTGTAGAGGATTGAAGGCACCAACCATTGTCAGGACCTTGGATATGGAGGGCATTACGGCAAGGGGAAGGGGGTTGACCACTACCTAGGGCGTTTTCAAGAAACACTCACGATAGCCAGGCGGTTTGGTAGCAGTGGTAGCAGGAAACTTTTAAAGATAACAGCATCTGTCCGAGAGATAGTGGAAGAGGAAATGTGAATTGACGACTGCCTACCAGCTGCACGAGCACCTCAACAACAGGGGCTACCCATTGTCGTTGAGGACCATTCTATGGTGTAGAACCTCACTCGGAGGGTAGCTCCTACTGCCAGTTTGGCAAGAGAGTCAACAAAGTTTGTGTTAGTCTTGTTTGCTTGGGATTGTTAAATGGCTGTTGCTGACTTAATTTAGCTGATATGGAGACTGGCTTAAAGCTCCATGGGGCTCCTACTTGCTTGCTATGGGTGAGGGACTCTCCTGTTCTAAGCTTGTTTGTAGTGTATGCTGAAGCTTGAAGGCCCACCCTGTTGATTAGCAGCTGTTAGTGATCATTCCCCTTGCAATGAAATAACATTTACCAATTTATTGTTGACTTGATTTGAATAAAATTATAATCCCCAATTCCATCTTTAGATCAAGAGGTTGGGTTGGCCATGACAATTCGTGGGCATCTGAAGGGTTCGAGAATGTCCTATGGACAGACGAATGCAGTCCCAGCTTGAAACCCACTGACGCTTGTCGTAGGAAGATTGGTCAACATGCAAAGACAATATACTCTTTTTTTCTCCTTGTGTTTTAATGTCATGTGAGCAAATCCTACAAATTGGAAAATTAAAAAATATATATATATATTTAATTTACATAGTCTACAACAAAAAAGACAAGCCAATGAAAGACTTATGAACAAAAGCAAATATTACATGAACAGCAATTCGGTGTGTAGTCTCATCCTGTTCATGCCTGTTGAATTGCCTCGAGGCGCGTTCTGGGGTGCGGAAGTCCCCACCTTCACTCTGCAGGTATCCTCCAGCAAGGTGCCCCCGAGTTTTGCCTTGAGACACCGAGTCTGCCTCCATGGGCCAAAATACCAAAAATATACAAATAACACGACATTAATCAATTCTTGATGACAAATATAAAGCTTCATTAGTACAGAAATAGCTAGAGAAGTGCCATCCAGTAAGTATTCCATTTGTTCTAGCTACCCAAAACAAGCAACTAAAACTGTAACTCAAGTACTGGCTGTAGGGATCAAGCAGGTTCCAGTTACACCAGTTATATTATAGCAAGTATAACAGAAATAGTAAGAAGAGGAGGACACTTACTTGCTTATATATAGACCCTTAAAGCTTACACACCCTTTAAACTCGTACTGAAATAACTCAAAGGCAAACAACTCCAGCCGGACGCTCTCAAAAGAACAAGTAACTAGTTCGAGCTTGTCCTGCTTTTTTCCTTCTGTTCACGTGGTAGTCCATGCACATGCCTCTCCTCGAGCTTAGTGTGTGATATGATTTATGTAGCGAGCGTTTGCGATAAAACATAGCAAGTGTTTGCAATAAAAATGCAGCGAGCATCCAGGCGCTCTGTACTGTACGTTTCTTCGATGTTTATTTGGCCAACGGTCTTGCGCTGCGCATATGTTGAGTTTAAACGCAACGCCAAGTTTTGGGGGGCTTAAACTGTGTGTAGATCCGTTCATAACAACTCAGCAGATTTTTTTCTGCCAGAAGATTTCAAATCTTCCAATGCCTTGCCATGATGTCTCTATTTCATGATTATACATAATTAGTAAGCTACCAGAATTAAGGCCTTGCCCATCCATATAAGTGGCCCCTCCCCCGTCTCTTCCCTTACGTAGTTAGCTAAGAGATTGGGGAGGGCCCCCTTATATGGAACCCCGTGAATTGGCGTTCCATATAAGTGGCCCCTCCCCCATCTCTTCCCTTACGTAGTTAGCTAAGAGATTGGGGAGGGCCCCCTTATATGGAACCCCGTGAATTGGCTGGGCCTTAATTCTGGTAGCTATAACTGCCACTTATTTAGCCACCAGAATTAATAGCCACCAGATTTAAGGCTTCCCCCATCTCTTTCCCTCTGCAATTCTTAATTAATTGGGCATGACTACTATAGACCAAACTCTGCCCACATGATGATTAAATTTATTGTTATTTCCCACACAAACTCTTCTGTTAATCACCCCCATCGAATATTGACCCCCTCAATATGTGTTATATTTGCATGTGTGTATCTTAGGCCGAGTTGGAGTGGCTGAAGCTGCGCGAGAGAGAGTTAAAGGTCAAGGGAGCTGATGAGCAGATGCCTCCACTGAAGAAGAGGGAGAAAGGTCTTCTCAAGAAGCTCCAGCAACAACAGGTGAGCTGAGCTGGACTCTAAAGCTAGAGAAACTATCTATTGACTACAGTGAAGTATTCACTCTAGAATGAACCCTTTACCTGTTTGGAAATAACATAATAAAGGTATTGTGCCCTTGAAGATCTAGGATTAGAATATATTATACTAAAGTGGCTATTACACTCACTACACTAAAAGTGGCCATTACACTAAAAGTGGCCATTAACTAAAAGTGGCCATTAACTAAAAGTGGCCATTAACTAAAAGTGGCCATTACACTAAAAGTGACTATTAAACTAAAAGTGACTATTACACTAAAAGTTGCCATTACACTAAAAGTGACTATTACACTAAAAGTGGCCATTACACTAAAAGTGGCTATTACACTAAAAGTTGCCATTACACTAAAAGTGACTATTACACTAAAAGTGACTATTACACTAAAAGTGACTATTACACTAAAAGTGACTATTACACTAAAAGTGACTATTACACTAAAAGTGACTATTACACTAAAAGTGACTATTACACTAAAAGTGACTATTACACTAAAAGTGACTATTACACTAAAAGTGGCTATTACACTAAAAGTGACTATTACACTAAAAGTGACTATTACACTAAAAGTGACTATTAAACTAAAAGTGGCTATTACACTAAAAGTGGCTATTACACTAAAAGTGACTATTACACTAAAAGTGACTATTACACTAAAAGTGACTATTACACTAAAAGTGACTATTACACTAAAAGTGACTATTACACTAAAAGTGACTATTACACTAAAAGTGACCATTACACTAAAAGTGACCATTACACTAAAAGTGACCATTACACTAAAAGTGACTATTACACTAAAAGTGACTATTACACTAAAAGTGACTATTACACTAAAAGTGACTATTACACTAAAAGTGACTATTACACTAAAAGTGACTATTACACTAAAAGTGGCTATTACACTAAAAGTGACTATTACACTAAAAGTGACTATTACACTAAAAGTGACTATTAAACTAAAAGTGGCTATTACACTAAAAGTGGCTATTACACTAAAAGTGACTATTACACTAAAAGTGACTATTACACTAAAAGTGACTATTACACTAAAAGTGACTATTACACTAAAAGTGACTATTACACTAAAAGTGACTATTACACTAAAAGTGACTATTACACTAAAAGTGGCTATTACACTAAAAGTGGCTATTACACTAAAAGTGGCTATTACACTAAAAGTGACTATTAAACTAAAAGTGGCTATTACACTAAAAGTGGCTGTTACACTAAAAGTGACTATTACACTAAAAGTGACTATTACACTAAAAGTGACTATTACACTAAAAGTGACTATTACACTAAAAGTGACTATTACACTAAAAGTGGCTATTACACTAAAAGTGGCTATTACACTAAAAGTGACTATTACACTAAAAGTGACTATTACACTAAAAGTGACTATTACACTAAAAGTGACTATTACACTAAAAGTGGCTGTTACACTAAAAGTGGCTATTACACTAAAAGTGGCTATTACACTAAAAGTGACTATTACACTAAAAGTGGCTATTACACTAAAAGTGACTATTACACTAAAAGTGGCTATTACACTAAAAGTGACTATTGCACTAAAAGTGACTATTACACTAAAAGTGACTGTTACACTAAAAGTGGCTATTACACTAAAAGTGACTATTACACTAAAAGTGACTATTACACTAAAAGTGACTATTACACTAAAAGTGGCTATTACACTAAAAGTGGCTATTACACTAAAAGTGACTATTACACTAAAAGTGGCTATTACACTAAAAGTGACTATTACACTAAAAGTGACTATTACACTAAAAGTGACTATTACACTAAAAGTGACTATTACACTAAAAGTGACTATTACACTAAAAGTGGCTATTACACTAAAAGTGGCTATTACACTAAAAGTGGCTATTACACTAAAAGTGACTATTACACTAAAAGTGACTATTACACTAAAAGTGACTATTACACTAAAAGTGGCTATTACACTAAAAGTGGCTATTACACTAAAAGTGACTATTACACTAAAAGTGGCTATTGCACTAAAAGTGACTATTGCACTAAAAGTGACTATTACACTAAAAGTGACTGTTACACTAAAAGTGGCTATTACACTAAAAGTGACTATTACACTAAAAGTGACTATTACACTAAAAGTGACTATTACACTAAAAGTGACTATTACACTAAAAGTGACTATTACACTAAAAGTGACTATTACACTAAAAGTGGCTATTACACTAAAAGTGACTATTACACTAAAAGTGACTATTACACTAAAAGTGACTATTACACTAAAAGTGACTATTACACTAAAAGTGACTATTAAACTAAAAGTGGCTATTACACTAAAAGTGGCTATTACACTAAAAGTGACTATTACACTAAAAGTGACTATTACACTAAAAGTGACTATTACACTAAAAGTGACTATTACACTAAAAGTGGCTATTACACTAAAAGTGACTATTACACTAAAAGTGACTATTACACTAAAAGTGGCTATTACACTAAAAGTGACCATTACACTAAAAGTGACTATTACACTAAAAGTGGCTTACACTAAAAGTGACTATTACACTAAAAGTGGCTATTACACTAAAAGTGACTATTACACTAAAAGTGAGTTATTACACTAAAAGTGACTATTGCACTAAAAGTGACTGACTATTACCTAACTATTACACCCATTTAGGATATTATACTATTATACTGAGACTGCTAGTTTATGCTATATGCTATGGTGTTCATATGCTATGGTATTCAGGCCATGGTATTCAGGTGCCTGGTGGATACAGTACATATTCTACTTCTCTCCCTCTGTTTCTTTCTCACCCACACCTCCTCCCTCCCCTCCTCCCTCCCTCCCTCATACCTCCCTCCTCCACACACACTCTATCCCCCTTCACTCTCACTTACTCTCCTCTCTCTCTTCCTCCCTCCTCCAAACTCTCTGTACTCTCCTCTCTCTCTCCCCCTCCCTCCTCTCAAATCTCTCCTCCTCAACACTCTGTCCTCACTTCACTCTTACTGACTCTCCTCTCTCCCCTTCATATCTCCCTCCACTCAGGCGGAGATTCAGACGCTGAAGCAAGTGCAAGCAGCCGCCAGACAGGAGAGAAAGATGATGATGCTGCAACATAAGGACATCTCGAAGATGAGACGTTCGACTCAATTCTATCGCCAGAAAATACACAAGTACAGACACCACACCAAATCTGCCACGCCCTCTCTGGAACAGAACCAGTACGAGCATGAAACACAGCGATCCCTAGACAGAAGCAGAATGAGTCTGGAGGGCCTGTCATCAGGTATGCTCTCTGATGCAGACCAAGAGAGCTCTGTACCACCTTCGGAGCATTTGGAGGACTCTTTCCTGTCATACACACCGTTGAAGGAAGATCACTCGTCTGTTACAGAAGCTCTTGAGAGGATCGGGTCTTCGAGTAAGAGCACACCATCAACTTCCTTGACACATCAGACAAGGTCCAGGGGGTCTCTAATATCCACCTCCCCCCTGAGAGCTCCCTCGGAGACTGATCAGACGCTACCCCCTCGAGATTCAGCCAGGTCAGTAGTCCATCCTGGGATACTCTTAGTGAGTGAGGGTGTTTCACTATACTGTAGATGCTAGGATACTTGGGACGATCCTGGGATATCCCTAGACAAGATATCCTAATCATAACCTCCCCCTCCTCCTCTTGTAACCTTCTGTACATCTAGCCTCCATGAAGGAAAAGTGGTGACAAAAATGGAGAGAGTTAACTTGCTAACAATCTGGTTCTCTAGATCCTGCCTCTGTTAGGGCCACCAAAAAGAAGCTGCAAATCTGGCTTGTGATTTCCCTCCCCTCCCCCCAATGATGACTCATTGTTGATCAATTTTTTCCCGTAGTCCACTAACTCACAAAATCACGAAATAATTTTTTTTGACAGGGACTTCCCCCCCCCCCCCCAATACATTTTAGAAGGTAAGGTGTTGTCATGGCCACTATTCATCACACACACATTGGCAAGCAGGCAAGAAGAGCTAGTTGGAGAAGTGAACTGGCAATCACATTCTAGCTTTTCTAGTTTCTGCATGGAACTGAGACGCTGGACTGAGAGATATATACTGCCTGCGTTGGAATTGAGCAACAGTTAAAAAATGATTCTCGTGCCTTGTGTTCTACAAAGAATACGATGGGACAAATTATTTATTGTACAGATAATTTTAAACTCGGGAACGTGTACTTTTGTGCTCCCCTTCTTTGATTATTTTTTGGGTGTTTTGTATTTTGCTGTCGTACATCACTGCACAGATCTCTGACTGAGAGAGAGCAGCGACTTATGAAGCGCAAGCAAGCGGCAGGAGAAGTGCTGCAGCAACAGAAGCTGCTGCTGCAGAGGGAACAGGAGCTTGGCCGCGAGGAAGAAAGTATGGCCACCCAGACCACCACGCAGACCTATCAGCAGAGGAAGCGGGAGACAGAAAACAAAGTGGCCGTGGCACACAGGGAGGGAAGAGGAGAGGACTTGTCGATCGCTGAGATCATTTCTGTGTCGCAGTCTTCCCTGACGGCTGCTACAGACGCACCTTCTTCTCTGTATAAAATGCCTCGTGTCGTGTCTTCAGTCTCTGAGCAGATTGCCACCTCTCCCTCCATCACGGAGGTGATGTCCGACGAATTTCTCACGAGCCAATCGTTGAGGAACCACAAGGGGGGATCTGTCAGGATACCGTCCGAATATGCTCATGATACTTTTGAGTCGCTGGATGCCTCCACCTCCTTCGCACATACCGAGCCGTCGCCTTCCCATCCTGTCTCCTCCTCCACGCCATCCTCTGGCCATGCCCCTAGAGGACATAGCATTGGACAGGGGAAAGATGAGGACACTGTGGAGTCAATTCACGCCATGTCGGAAGGTTTGTCAGGTGAGGGGAAAGTTGTTGCTTTTGTTGTTTTGGGGGTGGGGCTCCTAGTTTTTCACACAGTGTTAGTAGCCAAGTTATATCCAATTTCCTTTCGTCTCAATCCCTATGCCTTTGTTTTTCACTTGGCACATTTGTGTCTGTTCATCCCTATTCTTCCTCTTCTCAATTATCATCTCACCCTCCCTCCTCCCACCCTCCGCATCTCTCACACTCCGTCCTCTCTCTCTTTGCCTGCTTCCCTCCCTCCCCCTCACTTCTATTGATGTCTGTTGACAATCCCGGGATCATCTATGCATATCAAAAGTCCTTACCTTCCAATTCTGGCTAGGCTAAGATTTTGTGGGCAACAACTTGGAACTTGAATCATTCAAAGATATCCCGGGATTGTGCGCCATTGGACCACCCTACTCACTGCTCTATTCCTTGCACTGGCAGGGTTTCATTTAGGGGTGTTGGCTGCCCCCCTTGGAACCTTTTTGCCCCCCCCCCCTTGGAAATTATATTATTAAAATTCATTAGAAACTTTGTCACATCTTAATTAAAATCCAGATTCCTCCAGTTGCCCCCTCCCCCCCCTTGGACAATTTCCTAAATGAAACCCTGACTGGTTCTTTATCCTGGGTTGCCCACTGTATGGACCATCCTCTCACTGCTCTATTCCTTGCACTTGTTCTTTCCTCTCTTTTTTACATTATCTACCGTTAGCTGGAATTCTTATTTTCAAAGTCTCATACCCTACGAAATTAAACAGGAACTAGTACTAAGCAAATTTGTGTGTTTGACGAGGCATGGTAGGGATTGAGGCAGTGTTGCTCTTGTTCAGTCATTCCCTGAGACCAACTGCAAAGAAGAAGAGCTGGAGAAGTAGACTGGATACCTATGCTGTGATTAGCTTGGAGAATGGATTGGATGCCTAGTAATCTCATGCTGTGATTAGCTTGGAGAAGTGGACTGGATACCTAGTAATCATTAGCTTGGAGAAGTGGACTGGATACCTAGTAATCTCATGCTGTGATTAGCTTGGAGAAGTGGACTGGATACCTAGTAATCTCATGCTGTGATTAGCTTGGAGAAGTGGACTGGATGCCTAGTAATCTCATGCTGTGATTAGCTTGGAGAAGTGGACTGGATACCTAGTAATCTCATGCTGTGATTAGCTTGGAGAAGTGGACTGGATACCTAGTAATCTCATGCTTTGAGATTAGCTTGGAGAAGTGGACTGGGTACCTAGTAATCTCAATTAGCTTGGAGAAGTGAACTGGATGCCTAGTAATCTCATGCTGTGATTAGCTTGGAGAAGTGGACTGGATACCTAGTAATCTCATGCTGTGATTAGCTTGGAGAAGTGGACTGGGTACCTAGTAATCTCATGCTGTGATTAGCTTGGAGAAGTGGACTGGATACCTAGTAATCTCAGCATGAGATTAGCTTGGAGAAGTGGACTGGATACCTAGTAATCTCATGCTGTGATTAGCTTGGAGAAGTGGACTGGATGCCTAGTAATCTCATGCTGTGATTAGCTTGGAGAAGTGGACTGGATGCCTACTAGTAATCTCATGCTGTGATTAGCTTGGAGAAGTGGACTGGATACCTAGTAATCTCATGATGTGATTAGCTTGGAGAAGTGGACTGGGTACCTAGTAATCTCATGATCTGATTAGCTTGGAGAAGTAGACTGGATGCCTAGTAATGTCATGCTGTGATTAGCTTGGAGAAGTGGACTGGATGCCTAGTAATGTCATGCTGTGATTAGCTTGGAGAAGTGGATTGGATACCTAGTAATCTCATGATGTGATTAGCTTGGAGAAGTGGACTGGATACCTAGTAATCTCATGCTGTGATTAGCTTGGAGAAGTGGACTGGATACCTAGTAATCTCATGCTGTGATTAGCTTGGAGAAGTGGACTGGATGCCTAGTAATCTCATGCTGTGATTAGCTTGGAGAAGTGGACTGGATGCCTAGTAATCTCATGCTGTGATTAGCTTGGAGAAGTGGATTGGATACCTAGTAATCTCATGCTGTGATTAGGACTGGATACCTAGTAATCTCATGCTGTTTAACTCTCCTATTTTCTCACTTGGCATACCGCACTTGGAATCGGGTCCTGCAGTTGTAATAACTGTGAAAATAAATAAATATGCATTTTATTATAATAGACCTGAGCACTGCCTATGAAAGCATGAAACCAATTCATTTTATTCTGATGTACTGTATTTTGTTTCTTCGTTTCATTCATAAATTTTTTATTATTTTATTTAAATATTATTTTATGATTTAGAGTCGATAACAATCACTTCTGATGGGAGTGCAATTGAGGCTCGCATCTGCCTGCTCAAGAAGCAGCTGCACCAGCGGCAGGAGGAGATGAAGAGGGTGACAAACGAGAGGAACAGGAGAAGGAAAGAGCGACTCAGGATACAGGAGGAACAACTCATGAAGCAGCTAAAGGTGATAGAAGTGTAATGGACAGTTATGATACTCATGAGGGGGGGATGAGGTGAGAGAGGGAATGATGAAGGTGGTGAGCGAGTAGGTGTGTGCTGGCGAGAGACATACACATATTTCCTTGAAGTGGAATAGGCTTGTTCATACATGTAGGTGACGTCATAGAAGTTCTGTTACATTGCACTGTATGTCCATCTATTGTATTGTTCCTAGCAGGGTTTCATTTAGAAAATTGTCCACGGGGGGCAACTTGAGGAATCTGGATTTTAAGGGGGGGGGGGCATGATCGTCAAAGATGTAACAAAGTTTCTAATGAATTTTAATAATAGAATTTCCAAAGGGGGGGGGGGCAAAAAGGTTCCAAGGGGGGGGGCCCTAAATGAAACCCTGCCTAGTGTAATTAACTTCACGAATAGAAGCATTGTTATTAATTGTTTGCCCATCCCTCTAGGCTGTCGAGTCAAAGGTAATCCAGATGAAATCCTCCCCTAGCCCCGTTTACTCTGGACCAGCTAGCGCCACACATAGCCCAACCCGCTCGGATGTATCCGACATTGAGCTCCCATCCAGACCAGAATCAACAAGTCCTGACGAAGAAGACAAAAGCATGTTTGGCACTGAAGGGGAGATGCAAGAGGAACTGAAGGAAGATATTCGTAGATCAAGAACTTCCTCTGGGAACAAATCTGGGACCGGGTCTCCTGTGGAGGAAGGGAGACTATCTCTGCCATCTGTTTCTCCTTACTACACCTCCTTTACAGAGAGTGTGGAGTCGAGGGCGGAAGCACACTCAAAGGAGATTGATGTGGAGTCTGGAGAGGACCTACAACCAGTGGAAATGTTATCAGGGGAGAAATTACTGGAGGAAGTTCCACCAGGGGGGGAGCAGGAGGAGAGACAAGAGCGTGGAAGCTTTGAGAGGGAGAGTGGACATGAAAGTTATATCGAGGAAGAAATACAAGGGGAAGATGGAAGTGATAAAGATATTGACTCTTCACTGCACTATGAGCCAGCAAGTAGCTTTGAAGGTGGAGAAGAAAGGGTTGATGAAGATGCTGCTTCAATGGATTCTTCTACAGGCAAGCTTTCCTTATCCCACAGTGAGGATCAGGAGCAAGGAGATCCTCAACACTCCATTTTACACATGAGTGAGAGTGTCTTGATCTCTACCACCTCATCCATAGGTGGAGACAAGCAAGAACAGAACAGTTTCCAAGTGGGAACCCCTGTCCTCATCGGAAACAGAATGATGGGTGTGGTCAGATATGTTGGTCAGACTCATTTTGCTACGGGCATTTGGGTTGGGGTTGAAATTGGTGTACCGAAGGGTCGTAATGATGGTTCCATCGATGGGCAGAGGTACTTCACATGTGACCATAATTATGGCTTGTTTGCGCCACCTCACAAGCTGACTCTTATTGCAGAGGCAGATGCAAGGAGCTCCATTAGCGAAGATATTTCTGAATGTGTGGAGTCAGATGTAGAAGAAGTGGAACAAACAAGTCAAGTAGAGGAAGGAAGTTTGGAACACGAGTTCTCAAAACAGGAAGTAGAAAAAACTGAGAAGAAGGACACCTTGGTAGAACAAGAACAGGATCAAGAGAAAGAAGAAGAAGAATATAAGATGGAGTCTTTGTTTGTAGATGCTTCTGTTATCCAGGAAGAAGAAGAAGAAAGTGAAGGAGATATGAAGAGAGATGGGAAAAGTTTGAACATAACTGTCAGCGGTGGCAGTTTGATCAGTGAAGACATGTCATCGTCATCATCTTCCTTCTCCTCCTCCTCCTCTATGGAACAGGCTGTACATGCTTCTCATAGCGACCGAGAGGAACAAGCTCGAGGAGATAAACACAATGGCCTCTCCGGAGAAACTTCAAGGGAGTCGTCCACTGAACCTCAAAGTGTGATGATGTTTGATACCCGCAATATTGTTCCCTCGTCGGAACGAAACTCTATCTCGAATCGTTTTTCGGATGAGCTGGTTTTGGATTTGACGAATGAGGCTTATGAGACTATGCAACAAATTCGACGTGAGAAGCAAAATCGCCACCACCATCATCGTGACATCAGTGAAGAAGGAAAGGAAGAGAAAGGGGAAGATGTGGTCAGTGCAAAAACAACTATGGCCAGGAAGGAGGCCTTCCAGTCCATGTCAATGGAGGAAAAGGCGGAATTGATCACAGACCAATTGATATCCGTTTTGCTGAAAAATGAGTCGCACTTTGCTTGTGACGTTCACTCCAACAAGAGGCTCTCCAGCTCGGAAGGACGTCTGGAAGAGGAGGGTATATGGGACAACAAAAATGACAAGGTTGCAAATGGATTTATAGAAGCTGCCTCCGACTCCAGAAAAGTGGCACCCGCGATAAGTGATGAGGTGTGGCCCAGTAATCTAACTCCATCAACAACTCCACCTCATTTGGTCATTCACACTTCCTCCACCTCGGGTTCAGGACCACCCGCTCCCCTTTCTCCTCCCCTGCATCACACTCCCTTGCACCTCCTTCCGGGGATAAATTCAAGTCACCCACTCCAGTCCTCTTCAGACCACTCCCCACCTGGTTCTCCCCCACGTCACCTCTCTCAACTCTCTGCTGCACGAGTAGCCGCAGGCGACAAGTCTCCACCCTTATCACCACCTCCGCAATCACCATCGCCCCCTCTGTTGGAGAGGAGCACTTCAGTTGAGTCTGTTGTCCAACTCTTGGACTCCATCAAGGTCACCACAGCGCAGTGTATGGTACCCAGTGAACGCAAGACAGTGGATAAGATTGTGGCCTGCGCGTGGAATGAGGCAAGTCATGATGGCTTCCACAATGTCCGTTCCATTTTCACTCCTGAAGCCAACTGCCCCCTACCTGATGAAGTCCTGGCCTTCATCCACAAGCGTGGAGCTGACGACGACGAGGCTGAAGTGGATGGGATGAGTCCTGCAGAGACAAGGTGCAGAGAAGCCTATGTGGGACTGGTGTACCAGGTAGCACTCGAGATGATTCAACAGTTGCATCCTGTGAAGGGGCCAACACCGGTGTGGACTAGCCACTGCACAACACGCTCCTTGCTTGTTCCCACACACTTCCCGGGCATGGATTTGCCCTCACTAGTTCATGTGCAAGATAGAGTGTATGCCTCTCTTATGCGCGGACAACTTGCCAACCAGCTCCCCAATGTGAAGTTCTTGCACCAGATGAAGCGACCCGGTGGACGGGAGGTCGATTTTGTGGACCAAGTGCTCATACAAGAGCTGCGTCATGAGGAGCCGGAGTGGGTGGACTACAGCAAAGACGAGATGTCTGTGAAGGAAAAAATGGCAGATTCGCTATTGGAGTCACTCGTGGATGAGACTGCAAACATCCTGAACGGAATCGCAGAGAAAAGGAGGAGAAGATAACTGAACAGGCACCAGCAGCCCTCTTAGACTAATAATGTATTTATTACCTTTTTCAACATAATTTGCAACAACTTGCTTTGTTTTGTTTGTGCACTGAAGAAATATAATGTAAGCAAATGTGTGATCCTGCCAAACCTACACGTGGTTCGTTTGATATAAGTGGTACAGCAAGATACTTCCTTTATTATACAATGACAAAATGTCTAATTTTTCTCTGGGCCTGCTGCATCATCAAGGGCTGACGTTTGAGGACCAGGGGTAATTGATATCCCCATCAAAGGCTGACATTTGAGGACCGGGGGTAACTATCCCCATCAGGAGCCAATGGCAGCATCGGATTTGGTCTTGAGTCGTTAGAAGACACCATCACCAGAAATGGCACTCGGTGTTGTCTTCCATTTTGTTTAGAGATGTACCTCCTTGTTCATGCTTGGCTGATGATAGTTCTCTGATGATAATTCACATGTGGAGATGTAACCAACGAACTGTCTTATATAGCAGTGTTCGAGTTTGCATTAAGCTTGATTATAGTAAGGCTGACACCCCAGAGTCAATGGCATCACCAGATTTTGTCTTGAAGGGAGTTTGACGGGGAAGTGATACCATTTTATTTACAGCGGTTTTAAAGAAATTAAGACATTGGAGCTCCATAAATCCTCACACTTCACTCTGTGCTCTCTTGATATAATATACAAAAACCTGTTGTGGGTATAACCAAAGTTTTATGCAGTCAAAGTTGGGGACCTCCACCTGTATGCCCGAATCCTCTGCGGTTGTGGTTCCTGATTAGAAAGTGCTATATATATATATATATATATATATATAGACAGGTAAGAGTTTCATTAAAGGAGGACCATTCTTGGTTGTTGTTTTTGGTGTGTTTTTTTAAAGCAAATTATACCTTCACTGATATATTAACTTTGTCTCGGGTTTCAGGTTTTGCCGTTTCGTCAATACTGGTTGAGAAATGGATGAGAAGAAGCATGAATAACATGGCTTCCCAGAGAAGTGCATTGACGACAAATGTTTTACCTTGGTAAATAATTCTTATATATATTGTCTAAAAGCTCTTTGTTTTCTCTATTGTATGAATGATCTTTTCTCATGAGATAGAGTCCAGTCTGTGTGCTCACTTCACATGCCAGTATTGAAAATGGGCTATGATATAATGGTACTGTGCTAGTACCGTAAATTTTAATGACCTCATTAAGATATAAAGTGATATCTAAGTGTTTTTAGGAAAGCACACTACAGAGGCAATTTTTTTGAGGCCAAAATTATTGAAAATGGATGTAGCAATGGATGTAGCATTAAAAAGTACGATGTTTTTTAGAAACCCCTGCTGATCCTCCCTTGAATTGCTAGATCCTACCGTGTATGCAAGAAACTGGCATGGCATGAACTTTGACCACAGACCGGCAAGATTCAACCCATCCAGTCGACTTTTTGACTGGGTCCTACTTACAGCTTCAGCTTCAGTGCATGTACTAATAGACCTATTATACTCCCAGTAGATCACCAAACAACACTTACGCAACAGTTACATTTAGGCAGGAAACTCACCAAACAGCATCAAACAACCAAGGTGGGTGGAGGATAGAGCCCATACATATATATACACACATACATCTTCATTCCCTCTCCCCATCCTCTCCTTGTACAAATAAGACACATCATGGATGTACCCCAGACATTGCTGGAAGATATTCAGCATTTCTAAATAGAAATGCTACCATTAATCACATTCTTCTCTTAGGTTCTTACCAGCATAATGAGCAAAAGTAAAGTGAAGCAAGTAATCCTCCGCAGGAACTAGGGGGTTGAGGGGGGGGGAAGGCACGGAGGTTTTTCCCCCCTTCCTAGTATACTAGTAGTAACGAATGTAAGGTGTTGAATGGCAAGAAAAGGTGAGATGATGGAGGTCATTATCCTAACATTGCGTGTAGCTGAAGCTGATGTGGATCATAAGCCAACCCGATGCAGGGGGGGGGAGGGAACAGCTTCATAGAACTTTTTTTTCTCGTTTCAGTGCATCTTAAAAAAAAATCTAATAAAAATGGATGAAGGAGCAATGCAAATGAAAATTAGAAAACATAATTACAATACACAATTGGCTCAACTTGATCTTCCTCTTCAGAAAAGCTCTTTCACACTAGATGTAATACTAACAAGCCCAGACATTGGTGCTTCAACTTATTATATACCACACTAATGGAATGCCCTTTCACCCATCAATCTGGAGCAGAATAAAGAAAGACTTCTTCTGGTCCCACTTAACCACTAACTTTAACTCCTGCAATGCCTGCTCTTTCAAGTTTCTGTGCCCTTGTGTCACATGTATGTCCATCCCCCCAGTTCCCCAAATCTTGGTTACCACTCTCGAAAACAACATGCCGAACATGATGTGCGCAACATTATTATTTTTAGTCGTGGGTGCCGGTAGAGCTTACATCAACTCTCACCTCATTCATCATCTGTTCAACCTTAAAGCCTCAGTCTTATAAATGTATTACTGTAAAGTGTAAACATCGTTTATTCACAGATGGGCTTGTTTTGAGGCGGGCTGTTTGGGGACCCCAGGTGCTACAGGATGCTCTGTTGCCATAGATATTGCAATTGTAGCGAGGGTCGAGGTGGGGGTCATATTTTGGCAGGGTGATCTGCTTGGGTCATGTGGGTGTAGCTCTGGTGGGTTGGGGTGTGTGGTGGAGGGGGAGGTTGGAGTGCAGATGATCCCATCTGAAGTGTTGAGGTGGTTGTCTTCATTGTCTAGGTATTTGACATTATCCTGCGTAATTGTCAGGAGTTGTACGCTCGGCTAGGCATCAGGGACATCATGACATCTCCATACCACTCACAGACTGATGGCTAGTCGAGCGGTTCAATGGAAAAGCAAATGATTAGAAAGACCCTGGTAAAAGTTGTCAACCAATGGGATAAGGCCCTCCCTTACCTAATCTTTGCTTACCGAGAAGTTCCCCAGGCAAGCACAGGCTACTCCCCATTCAAGCTCCTGTATGGCATATGACCAAGGGGACCATTGGACATCCTCAAAGAAGTATGGGAAGGACAGACACTACCCACAGAAAATGTCCTATCATAATTATGTACAAAATGTGATGAAGAGATTGGAAATGACCTATATAGGCATTAGTCAAGGAGAGTGCACCCTCAGTATTTCAGCGCCTTATGAATACAATTCTGGCAACGTTTTCTTCCTTCTCAGCTTCCTACATGGATGATGTCATCATACATAGTGACACCTGGGAGAACCACCTCTCCCACCCTACACCTCATCCTTCACACTCTCAGAGACACCGGACTAATAATAAGATGCCAGATGGCACAGCAGACTTGCACCCACCTCAGTCACATTGTGGGAGATGGGCAGGATGCCTAGAGACAGCCAAAGTCTCAGCAATCCACGATTTTCCCATACCAAAAGAAAAAAAGACAGAGCTTTCTTCGGGCTGGCCAGCTATTATTGCCATTTTATCCCTTCATTCTCCTCGATATCTATACCCCTCACAAACCCAGACCACCTCCAGGGGACAGACACTCATCAGAAAGCTTTTAACTCCCTCAAACAAGCTTTCTGATGAGTGTCTGTCCAAAACTTGGCTCTTTCTAGCTAATCTCAGAGACAATTTATGAATTTCCTTAATGATACCTTGGCTCTATCTAGCAAAATAGGCTAGAGAGCCACACGTTGACTGTGTTCAAAATCAATGATATTTGACTTGTAGTGCTTGGCATCCACCATGAGAAGCTTCCATACGCTCTGGTAAAGCTTCTAAAGTACTTATGCTTAGTGCCACTTATGTAGCATATTGATGTGATAAAGCTTGTCCTTCCTTCTCCGTTCGTGAAGCCGTACAACAGTTCCCCTTTGCCACAGGCTAGATGATCTCATAAGGACCTTGCCACTGGGCTAGCAACTTTGAGGCAGATGTTGGTAGCAAAATAAGTACCTGTTCCACTGGTTGGAAGGTTCTCTCATGAGCATTTTTTTGTCATACCAGGCTTTCTACTCTGTCTTGACTTCTCACAGTTTCTCAGCACCGGATCCGACATCTTGTCAAACTTGTCTCTCATATGTGTGACATATGACGATACATCTTGGCTGCTCTCTCCTCCAACTAGGTCTCCTGCAGAGCATGAAGTGGTCCTCTGACATTTATTCCATACAACGGTTTAAATGGAGAAAACCCCGGACTTTGCTGGGGTACCTCCCTATAAGCAAACAAAAGATATGGAATTAGTGGAATCCAAACCCTGGAAAATAGCATGTCTCTGCCACATGCTCTGCATCAATTGTCTGCAAAGGAATAGCTTCAAGGAATTTAATTGCATAATCACAAAATATCAGAACAGATTGTTTCTCTGGATGACTTTGAGGGAGGGGTCCAACAATGTCCATTGCTATCCAATGAAACGGTTCAGATCACTGGAAGAGGCAGCATCGGAGCTCTGTGAATCTGTTGACGGCGGAACTTCTGGCACACCTCACAGTTCATGCAAATGTCTGCAACATCTCGGTGAATTGTAGACCAGTAAATTCTCTGCAGTATGCGACTCACGTCTTCTTTTTTGCCGAGGAGCCCTCCCATGGGAATGCTGTGGGGTAGTTTTAACACCTCTTACCTGCACTTTCTTGGTTAGCACAATCTGGTCGATCCACTCCTCTCCTTCACTGGCTGGCTTCCATCTCTGGTACAAGATCCCTCCTTTCCAGAAAATCCTGGTCCCTGTTCCTTCTCTGGTGTTCTCACATTATTGCCCAAGTCTCACCAGTTTCCTGCAATTTCTTGAGATCAGCTACCATTCCTCTTTTTCTTAATCAGACCCTTGGCTCTCACCAAACCAAACTTCTTTCTCTCCACTCTTTTCTCCTTCCTCAACTTTATCTTCCTGCTTTGTACCAGTTGAAAATGATCGTTTGCAAAATCAGTACTGGGAATTTCACTCTCCTGAATGTCACTCTCATGTTGACCCTTGGCCTGTTCAATTAGCACTAGCCAAATTGGTTTTCTGGGCTCTGTTCCCTAGCCTGATGGGCTGCTGTATCTCTCTTTAGTCTGTCTACAACCCTTCACTCACTACAGGATTTCGCTGTACTCTTCTCCTTAGCCTGATAAAGTGCTTCTTCCTCCATCTCTCCCTTGGCTTGAGCTCTGGAGGTCACTACCATGGCTTCCTCTCTATCTCTGGTGTGAACTGTGTTGGAGTTGGCTCCTCAGTCGTCACCCCAGTTCCTGGATATCTGTACCCATGAAAACTGTCACTGGTAGTGTCTCTGATGTTGCTGCTTTCACCCTTAATTGAACTCTGTCGAGCTCCAAACTGACTTCTGACAATGGGTAAAGCACTATATCACTGTGGGTGCATCTCACCATGATTGCTTCACCAGGCAACCTTTTACTACAGGACACCAGATCCTGTCATACCATCGTCTGTGAGCAGCCAGTATCGAGGACCAAGTCTGTCACAAGTGTTCCTTCCATAATGCCACTCGGAGTAGGAGCTATTCCGTTCCAAGTCAGGGCTATCTATGACTTAGGGCTAGGGCTAGAATGTCGCAGGAAGTGCCCCCTGATGAACACTCCTACCACACATGTGCTGTTGGTGCTGCCACCAGGTAGTCTAGGACTACCACTTCCTGGTACTGTTGTGGTAAAAAATAGTAGTCCTGCAACTGACTAACTATGTAGCTAAGATTATATTAATAAAATTATCCACAATATTAAGTTACGAGTGACCCACTGCTCAAGGAGGGGGGGACGGGAGGGGACCAAAGATCATTCCTGAGCTCACCATACAACAGTTCCTTTTCCACTTCCCCACCCAATACATAACACACTCGCCCACCTCCTCCATCACTGCATCACTTACTCCCTCCACATCTTTCCCCAAAAGCAATGCCACCTTTCCGTCCTTACTCACTCTTCTAAATTCATCCAGCCCTGCCCTGCCTCTACAATTCTTAAAATTAAAAAATAAATAAAAAATAATAAAAATAAAAATAAATGAAAAAATAAACAAACAATTTAATAAAAAATAAGTAAATAAATAAATAATATAATAATGGTCCAATAATAAATATAATTATAAAATATGAAAAGTTAGATGATAATAATAATTTTTACATATATATACAGTATGTCAATTATTTTTTAATGGGAAAGTGTCAGATGCCTGTGCTGCCCAGTACAGACGTGCAGTTCCCCCGCTAAAAAATAAATAAATAAATAAATAATGACGTGCTTACCTCCTTCAGTGTCTCTCAGTGGCAGTCTAGTGGGGGAATACCTTGTCTGTTTTGGGGTCAGTCGGGAGTTGAATGTGATAGCTTTTTAGTTAAAAAAAAAAAAAAATAATAATAAAAATTAAAAATTAAAATAATAACAATAATTAAAAAAAAAAATTTAAGATAATAAACAAACAAAGATAATAAACAAACAAATAACATTTAACAAATAATAAAAAATAGATTATGGTGGTCATTGCTCAAGTTCAGGCTCTTGAGAGTGGCTCCCCAGCAGCCAGGCAAGTCCATTCCATAGTCTCGATTGAACCACTCGCACTTTGTTGCTAGGAATGCCTCCTTCACTAGAAGTTCCTTCTGTCTTCTGGCCTGGTCCAAGATGGTGGCTTCTCCCACAAAATAGGATGTCCATTATCCCATGCATGCTCAGCAATTGCAGACGTCTCTTTAGCACACTTTTTACAGGCACCTTGATGTTCTTTCACTCTGGTCTCCAGTCTTCTGATCTCCCCTATGTAGTATTTTCCACAGCTACAAGGGATGTGGTACATAATGCGCATGAGTGCTTATTAGCTGGTAAAACATCCTTCACTCTGCTCAGTTGTGTCCTCAGTTCTTCCCGATCTGAACCCGACTTTGATGTTGAACTTCCGGCAGACCCTCCTGCTGTCTTCACTCATCTCTGCTGCATAAGGAATCACTACCATAGGATCTTTCTTTTTAGACTCTTTATTGCCTGTATCAGTGTACTCACCTTCATACTCCTGTCCAAAAAAAACAAAAAACCCATTCCTGCCCAGGTGTGCCCCCTGGGCCCTTGCTCAAAAATATTTTCCTCCGCCGCTGACCAGTCTGAATGGGTGCAACAAGATGACCCACTTCTATTCTGTTTAACTTTACTGTAGCTTGCACCTGGTCTGCTCCCAACTTTCTTCAGAATTGTGTGTGTAGCTTGGATGATGTCAAATTGGGGGAACAGTTTAGAGACCATCTTACATAACATGGAGGTTATCGAGAAAGATTTAAAAAAATCAGAGGTGATTTGAGAAGACCCAAGCACTATGCTTCTTCATTGGTGGAGATAAATCCTCAGTCTCTATCTCTGTCAACCCAGGATAAGATTCACCAGCCGAAGATTATGGGAGAAAGACCCAAATATGTTTCAGCATAACATGCTCTTCTCCTACTCCATCACTCATTCGATATCCCTAAACTTCTTCACCTCCTCAGAACTTCACCATTGCTTTCTCTCAACCTCCGTCAGGGACTACGATGAGCTGCTAAGGTCAATATCTCCAATATGGGCCAAACATCTCTGCCAGTAAAGTCGGCTGGTCTGGGTATTAGAGAGCAGAGCAGCTTGTTTCTTCTGCTGCATCCTCATCTGACCTCATCCATCATATTTTCCATCACAATTCTCAATTTCACCCGTTCTGTGTCAATGTTGCAGTAGAATCTCTGTCAGAAGGTTTGGATGTGCCTTCTCCTTTGGGTCAAGCAGCATGTCATTGGAGGACCTAGGATCAACCTAAGGTATCTGCTGCTGCAGATAGACTAGATGTTGCCCCAGAGGCTACTTCCAGAGCATACCTTCTGACTGCTTCCAGCCAAGGAGTCTGGCGCCTGGCTGAATGCTCTCCCTATTTCTTCCCTTGGTCTCTGTTTAGATGACAACATAGTCAGAGTTGCTGTGGGATTATGGCTACCTTGTGTAGGCCGCATCCTTGCCACAATTGTGGTTTGGAAGTTGGAGGTATGGCTACTCATGGCCTCAGTCATCGCTCAAGTGAGGGACTTCACCACTGACATGTAGAAATTAACATCATTCACAGGCATTGTCCTCTGCCAATATTTACTCCTCTGGGCTCAGCAGAACAGATGGAAGATTCCATGGAAGATTGGCTGCTTGCTAATATGGGTGCAACCTGCCCTGACACAGTATGCACTCTACTTATGGGTCTCTCGTAACTAGTGGTGTTGGAGAAGCAGCGGCACAGGCAGGGGAAAGGTAGGTAGGTGGGCAAATATCTCTGGACTCTAGCCATGTGTTCACTCCAGGGGTGATACGAGACTTCTGGGGTTGCTTTTCCTAGGTCACTGGATTTCCTGAAGGAACTCAGCTGTAGCGTGAGAAATGTGACAGGAGAGGAGAAAGTACACCACTACCTCCTACAGAGGCTTGGCAATGTGGAGAGGGAACTCTGACTCTGCTGGACACCCTGGGACAGGTAATTTTTTTTTTTTAAATTAAATTTTTTTTGCTTAAGTGAAATCTAAAGTCATATCCAAGTCATATCCAAAACATTAATCTTTTTTTTTTATCACATGCTGCCATAATAGAAAATATGCAATGTAGATTTTAATTAAGGTGCAAACAAAGTTATAAAATAGCCATTTACTATATTTATAGTTAGCAAGAGTCGGCTAGTTGTGTTTCTCCCTTTAGTTCTACTATGTATGTATTATTCACAGCTTTTACTGGAAGGGTTATATGGCAAGTAATCACACTTGTCAAATTACTCCTGTTCATATCGCCAAGTGTTGTGATATATATATATACATATATATATATATACATACATATATACATAATATATATATATATAATGGCTAGAAAACCATTTACAATTCAAACAAATGACCATGATCAATTATTATCTTTCCAAATAACTAACAATGTATAATTATTATCTTAAAGGTAGAATAGTTTTTACATCAGAATACTATTTATTTCTAACCACATAATAAATTTATTTACAAGGTGGCTGACTTGCCAAATTACTCTTAATATTTTACACATCTCGTCCTTGCATTGCCAACAATTCCATTCTTCATGTAAGTTTGCAATGGCTAATGGAAAAATGTTAGCACATAATTGATAGAAGAGTTCCTTACATGAGCAGCACTGTACAACCTGAAGGCATGGTCATGGGGTTGTTTACATATGCAGATATTCTGAGATATCATTCAAATTCTTGCAGGTGCTGTTGTCCTAGACCTTTCAGTGGGAAAGGTCGTAATTTGCTTGTTGGAAGGAACTTTCTGGTGTCGCATCTTGCAATGATATCTTGCAATGATCAAAAGTTCCTACAATCATTGCCTCCGGCATGTCTCTGCACTTCTGGTTTCTCAATGGCAATGCTCCATCCAGAAAAGGTATTTCAGATAAGAATGTGTATGGGTGTATATAGTATTAAGATGCAATATAATAGACGTGCATATTGTTTAACATCATTCAACCAACTTGAAAGAACTTACCAAAGGGTAGAGTTAATAAAATTAAAAAGAACTAGTGTTTTATATGACCTAGTGGTTGTGGTAGGGAGGCTGTCATATAGCAGCACTGTACCCTTGAATGCTCCTGCTTTTGATATACAAACCCAGTGGCTGCCAGTATACATGATCTGCACATGATTCTTTACTGGAATTCTAGTAAGCAAGCTTCCACTGCCTGGTGCCAAATATTGAACTAGCTGGAAATGATCCTCATGGATACTAGTAGTGTTTTTTGTTGTTGTGGTTGTTCCTAAACTCGAAATGATTTTCATGGTCAATATTGAGAATATCTCAGCTGGTACTCTTCCCAACCTTCTTCTCAACCTTTAACCAGTTTTAAACTTACTGCTTCTCCATATCACAATCCAATTTGATGGCATCAATAATGTATAGATCAGTCTAGAGTGTTAGGCCTGCAGCTATGCTTGGAGTAGGACAATACTTAGAGCAATGTGATATAGGATTTCAAATAGATTTTTTAAACTTTTTATAGATCTTCTTTTGCTACATAATGCCTGCATTCTTTACTACTAAGCTGCACAATTTAAAATATGTGTCCCATTCCTGTTTTTACAGGTGAACATATGGAGTACATAGAAACATAGATAGAAATACCAAGTTCACCATCCCACTTCCCTGTGAGGGTTTGCTTCGCTCGCCAATTAGTAATGAATGCAAGGCATTTTTTTGTGTGGTGAGTGAAGGTGTGATGGTGAGAGAGATGATGAATTACTTTAAGCATAATTCCCAATGGGACAAAACTTTACATCCTAGCATTGTTGCACTAATCCCAAACCTGTTACAATGCAGTAGCTATAGCTATAGATGAGGTTTATAGCTATAGCCCCTACAACACTCATGTGCTTGTATATAGTGTGTCATAGATCTCAGAGGTAGGTTTAGTCAATGACAGACTTTTATGATGCTCCTCTTCTTATAGAAGCATAGACAGATTGAGTGTAGAAGCTTGACCATGAGCCTAAGGAGCTTCTCGATGGTGGATGATGCAAAGTGCCAGCAATGAAGGCAATTAAAAATCAGCTACAGTTATTGATCTTGCACACAAATAATTTCCAATGTGTAGCTAGCAAGCTTATCTTGCTATATACATTGACCTAAGACATGGTAGTAAGGAAATTCGTAAACTGACTTAGAGACTTGGCTAGAAATAGCAGGTTTTGTCTGCTTATTTGAGTTGATGCTGGTTCTAATTCCATATTAATGTTGTCTGTGGGTTTGGTGGAGTTGATAGTTTTTTAAGACGAATCTCGAAAAGTATGGTGGGTTGGTCATCAAAAATTGTAGCTAGATAATGGACAAAAGATGTCCTATAGATTCCTCTATAGCATCAAGTTACAACGTGACTTATCCTTGTGTCCAAGCCCTCATACATGTGCCTCCCCTCTCTTCGCTCAAGTGTTATACAATTGGTCTACAAAAAGAAGGTACGCTTATATTTTCACATGCATCCCGCAAATACACACACACACAATTCTCTTTCATTGTGTACTCATCATCATGATAAAGCCAAACTGAGCATTCATGCAAATTACTGGATCAGCAGAGCTTGAACAAAGGCCTGCTCGTTACTTTTGGGAAGGATTCCAATCATTTTACCACATAATGTTAAGTACATTTTGTTCAGATTTCAGAACCAGATATCGGTACATGGGGGTGTAGTCATACCTGTGGCCTCCAAATAAACCCACTGTATATTGAGCCACATTAGCTTCTTTATAAGCCTACTTCTCTTTTGTCCCTTCTCTGTGCAGCTAGTTTTCTTTCTCCTAACTATGAATCTGCTGTTTCTTGTTTGTTCTCTTCATTACAAGCAGAGTGAGTGGAACAATGACACAAGAGGGATCCAATATTGCCGAGCTGGTGCAACTACTATGAGAGGAACGTGCAATGAAAGAGAGAGAACTTGAAGCAGAGAAGAGGTGATTCAAAGAGTCAAAGAGGAGCAGACTTGACATGAGCTAAAAATGGAAAAGCAACTCGAGCTGATGAAGAAGTTGACTGAGGATGCGATCAGCAGGACTGATGACCAGGCGATGCGTGAACGACATGAACAAATTGTCTTGTCGAAGCTCACGGAGGGAGAGGACATGAGCCTTTTTTAATCACTTTCAAGAGAGTGATGCAAGGAGGAGATTTGAGCCTAGCAGTGCAGCTTACCGGGAAAGCCCATCAAGCATTTGCAGCATTGACTCCAGATAGAGCTGGGGAGTACAATGAGGTGAAGGCTACCATTCTGAGATGACATCGGTGAGGAGACATATCGCCAAAGATTCAGGACAACCAGACAAATGGATGATGATACTTACATCGAACTTGCAACCAGTCTCGGAGACCTGTTTGCTATGTGGACAGGATGCAAGACTGTCCAGGAAGTATTTGATGGTGGATGATGAACTCCTAAACTCCATGCCATCTGACCTATGAATTTGGCTGAGTGAGAAGAAGCCTGTTACAAGTGGGAAAGCTGGAAAATTGGCAGATGACTATGTTCTGGCTCATTGCTACTCCGACCCAACCCTTGGATGGATGGGAGAAGGGGAAAGGACACCCGAGAAACTGAGGAAGACACTTGCATGGATGGCAAAAGAAGAGACAATGCCTTGACCTGCCACCCACTCATGTGGGCAAGGAGGTCACATTACTGCAAGAAAAAGATCACAGACAATCTCTCAAGCGACTCTATAGAGAGAAAGTGGAAGAGAGAATGAAATGCTATAACTGTGGAAAGTTGCGGTATGTTGCGCTTTGCTTTGTGATGCAGGAACCAAGGTATCAGTGAGGAGGAGTCAGTACTGGTAGTGTAAATGTGGGTGGAATTTGATGACTGGAAACCACTAGCTGATTTAGGCACCCTCTCCCATACATTAACAGGAAAAACAAGCAATTGAATAACAGGAGAACGTTCAAAGTTACAAACAAGCCATATGCAAGACTGCATCCAATAAATGCCCACCTCGAGGATACATACCACACAAATACTCTTAACAATATATACCTAGTGTGGCAGCCCCAATTTCTACATAGTCTATGAAACGTTAGAACCCACAGAGTTACTTCCCCCCTGTTGGTTGCCTTATCTAGGATTACTTTATTCAAAACGTAGCTACATGTTCTGTATGATCCAGGAGGAACACACTGGATTAGCTAGATTATGACCACACTATTCAGGGGTACTCTAGAGTATCAGTAAGGGGGAGGGTTATTCTTGGACATTGTGAAATTTTGTCATTTACCTAATTTGTAGATTAAGGTCTTCTCCCAGGGAAAAAAGGGGGGTTTCTAAAATGCTCACAACTTGCCAAATTTTTAAGGTGACAAGTTCTAAACTTCACATGGTGTTAACAGTATGTCTGAACCTTTTCCAGCCACAATTGTGGGTGTGGATTTGCTTTATTACAGTAGAAATGGGTGTGGCAAATATTCTTGGGACACTCCAGCAAGGACAGCTGTTACTTGTGACTGTGTTGATGTTGTGGTTTAGTCAGTTGATATAATAACAAAAGAAGGGCATTGACATTCACTGGCTAGAAGGAAGGAATTTTAGAAATTCAAAATCCCTTCAACACCAAATTTCTGACACGTTTGGGACTTAAAACACTTTGTATTACATTGTATTACAGAGGGACTATATTAAAAATAGAAATCAAGAATGTCATTGCACAGATCTCATTGAGAGGACTCCAGAGATACCCAATATGACTTATCAAATCCGGGATGAAAAAATTGTCCTGGGGTCAAACAAGATAGTATACGGTAAAATGCAATACAAAATAACGTTAACTTGAACATTGGTTGTACAAGGTATGGAGGGTCAATAGCCCTTGATACTGTTACAATAGGTTCAGTTGACACTACTCTTTCACACTAGGGTTCAGTTGGATTTTTGGGGTAGCACTCTAGGTCCAGGATCACTGGCATAAATTCTACCGCACCATAGACCACACCCTCTCTCTCTCTGAATGTTTGTCTTGAAGCCCCTTTCTGATCCGTCTCCTTCTTTATCTCAGTGCCTTGGCCATGAGTTAGCATGAGTATAGGTTAGATTAGGCTAGACAGCTGGAATCTGCATGCATTGTAGTATTTTATGGTACAAAAAAGAAAAATATGTTTTTTGAAAAATTTCCCTGGGAGATTACCATGCATTTTTAAATATCAAAAGCATCAACTATGTTTTGTTATTGGACATTCTCTTTTTAAACGTTTGTATATACATGTATAACATTTTCATTGTAATTAGATATTTATTTTTTATAATTTTTTTGGAATCTATTTTTTGTTTATTTTTTAAAAATGATAGGCATCTAATATACTACATACTAACAAAAATTATAAGATTTTCATTGTATATACCAGATGCTCCAACAAAAACACAAGTCCTGTTATTAAGTTGCTTATAAACACCATAACAATGAACACAATTAAATTTGGATCCTTTTACAATATTTTGTCTATGGTAAAAACCCACTTCTTCCCCCTCCTGTTATGTCTTTAAAAGTCGATCTAGTATAGGATTATCACGTGACTGCTTTTGTTTTGTTAGTAGCTACTTATATTAGATGCCTATCATTTTTAGATATTTTATACAGAAAAACAGAAAAAATAGATTCCAAAAAAATTATTATGTCTTGAAACACTAATTAAAATGAAAATGTTATATATAAAAACGTTTAAAAAGAGAATGTCCAATAATAAAACATAGTTTATGGTAATAGTATCACTTGTATAGTTTCAGAAGTTTTCATAACAATAATAATACATGTGATAAACTGAAAGCTGACATAGTTTCAGTGACAAACATTCGTAGTATCAATAATACAAGTGACAATTAGTCAAATAATATTGAGTTACAGAACATTCTTCGTGGATGAGCCTGAATAAAATGCTGAACAATAGTATATATCAGTTTCTAATTGTTTACAGGTATCATAATGCATAGCCATCAGTGCTAGGCTTGCAAGCCTTTCTTCACTCATAGTAGAACGTAAATGTGTCTTGAGGCATCTTACTACTGAGAAAGATCTCTCTGCCTCACATTATCCGATTGGAGATGTACATCCAACAATAACAAGCTCTCTCAAATTTGGGAAATATATCAGGATCAGCCATTAATTAGATTGTCAGGTAAGTTATCTCTGTTCTCTTCCTCTTCCCAATATCTCTTCTAACGAACTGGTTCATTCCTTAGTGAAATTGAAGAAGTAAAGTGTTTTTTCCAGAAAAATAGCTTTTCCACCAGCAGATTATACCGCCATCATTGAGACTGACCACTACTTTTGGAACAAGAGACAAAAGTGACTGTATAGTGCGATTGTCATCTTTCATTCAACTGCTGAGAAAAGTTGTCAATAAATGGGATACAAATAGTTCTTTTGAAGTATTGACTGGTGTTTTCAGAAGGTGTATTAAGGTGGTGTTGCTGGTGTGTGGTTATTCTCTGTACTTTTAATTCCCTCCCAACACTCTTCGCTATAACTTCTGCTTCCCTGTACCAATCATTCCAAATTGTGTCAAGGTTAGTTCTGAGATCATGAATCTCACTTCTAGCAAGGTCAATGTACTTATATGCCATAACCATATCCGCATCACGTTTTTGAAGCTTTGCACTCAGTCCTTTAACTGAATCAAGAACATGATTTAGAATAACTAAGGTAATTATAGTTCTACCAGAAGTTAAGGAGTGTAAAAATCCTTGAGCTTTAGTCCGTGTATTTGCATCCCAGTCCAATTTTATGAGTTTGCAATTGAGGGTACTCATCAAAATGTAACATGGCATCTACTATATATTGATAAAGGAAATAGTTCTAGACATTCTTGCCTTTCTGTCCACCTAGTTTTACATAGACCCTTCAGTTTATGCACTCTATTTTCTGGAGCAAAAATGTAAAAAATTAACTCATGACTGCCTCTTTGGAGACAGATTAAATTAGAAGTGTATCTCATTTATGACATCAATTGTATTTCGAATATCAGGCACAAAGCATGATTTTGTTACAGCCAAATTTAAAACATTTGAGTGACAATGAGAAGTGCATTCTTCTTCTTGATAAAAGCCTGAGTCCCTCTTCTTGTGCCAGCCATTGCTGAAGCGCCATCATATGACTGTCCTCTTATATCGTCAACTTCAATACCATGCTTATTGAGAAGATCAATAATACCAGCAGCATGTTTTCTCCAGTAGCCCTTTCGAGGTGGAGAAAGTCCAAAATTTAACAGCATCAACAATAGCTGAGAGGATGTGTTTATTTCGGTTGGAGGTTGTGTTAGATATTTTCTGGATTTGACAATCTATTCTGGTTTCTGGATTTTTTAATGTCGTCAGGAATAATCTTGCAGCATGTAAAGCATCTTGGTGATATTGAAAATCTCCATGAATAGTTAAATACCCATCTTTTTACCCTTTGCTTTGCTGAAATTTTGAATTCATTAGAATTCCTAAATAACCCTTCGTACTTTTCCCAAACAGTACACAATATTTACAGTGACCTCCTTCATGTGAGGGTGAATATGACAACCATTCGAACTCTTTTAGCCATGATTTCTGAAACGTTAATTGTAGTTTCTTTCCCTTCTTTACCACATCAAAGTTTGCAAACTTTCCTTCACTCTTCAAAAATTCATGTTTGTCACTATCTGACAAGTGATTGGTATACTACCAGAAGCAACAAGTCCAATATCATTGATACCTGTACTTCTACTTCTACTTCCTGTTTCCATGAAAGCTGTTTGCAAAGAACTAGCATCATTAGAATCTGAAGGAATGGAACTGGCACACAATGTCAGTTTCTTTGACACATTCTTCAGGTCTCATGATAACCTCACATCCCACTAAATCCAATTCAATATCTGAACTGGCATGAGCAGGGCCAGAAATGCTACTTTTTGTTACCTCTTGATATGGTCCTGAAGTATCTCCAGAAGAAGAGAAAGAGCACTGATGTAGTCTCTTAGTGTCTGATAAACTATCACTTATGGAATGGTCATGTTTAGAGACAGAAGTAACTCCAAAGGATGACGACGTAGTCTCTTCATTTTTAGCCTCTGAGTTCTGATCTGATACTGTAGCACATATTCAACCATGTGGTTGCCAATTGCACAGCACATTCATCTTATGGTTGTGCTAGCCTAAGACCACCAAACATAATGCACTTTACCCAACTATAATATTATACAGATTTGCTAGTCCTGCATGCAAAAATGTTTTGTCCACTACACTCAATGACATTAAGCTTAATTAAGCACATGTAATGTGTTCATTAAAGAACATAAACATTTATAGACTAAACCCAACCCCCCCTCCCCCACCATCTGCCCCTGCTATTAAACTTCCTACCGTTAGAAGTGTTGATATCACCAGGAGGAACTTCACCACCCATAACCAGCCTGAGGAGTTAGAGGTTAGGCTGCAGAAGACTTCAATGGCTTCCTTTGCCTTGCAGAGTTGGGGTTGCTCATTCTCCGCCAGAGTTTCCAATTTTCTACAGTAATAAATTTTCTGCAGACAAATTTGCTTCAATTATCATCGTCATCGTAAACGCAAACAAATTCTCTGCAATGGTTTTAATCGTTTGCAAAACGCAAACGATTTTCTGCAAATCGTTTCGCAATCGATTTTTTTTTTTGCAAACGCAAACGATCTTCTGCCCAAAACATAACGATTTCGTCTACCTTGAACAGATTTGGGTAAGGTTAATTAAGTAGGCAGCTACACCCGTCTGAATTCGCGTTCCACGTGCAGCCTTTGCCCCAAGAAAAGAATGCTCAGCCCTGACTAGTGTTAAAATGACATCTACGAAGTTTATAGCTGTCATTCTTCTTACAGCGATTTTTTTCCTTAATTTGTCTATGTGGATTAACTGGAGTGGAAACCCACCAGTTCTAGGGAACCCCAAGCGACAATTCTTTTCAAATAATTGCAGCAAAGAATGCAATAAAAATATTTTGGTAATATACAGTGGAAGGTGGATGTTCCTTAGAGTCCAGTTGGCACATATCTACAGGGAATTGAGGAAGAATGGAGGTATGTTAGATCATGTCTGGTTTATGATGGTTCGCTATGATTCTACAACACACGAGAAGATCAAACATTTCACGGAGATGGCCAATGGGGCATCTCAGGAAGCCATTTTTAGTATCCATTACCTAGGTTACAAACCAGGAAAGGCACCATCTGATTATACGCTGGCATATTATGAGATGTTCTCGCATTTAGTTCAGAATCCTTACGACAAGTTTTTCAAATTTGATGATGACATTGTATATATCCGCCCAAGAGCTTTTAACTATCTCTTGCAACAAAAAGACGCCTCCAAGTGCTTTATGCACTTCTTTAACATAGCCGGCTCCAACTGGAGGTGTAGCTGGCTCCACCAGAAAAACGGTGTTTACATTGAAACAAATCCTAACCACTTGAAGTTTGAGTATCATCCAAATGGAAACTGTGGGTGGAGAAGTGCAGAGTGTGCTGAACTGACACTTCGTACTTTCCTGCATCACTACAAGCATCAACAACTAAACAAACTGTTCTTTACGAACTTGGAGCTGACTACTGACAGGAAAAGGTTTAGCATCAATGCTTTCTTGCTTGACAAAGATTTGATTGACATCAAAGCCATGATGGAGACGGGAAAAATACAAAGAGATGATGAAGCTTGGTGGACTATGCACTACTCTGCAAAAGTGGCCCACCCTAACTGCATTGTTGGAGAAGCACTCGTAGTGCACTTTGCTTACAACACCGTTGTCAGCAAGCTTTTAAGTCTTGGCTTGCTTGACAAATTTGTCAGCATCGTGACAGAGAACAGGAGCAGCTTCAAGATGGAGGAGGTAGTATGGAAAGCTCTTGACTTTTGATGATCTTTGTTCTGTATATGTATTACCCATTTTACCTGGCTAGATTCTAAGACTAGGAACTAAATGTTACCAGATGTGTGCATATACTTCATGTGATGTCTATGATTTTCTCCTCAACGGGAAGATACTGGGTCTATTAGCCTGATACATAGTGCACAAAGGCATAAACACCCGGGAGAAAATCGAGTACACAAAAGTTGTTTTGTGAAATCATTGGGTATTTAAGGGGGGACATCTGCATTTTTTTAAATATATATTTTTTACCTGTGGTTACAACTTTAGAGCTCAGTAGATTCTGCAAACTTCATGGTATGGACTTGATATATAGCTCAAAAGATAGGTCTCTCTGTGTGCTCTCTTTTGATACTAAAATATGTTTCATAGGTATAACTATAGGCAAGTTACTAGACCCTAAAGCGGAGGGACCACAAAAACCTGCACCCCAAAACCGCCGTCCAAAACCATTCTGAGTTGCGAAGTGCAAAAAAATTAAAAATGGTAGGAGTGGCTAGAGGAAGCTCTAGAGCATACAAGGACCGTTTTGAGTAGGCGTTAAAAATTGATTACCTGGTCAAGCGCGCGGTTGGCCAGGCAATCAATTTTTAACGCCTACTCAAAACGGTCCTTGTCGCAACTCAGAATGGTTTTGGACGGCGGTTTTGGGGTGCAGGTTTTTGTGGTCCCTCCGCTTTAGGGTCTAGTAACTTGCCTATAGTTATACCTATGAAACATATTTTAGTATCAAAAGAGAGCACACAGAGAGACCTATCTTTTGAGCTATATATCAAGTCCATACCATGAAGTTTGCAGAATCTAGTGAGCTCTAAAGTTGTAACCACAGGTAAAAAAAAAATATTTAAAAAAATGCAGATGTCCCCTCCTTAAGTTTTTATATTTTGCACAGAACTAGTCCGATACACTATTATGTTGCCATGGTAACTCAAATGTGGTTGCTGATAGGATGCTATTAAACTGCCACCCCTCCTTTTTTTACAAAAAAGAATAGAACTCTCACGCTATATATATATAGACTTCAAATTTCGAGGGAAGGCTCCACTAGTGAAGCCAGACAGTTCAATGAGTGATAATTAGGCTGTTAACAACTGGGGTGAGATAATAGATAATTATGTTGTGGTCATGGAATTTACATTAGCTTGATAGAACTACAGAAGTGGTGGCAAGATGAACTTGTAGTAGTATAGAAACACAATTTTAAAGAGAGTAGCACTTCAGATCTATAGAAAGATATTTTAACAAAACTGAAAGCAGGACATTGCGACAAAGTCCTACGATATTATAGTTACAGTAAGCTCTGGTGTAGCGTTTAGCCTGTGCCCAGCAGCATTCAAGCGGATTGACTTCACAGTGAAATTTCGGTATGATGTCAGGAGAAGCTCACTCTCTTGCAGCTCCTGCGACGCCAACCTCTTGTTTACTGACCTAGTTGCTCCGCAATTCTTATCAATAAACCTAGCTTGACCAATTCAATCTCCACCTTTCTGATAAGTCATAAAGGTATAGAATAATAATATCATAGAATCACAATTGTATCATACACCAACTGTCTTATACAGTTCCTTTAGTGTCTTTTCTCTTCTCTGTCTCTCTCTCTCTCTCTTTGCTGTTCTACAGTTCACTGTAGTGGTTTGTGGGTAGTGTGTCTTCTCTGATCTCTGCGGTTTTACACCTTCTGATGTAGGTGAGTAATCAGGTGGGTGATTCCCCACAGGTTGTTCCTCCTTTCCCAGAGGTGTCAGAGGCAGTCACAATGTGTGGTTTTACATATTCTGATTAGTGAGTAATCAGGTGAGTGATTCCCACAGGTTGTTCCTCCTTTCCCAGAGGTGTCAGAGGCAGTCACAACGTGTGGTTTTACAACTTCTGATGTAGGTGAGTAATCAGGTGACAGGTTGTTCCTCCTTTCCCAGAGGCAGTCACAATGTGTGGTTTTACACCTTCTGATGTAGGTGAGTAATCAGGTGAGTGATTCCCACAGGTTGTTCCTCCTTTCCCAGAGGCAGTTGTCAGGATGCGCTCCCTGCCGGATGACTACAACTATGGATAAAATGTTCCAGCTGTTTGTTTGTTTCCTTCTCGAAAATCGTGGTGCTTGGCTAACTCTTCTCTCATATCATTCACCTTCATCGTATGCATGTAGTGTCCCCTCTGCTTCAAGACATCAACCATTCCCCAGGCAATTCTGATTGTATTCCCAGTACGGTTGCATACAAGTTTGGTCATAGATATCGGCTTTCCCTCAAAAGTAATGTATTAGAGCTGGCATACCACCTTCTTTAGCATTCATGCATGTAGTAAGATGTCCGGTTTCACTGTTTTAACCGGACCACTATTTCTCAGTAATCAATACCAATATATACCTCATTGATTACAGCCAAATACCAATATTTGCTACAGTTCTTGAAACATAATGCCCAAAATTCTAACCTCACTTATTCATCTCCAGTGCATTTGAATATATTTTGGGGTTAAAAATTATCTTTAGCTTTAAAATGAACTTTTGTTCAACTTGAAATAGAGCTAGTGCTATTGGCCAAATATTCAGGCCTCAAATCTTCCTATTCCAGTCACCAACAAACATACAACAAATTAGCTGAACAAATCACATCAATTTATATCATCTACTTACAGCTTATTACTGACCTGAGTAGATAGTTATTGGTAGATTGGTGATGTAAATTGATGTCATTTATTCAGCTAATTTGTTGTATGTAGATTGGTGACTGGAATAGTATATATATCTGTATGGATTATTGTAAGCAAATCTTGCTTTAGTTTCTAATAACACTTTCCTACTTTGTACAGTTGGATCAATACCTTGCAGCTTTGCAATGGGCGTGCTGGTACTAATTTATTAAGAATGCAAAGCAACAGTGCCGCTTTATGATAATCACATGTGGTTTGACACCTTTAATTAATGCCCAGTAAAAGAGCACATGCTTATAAATCATGGCAAGAATATCAGCAGCTGATCATGTCTTTCATGAGTTGCCTCATCAACCAAATCAACCTATGACCATTGAATTCCCCAAAAGAACCTATGATAAAAAGATTATAGTGAGGTGCAGTTTTCAGAGTCGTTGGTTTGTCTCTGTGGCCATTTCTCCACTACAATGAAGCAGAAGATGTTGTTTATGCCATACCTGTGTAGAGGCATTCAAGCTCAAAAGAATCAAGACAAGTCATAATATGCCTCATCTGTGCATTTGTAAGTTTTAAGTGGCAATGTTTTACTTTGCCAATAATATTAAAAAGTTTTTATCTGATTTCAAAAGGTTATTGCAACTGGAAGGATGCTACAAGGGATATCAAGAAGCATAAAGAATCAAAGGTTCATATTGAAGCTGTAGTTACATTACCAAATGATGTTGGTGAGCTATTGATCAAAACTCATAGGGATGAAAAGGTACGTGCTCGAGATAAGCTGAGAATCATTCTATCCAGTGTATGCTATTTGACCAGGCAAGGCTTAGCCTTTCGTAAAGTTGATTACTCCAATTCTAATCTTGTTCGGTTATTGGAATTGAGAGCAGAAGATGTTTATCAAATTACTGATTGGCTAGCAAAATCTAGACGAAAGTATGTATCTCCCGAGAATCAAAATGAGATGTTAAATATTATGGCTACAAAAGTTCAAAGAAAAATTCTGAACCAAATTCACAAGTCTCCATATTTTTCGATTATGGTGGATGAAACCACAGACTGTTCCAATAATTGTAATTAGGTCCGTTGATGAAAACTTTGAAGTTTCGGAACATTTTCTTGGCATGTACAATTTATTGGAAACAGACGCCAGTAGTATTGTCTCAACTATGACTGATTGCCTATTGAGGTTACAGCTGCCAGTGAAAGTGCATGGTCAGTACTCACAGTAATGGTTGCAGCACAATGGCAGGAGCAAGAGGTGGCATGGCTGCTAAGATTCAGGCACTGGAGCCCAAAGCACTTTTTACCCACTGCTATTGGCACGCACTTAATCTAAGTGTAAGTGATACAATCAAGCAGTCATCCATCTTGATGCTTGGACACTTGCTTTGAATTAATTAAGCTTGTAAAGTTTTCCCCAAAACGCGAAGCAACTGAACCTTATTAAAGAAGAAACAGGTAGTGATGCTTCATCAATTCGTATTCTATGTCCCACTAGATGGACAGTACAAGGACAATCACTAGCTAGCATTATATATATACAACTATGCTGAGTTACAGAGTATGTGGGAAAAAGCATTGCTAAGTACACCAGAGACTGATATGAAAGCTAGAATTTGTGGCATTGAAAGTCAGATGGATTCCTATTTGGTTTATTGCTCTCAGAAATGATTTTTCGACCTACAGACAAACTAAGCCAGACACTCCTATCTCCTGATCTTTCTAGTGTAGAAGGTCATGAAGTTGCAATGCTCACAGATAATTTGTTCTGGAAGAAAGTTGAATGCAGAAGATCTGAATGGGATGTGGAGGAGCCACAGCTACCTCGTGGGATGTGGAGGAGCCACAGCTGCCTCGTGGGATGTGGAGGAGCCACAGCTACCTCGTGGGATGTGGAGGAGCCACAGCTACCTCGTGGGATGTGGAAGAGCCACAGCTGCCTCGTGGGATGTGGAGGAGCCACAGCTACCTCGTGGGATGTGGAGGAGCCACAGCTGCCTCATGGGATGTGGAGGAGCCACAGCTACCTCGTGGGATGTGGAGGAGCCACAGCTACCTCGTGGGATGTGGAAGAGCCACAGTTACCTCATGTGGAGGAGCCACAGCTACCTCGGAGACACTAAACTCCAAAGAGATATAAAGAAGGAAGCCATGAAGAAAGTTTTCATACAATGGTTGAAAGTCTATGTAGGCAAAGCTACTTCGAAGTTATTGACTTCACTGTTAGCCAGGGGGGTAGGAACTGGTCCGGCAGACCCGGCAGCTGCCGGACCAAAGTTTCCGACCAAAGTTTCACTACTAACCTCCAGTTATCAAGCAACTTTCTAATCTTTACTGAGAGCACTCGCAGACTCTTCTCCAGCTAGCTTTATTCTTCAGTTGTCTTGTTAAAAAAATTCAAATGAAGCCCACCAAACTACGCCTCTACATTTTTTTGGCGCGTGCTATTTTAGTATTAGCGAGCGGATCATGGCTGCGCAAAATAATGTCTCGGTTACTTTTTGGACTACAGCTTTGCGAGAGAATATACTGAAGATTACTGAACAACTTGCGGCACAATTGGCGCCGCGAAAATTGCCGCGCACAACATTTTTACACAGTATGATACAATAATTATGATTAACAACGTTGTAAACATCTGAAATATGATTAATAATTTAATTTGTGCAAATGGAGTCCCTTTCCGCGAAAATTGCCGCGCACAACATTTTTACACAGTATGATACAATAATTATGATTAACAACGTTGTAAACATCTGAAATATGATTAATAATTTAATTTGTGCAAATGGAGTCCCTTTCCGCGAAAATTGCCGCGCACAACATTTTTACACAATAATGATACAATAATTATGATAAATAAAAAAGTTTGTAAACATCTGAAATATGATTAATAATTTGTTAATAATTTGTGCAAATGGAGCCATACTTTCTCCTCCACACATATTCTATGAGGAACCTTCCAAGAGGGGCTTGCTGGTGCCATGAAGCTTCATTTTCCTCTATGTACCCTCGATGGCTAGCCCTAGCCCTAGGGCTAGGGCTAGGGCTAGGGCTAGGGTGTATGCACCTGTAGGGTCAACAAAATTCTGGGAATGGTTTACCGTAAAGTGTGTATACCCAACTTGATTGAGACTCATATAGGCTCTCCACTCATCTGTATGAATCTCTGTGCCAGGAAGCACATACCTCTGGATTACAGGGATGAGCGTGTTGGCATCACGGCAAGGCACAACAGCAAGGAACACTTTATCGGTGCCACATTCTACTCCTCCTGACCTAGGACCCACTTCCCATTCGTGATTCGGCCCCTATTATATTACCTTTTGCCAAATTTAGCTCAATTTCAACAACAGTGCCTGGACCTCCAATCATGTCGGGATGACTGTCAAGATATTGGGCACATACCTGTAAAGAGCGAGGGCAATGAAGTATAATGGATTGAAATATTATTATTATAGCCCTAGCCTAGCCCTACCTCTCGTAGGAAGTGGCACCAGTCAACACCTGTTTGTTCAGCAATCCCAACCCACTTCCTAATCTTAATCTGCTGGATTTCCTCTGCCCACAGATAGGTGATCTCTAGGATCTTCTCCAGTGATAGGTGACTGCCTTCAAACCATGAAGCATGACGAATGGACCTCTTCTTCTGGCAGTTTCTGTCTGGGCACTTCCACCTGCAGAAAGAGGGTTGGGTTGTATTATTCTCTGTCTCATGTTTATAGCTGCACTGTACCTGTACCCATCTGTTTCTGTTGCATTCTCCCATCGCATAGCTCCTCCACACCCATGACAAGGCATAGAGCGAGCCAGAAGCCCATGCTGCTTGCAACAATTGATGATGGTGTCAGTACCTCTCTCAACAAGCGCTTGTAAGACTAATAAGTCAGTGGCATTCTCCCGCTAAAAATGTTGTGCGCGGAAATTCACGCGGCGTTAATTATGGCCCCTAAACTGCAATGAGTCCTTATCTGCTCAAGTTCTGGCTAAACAGACGGTCCAGACATTACAGAACATGAGGAGTGATGAGATGTTTTCCCCCCCTTCTAAGCATATTGAGTGTCTACGTGAACACACTGATACAAATGAGCCACTACTACCTCGGGATCGAAAAGCTCCAAAGCGTTTTGAGAGTGGAACAGGAGAATCTCATCAGTACACTGCAGTTGAAAATTATTATCGTTGCTTTTACTTTGAAGCAGCCATGTCAGCAATTCAAGATCGCTTTGATCAGCCAGGATATGCTGTTTACTAAAATCTTGAAGAATTGCTTGTAAAAACTGCCAATAAAAAGGCTGACCTTTTATGGAGATGACTTCAATAAGAGTGAGCTTTCAACTTAACTTCAAGTTTTTAGTTCAAGTTTTAGCTCACGTGAGTCAGATGGAACAGTAACACTGAAAGATATCTTGACTTTTCTTCGCAATCTTTCTGATGGTCAATGTGCCTTTTTTAAGCAGGTGTGCTGGGTTGCCCATCTAATCCTTGTGATGCCTGCTACGAATGCTGCTGAAAGATCTTTTTCCTGCATGAAAAGAATAAAAACATACTTACAAAGTACTATGAAACAGGATAGACTTAATCATCTAATGATACTAAACATTTACAAAGAAGCTTTGGATTGCAAATGAATTTGTGAGAAACAATGAGCACATTGAAAAGAAATATCATGGTAATTGAAAATAATATATATATATAGCTACCTGGAATAAACCTAGTCTGAAATAAGTTCACAAGTTCCCGAACACTCGGAGTCTAAGGCGCGTGTATCCCCCCCCCCCCACACACACTTTCGCCTGACCAATCCCAAAATGCTTCCTACCCCTCTGCTGTTAGCAGTATCAACAATCGGTTTAATCAAGATGGCTTTCGAGTCTACTCCAATGTTGAACAACTGCTCTTTAAATTATCATCTGGACAGAATTATGAAAATGAGTTTTCAGCTTCTATGAAGATCTCGATAGAAAGGAGTTAAGTCACAACTTAAAGTATTTTATTCACTCTGCAAGGAGAAAATGGAGATTGGAGAGAGACCATCTGTTAAACGAAAAGTTTAAGTCCTGCCCAAAGATCCATGTTAAACGTTGTCGTCCTGGCATTCCACATTCTTTTGGTAGTACAAGCAACTAATTGCACATCAGAGAGTTCAGTTAGTGCTCTCAGAAGGATCAAGAGTTATTTACGTAGTACAATGACCCAGGGCTGCCTTTTGATGCTCCATTATCACCAAGATTTAACTGATCACCTAAACATGGAAGAAATAGCAGACGAATTCATATCTGCAGAAGAACAGCGAAGCAAGTTTTTGCAAAATTTTGATTTTGTTGATATTTCAATAACATTTAACTATGAAATATCACCATAACATTTTTTAATATACCTAATTTTAGATATAAATTCCTGTTGGGGTATTTGCCCCAGCTATAGATAGGGCTTACACAGAGATAAATGTTCATGTGTGGTGTGCCAGCATATACACCAACCGGATGACTCAAACTTTGGTAACTACACCCCTGTCGTGCGGTTAACATTCATGAATCTTCAGCATAAGCCATATGGCAGCCAATTTGAAACCCGAAAATATTCGGTTCTTAGGGGTATTTTGCTTCAGCAATCTTCACTGCACTAGCGATCTGCTTCATGAATTTTGCTCCTGTCCAATATCCATCACATGCCTCTCCATATTCCAATAACAATCTAGGAGCCATTGCTATGTTTGGATTGCTGACCTTTGCAGCATCATATTGCTCTTGTGTAAGGCAAAGATAGCCATCTTTTACTGTAATAAGATCTGACACCATAATGCCAGATCCTCGGCTTTTGGGTCGAATAATTTGACTATCTGGCCTACCCCACTGCAAGGACACATCGTCATTTGCATTAAAAGTTGACTCGCCATAAAAAATAAAGTTTTTTTCCACAGCGTGCAGGTGGAAGTGGCTCAAGATCATCAGGAAATGCAGCAATTACTTCACCACTTTGTGCCAATTTGTTTGTCAAGAACCCACCAGATCTTTGCTGTTATGCAACATCAGGGCACTCATGCCCATCGATGTAAGCACCTTTCTTCTTATCCAAAACTTCATATCCCAGCTAACTTCTAGCTGTTTGTACACTAATACTTCGAGGAAAACCAGGATCGAGCTAACATATTTAGCATCAAGATAGAGCACACAGAGAGATACCTATCTTTTGAGCTATATATCAAGTCCATGATCGAGAATGCTGTTAGGGAGGAGATTTTCATTAACCCACCGACAAAAACTTACTGCAGTCATATTTGGCTTGCCCTTCACAACAACATTTGCTCGAATATAATCATTAGATGCATCATTAAGTTCTCATTTTTCCAAAGTAAGCCCTCCCTCTGATATTTCCCTTGTAAACTATCTGGAAAGTTACCATTATTAGAGAAGAAGAGTTTTCTCCACTCTCACCGTCCGCTCATTTTTTCTGATCAAACCACCAATACATTGAGCAGCTTCAGAGGGCTTCATATCACTTTTAATTACTAGTGAATAGTGAAGGGTCATGGCTAGGGATATAAGGTCATCGAGCTTGTCCAATCCAATATGTGCTCCTGCAATTGATTGTCTGAATGGTCAGTTGTGGCAGAAGCACCTGAAGAGGTTGTTGGTTGGTTAGAAATTATAGAGGAAGAGGCAGGTTGGTCTGTAAGATGAGAAGAATCTTCTTGGCTCTCGGGTGAAATTATAGGTGTTACAGAAGCCTGATTATCCATGCGCTGTTCCTTTACTCTCCTGGCATTCATTAAGAGAAGCTTGATGGCATTTTGGTAATATTTTAGAGCTGCTAACTGAGCAAGAACTTGACCTAAAACACTAACTTCAATTTCATTGGGCTTTATTTAGAATTTTATTTTCAAGTTTTCATAGCAAACAGCAAAAAAATATTTGACCTTGAAGTTATGGAAAGGAAGAAGTTATGGAAAGGAATAGGCAAAATCTTTTTTGGAGGTTTATGCCTTTGTGCAAGTGTCAGGCTGTCACTTTCCTAAGAGCATGCAAGGTCACTCACCCCCAGAGGTGTAACATAAACGGTGTTTTTCCCGGGTGGTTGGGTTGGGGGGAGGGGAGGAGGGGGGAGGGGGGGGGATATTCAGTCACTTTGTGGAGATACATGAAGTCTAGGATTCCAATTTTGGCCGACCTGGACAATTGCATCTTGCATAGAGACCCTAAAGTTATTGATGTGGTTTCCAGTCAATGAGGAGAGTGAGTAATATGGTTTCCAGTCAAGGAGGAGAGTAAGTAATGTGGTTTCCAGTCAAGGAGGAGAGTGAGTGATATGGTTTCCAGTCAAGGAGGAGAGTAAGTAATGTGGTTTCCAGTCAAGGAGGAGAGTGAGTGATATGGTTTCCAGTCAAAGAGGAGAGTGAGTGATATGGTTTCCAGTCAAAGAGGAGAGTGAGTGATATGGTTTCCAGTCAAGGAGGAGAGTAAGTAATGTGGTTTCCAGTCAAGGAGGAGAGTGAGTGATATCAAGGAGGAGAGTGAGTACGGGTTGGTTGGTGGGTTGAAAACTGCTCTGTGCTCGCCACCTGCTTCAATCCCTTTGCAGCTGCTAGTTGCCACTGGTGCACAGGGCTCAATAAACGAACGGACTTGTGCTGTGTGGTGGCTTGGGCCACCCTGTTATAGCTTCCTAGAGGTTGTCATTTAACCTTGTTAGACCACCCTGTTATAGTTTCCTAGAGGTTGTTTGTTCCCTGTTATAGTTTCCTAGAGGTTGTCATTTAACCTTGTTAGACCACCCTGTTATAGTTTCCTAGAGGTTGTCATTTAACCTTGTTAGACCACCCTGTATAATTTCCTAGAGGTTGTCATTTAACCTTGTTAAACCACCCTGTTATATAGTTTCCTAGAGGTTGTCATTTAACCTTGTTAGACCACCCTGTTATAGTTTCCTAGATGTCATTTAACCTTGTTAGACCACCCTGTTATAATTTCCTAGAGGTTGTCATTTAACCTTGTTAGACCACCCTGTTATAGTTTCCTAGAAGTTGTCATTTAACCTTGTTAGACCACCCTGTTATAGTTTCCTAGAGGTTGTCATTTAACCTTGTTAGACCACCCTGTTATAGTTTCCTAGAGGTTGTCATTTAACCTTGTTAGACCACCCTATTATAGTTTCCTAGATGTTGTCATTTAACCTTATTAGACCACCCTGTTATAGTTTCCTAGAGGTTGTCATTTAACCTTGTTAGACCACCCTGTTATAGTTTCCTAGATGTTGTCATTTAACCTTGTTAGACCACCCTGTTATAATTTCCTAGAGGTTGTCATTTAACCTTGTTAGACCACCCTGTTATAGTTTCCTAGAAGTTGTCATTTAACCTTGTTCGACCACCCTGTTATAGTTTCCTAGAGGTTGTCATTTAACCTTGTTAGACCACCCTGTTATAGTTTCCTAGAGGTTGTCATTTAACCTTGTTAGACCACCCTATTATAGTTTCCTAGATGTTGTCATTTAACCTTGTTAGACCACCCTGTTATAGTTTCCTAGAGGTTGTCATTTAACCTTGTTAGACCACCCTGTTATAGTTTCCTAGAGGTTGTCATTTAACCTTGTTAAGGGGGGGGATGATACCTTTTTTTTAACTTGTGAGTACAACTTTGGAGATTTTGCACACTTCACTCTATGACCTTTATTATATATATATAGCTCACAATTTAGATCTTTCTGTTTGATATATTTTGATAATATATAATGTATAACATAACAGGCAGTCAAAGTTGCGAACCTCAAAACCTGCATGCCTGAATTCTCTGTAGTTGTGGCTGTGGGTGATGAAAATATAATTTAATTCCGTCACTGACATGCTTGATCACGTACTCACATTTCAGCGCCCAATGAGCATAATGAAAACACTTACACAATAGGACTCTTGCCATGACAGCTGTCTATATAGCACTTTCCAATCAGGATCCACAACTGCAGAAAATTCAGACTTGAGGACCCAACTTTGACCATATGCAACATTCTTAGAGAGCACACAGAGATATCTATCTTCTCAACTACATATATTATATATATATAATATAATATATATATATATATAATATATATATACATATATTATATATATATAATATAATATATGTATGAAATTTCCAGAATCTATGGAGCTCCAAAGTCGTAACCACATGAACTTGTATTTTATGGTATACCTTAAACTACATTTAAATATGATTCCCCCCTACCCCACCTCAATGGGGAAGGATACTAGGTGTTCTACATCCTTGGCAAGTGCCAGGCTAGCCGTGCGAGCACTCCTGAGAGGTCACATGCTGCAGAGAGTGTCACACAACTCAGGGAAATTCCTTCCCCTAGTTTTTGGTGGTAGTTCAGTATGTGAACCCCTTTGCGAGTGGTCTAATTTTGGCCCAAGGGAGTCATTCCAAAACTATACTTAGAGTATGTAGTGGTTAGATTACCTGTTGCTCTCCAACACCTACTGAGTATGTTTGCCAAAGGGGTTGTGCCAGCCTCTGGCCTGTAAGTGCTCAGTAAGAGAAGGAGCTCCTGACAATAAATATTTTGGTTATTGTAGTGTCATATATTTACTTGGGGTACAACGGCAGACACGATAGTGAGAGTTCACTGGGGTGATGTTTGCTGTCCTAGATCTTGGCCTTATGAGACCAACCTTGCCAATAGGGTTGCCTGTCCTTGAAACCTGCATCATAGCAATGGACCCATGTACTGGCTAGTTGGGATGACAATGATGGTAAGAACATTTCAGATTTGGTCCATAAACCAGGGCTTTGTTACAGTCCTCCCGGGGCATTGATGAAGAGTGGACCCTTTGATATAGTGGACCATGGTTGTAACCGGACAGACAACTCCACCTGTAGCACCTCCACTGGGCCTGATCCTGCCCCAAACTGTTCACATTGGATCCGCATCATTAGCAGGTTGTTCAAAGCCTTGTCACCCCATGCAAGGTTTGATAAGGAATTGAATGCAGAATCAAGCAAGAGTTCTTGCTGTCTGAAGAAACCTGATCCGTTTGCTCTCTGCAGCCTTGGTTCAGCTCCACATTACAACAATTCCTTCCTCGTCTGCCACCATTTCTGTACCCAGTACATAAAACACTTGCCCACTTCTTTCATCACTACAACACTTACTCCATCCCCAGCAGCAATGCCATGCTATGATCCCTACTCACTCTTCCATATTCATCCAGTCACTGTATATACAGCCTCTACAATTCTGCTTATCTTATCCACCAGTAGCAGTTGCTCCCTCTCAAATCCGTCACAATCACAAAAAAAAATGCCCCACATCTTCCCCTGCTCAACTATCACACATTATGCATCTCTCATCGCTAATTATGCACATCGCTTCTTACCCCCAGTAGATGCAGTTCTCGGTCTAAATTGCTATCTAACAACTTCTTGACACTGCATGGACCTCACATACCTCTCCACCCCTGAACATTCTTTGTCAACTTGTAAATACCACTCCAGCAAACTGTTTAATTCCTCTTCTCATTTCTTAACATCATCTTTTCCTTCCATTTATGTATTGACCTGACCTCAGTTGTCTAGTTCGTACTTCCTCCTCAGGACCTCTTCCCCCCCAACCGATTCCTCCATCTTCTCTTAGCAATCTGCTCTCTTCCAACCCCATTAGACGATATTCTTTTCAAAACCAAGTGAAAACAAACTGTATTCCACGCACTTTCATAGCATAAAATAAAATTTTGAATATCAATTTATTATTAACCTTTCCAGGTTTTTCTACCTCACCCTGTATATATATATTTAAATATATATATGTATGTATATATATATATGTACATATGTATATATGTATGTATATGTATATATACCACAACACTTGAAGATATGAACAGGAGTAATTTGACAAGTGCAATTACTTGCCATATAACCCTTCAGTAAAAGCTGTGAATAATTCAGACATACATAATAGAACTAAAGGGAGAAACACAACTTGAATTCAAGTGAAATTGAAAACATTATGATGAAATAGAAACCAGCCCTAATCGCAGGGGACCTGCTTATATTATAGGCACACAGGGCTTGGGCAAGGACAACGAAGTGAAACAATAAGGCAAATAAGATGTGGTGACCGATAAATCTGATGGAGCAGAGTGAATTACAGCATGACCATTGCCAGGTCATCTCAAGCTCTGAACATCACACACTGTCCATCAAACTTACCATTTATTTGATTCTTCAAGAGCTCGGGCAGGATTCTAAAACCCAGCCAGGGTCTTAGGGAGTGAGTGACAAGGACCACAATTTCCATGTTACTACTGCTTCATTTTTGCAGTGGCAGAAGATTCCCTGACCTCGCCGTGTTTCTCCCCATGCCTCACAGGTGAGGATGATAGGGATTAACTCAGCCTGGCCTCTAACCATGCTTCCCTCTGCCAGGTCCCACTACCACATGACCCAGAAGCACCTGTGCTCACCTCAATAGCTACTTGGTAGATACGATGGGCTTAGTGAAATGACACCCAGTTCCACTAGACCAGAAACTTCTGCCACCATGCCAAGTCAGCATGGAGCCCAGCATTGAACCTGATGAGGTTTTACTGCACAGTGGGTGGTGCACCACATGGAGTAGATTAATCATACGACACAAGAATGATCAACCTGCTTAACCATCTTTCATGCATACTTTAAGTGGCCCATAAGAGACTCCAACTCTTTAAGGGTGCAAAACTTGCATAATTGCTAGAGTTTGTTGTTTGGTAGCCGGAGTTCACTCCTCCATGTGTTGATCACAATTCCCAGGAAGACAATGCAAGTTGGCCCCCTTTTTAGAATGTCTAAGGATCACTGACAAGTGGAAAGTTGGTGGGGGGGGGGGGGGGGGGAAGGTCAATGATGATGTAATCACCCTGCTAATGGTGGACGTGGGAATCCCCTCGACCTCTACAGATGCCACTTCAAAATGTCTGAAATTGCATTAAAAGTAGCTCCACTTCATTGCCAGGATGGATCAGTCTGTGGGTGAATCTCTATCAACCTATTAACTGGTAGGTTGGCTTAATGTGTATCTTGGACAGGATGCCATTTACCAAGCTGTGCCACTAAAACTGCCAGTCCCTCCACCTTGGCGTAGACCATTTTAGGTCTATTCCATCATTGATATTACTTCCAGAGGGGAAAGAGTGGTCAATGATAGGCCTGAACTTCGAAGTATTGTGGGCTTTTAGTATGACCTGTTGATTTGGCAAGAGGTGGCAAGTCCTCCTTATCTAGGAAGGGGGCCAGCATGCTACCCAGGGATCGTTCCTTTGGGAGGTGATTTGATATGATCTCAGGGTGTTGTTGATAGCATATGGTTGGAGGCAGACTTCAATGGTGACCCATACTGAAAGCTGATCCTGGCTCTTCAATCAGACCCATTACATCTGGTGGGGAGGAGGGAAGGGAATGAGGGCTTTCATGGGCGTATACAGGAGGAGGCCCAGGGGCCCAGGCCCCCCTAAAATATGTAGTAAATTATTTATCCCATTATTATGATCAAAGCTAGTGTCTGTCGCTATAGCTTACTACAAGTTAGTAGTTGATCATCTGATAGTGATTGTAATAATCAATTAACAAACTCAGTCTATGTATTGATGAGTTGACAGCTGCAGCAGTCTGTGATATTGACAGCTGCCTGCCATTCAGTTTCTGACCCTTGACTTTCTGAGTACAAGATGAAAAGAACACTTATTACTGATTTCTTTGTTCATGCCACTGGAGAGGTTGCTGAGAAAAGATGGAGACCTGATGATGACCCTTCAGCAAATCACAACCCTGGCTCAGTTGGACTCAGGAGGTACATGTAATGTAGTTCTCACTGTTAGGCCAGAGCCTGAGGGTCCTATTGATATCAGTGACTACCTGGAATGTGCTAGCCAACCAGAAAAAACTAAACTCTTGCTACTCAAAGAGAGATGTCCTGACAAAACTTTCAAATTTCCAGATAAAGTTTATAAGGACAAAAACAGTTCTATGGGTATTAAAAAGCGGTATTGCCAGCATCAATGGTTTAAAATCTACCCATTTATTTCTTACTCCACTAGGGAGGATGGAATTTACTGCCTATCATGTGTGCTTTTTCCTGTCAAACATGGGCAAAGAGGATCATTGTTGATAACCAAAACTTACCAAAATTGGAAAGATGCCCGAAGCGATTTGCGAGCACACTCTTGCCTTGAGTACCACAAAATGTCAGAAGCTCGCCTTAATGCATTTATTCAAACATCTGAAAAACCATCGACCCGGATTGATTACTCAATATCTGAGCACACTGCAAAAATCGGAAAATTTTGGGATCAATAATTAAGTGTGTTTCATTTTGTGGGAGACAAGGAATTGCATTACGTGGTCACATGGAAGAGGAGGCTTCTTTGAATCCAGGGAATCTAATTGAGATGCTGGAGATACTGATTTAAAGGAACACTTAGAAACATGTGCACGCAATGCCAAGTATGTTTCAAAGACAGCACAAAATGAGCTTCTGTTTTGCATTAAGGATTTTATGCAAAATGAGATCACAAAAGAAATAAAAAATCAGGAAAATGGATCCTTATATGCAATTGAAGCTGATGAGGTAACCGACAAATCAAATTGGGAGCAACTTGGGATTGTCCTACGTTACACTGTAGGTACCACCACTGTTGAAAGATTAATCGAATACGTAGCTTGTGAACGAATTACTGGAGAAGCATTGTGCTCTGAAATAATTAAAGTTCTCAGACGTCTGAAATTGAAGCCTGAAAACTGCCGAGCACAAACTTATGATGGTGCTGGGAATATGGCAGGGTACCTAAATGGTTGTGCAGCAAATTTCATGAAGTTTGCTCCTAAAGCTCCTTACTTCCATTGTTGTAGCCATGATCTTAATCTTGCTCTCTCAAAAGCATCATCAGTGTCAGAAATACACTGCATGCTATCTACAATCACTCAGCTTGGAATCTTTTTTAAATACTCACCGAAAAGGCAAAGATATTTAGAGAAGCACTACAACTCAATCAGAACTGAGAATTTGATTCCAATCAAGAAAGTTAAGTTGCTTTTTACAACTCGCTGGGTCGAAAGACAAACATCTGTTTGATTTCCAGATAATGTATGAGCCTTTGCTTGAATGTCTAGAGGACATTCGTTCAAGACAGGATTCTGACATGAGGTGGGATAGCAAAACAGTAACTGAAGCAAATGGTCTCCTATGTCAGCTAACTTCATCATCATTCATTGCTTCCTTTCAATGTGCCAGATATTTTTTTGGTTTTACATCATCACTAGCAACTATGCTTCAGGGAACCAGTATGGATATTATTGCAGCATACCAGCAGATTCAAGGTGTTTTGGATGTATTCAAAGATATGAGAAAAGAGTCATTTAAAAAAATGTGATCTTACAATGGCTGAAGTAGCAAACATTCAAATTTCTGTGCCTCGTAGATGTGCCAAACAAACAATGCGAAGTAATGTTAGTGGTGAAACTTCATATGTGTACTGGAGGCGAGCTATTTTTGTTCCTTATCTTGATAACATTGATATCTGAATTATCATCTCGATTTTGTCACTGCAACAAAACAAGGTTTAGGATTTATTCCTAGTAACTTATCACAACTAACGGATGATAGGGTTGACAAAATTGCGACCTATTTTGAAGAAGACTTACCTAGCATCCAGTGTTTAGCACAAGCAATCCAGCTATGGAGGAGGCTTTGGCAGGACAATGAGGAAAAACCTGATACAATTCAAGATACTTTGGAAGAAATGAATCAGCGACTATATCCTAACATTGCAGCTATTTTGCGTATACCACATTTGATTCCTGTGACCAGTGCTTCAGTTGAGCGAAGTAATTCATCATTAAAATTCATCAAATCTCCTCTACGCTCAACAATGGGTGAAGAAAGACTGAACGCTTTGATACTGTTATATGTTCACAAAGATATATCAATAAAGTTATTGATTTATTTGCTAACAGTAGTCCATTAAATGATTAACTTTTTGGTCAAAGTAATGAATCTGTTGTTTAGCGCCTGTGGATGTTTTAGCACCCATCTGGTTGTTAAGCGCTGCTCTCGCTGTCATTAGAATGCATCTTTATTAAGCACTAGTTAATTTTGATTAAGAATAACGGTGTGCATTATATAAAAAGTGCCGTTTAATAAGCACCTGTTCGATGTTTAGCGCTGGTTTTCTTGTCGTTTCAGTTAGAAGCTATGGCACTAAGCAACCAGAGTTTACAGTATATCAATCTTAATGTCTGTCTCTGTGTGTCTGTGTGCATGTGTGTGTGTGTGTTTGTCCTTTATAGACTCCTCTCCTGGAGGTGGTAAAATGGAACAACCAACATTTTTGAAAATCTTTTGACCTTGGGCATATTTTGGTGTGGCTATACTTGGGCAGCGTCTGATGTTAAAGTGGCCCACCTTGAACCAAGTTAATGTTTAAGGTGTTAATTTCCTGCAATCAACACATATTACATGTACTTGGAAATTAACACCTGAAAAACATTAGCTGGTGTCTCTAATAGGACCTGATGATGCCCAGGAGTAGCCATCTCCACAAAACCAGGCCCAAGACATGCCCAAAGTCAAGAGGTTTTTAAAAATGTGGGTCATGCCATGGAAGCACCCCCAGGAGCAGATTCTAGGCTATAATTATAGATAGTTTATCAACTCTTGCACAGAAATGTACGGGTTAGTAGCCCACATAGCAGGCCTGATATTGCTAGTTTTATTAATATGCTCACTTTTACATTTACGTGGGTATGCCTCCCACACCCTCCCTGATGCAAGATCCTCTAAATCTCCAATATTAATGGGCCCCCCCAATTCAACATTCCTGGATCCGCCCCTGGCTTTCTTCCATGCCTCAGCTGACAGTGGAGTTGAGACCTGAATGAGTCACCTCACCTTAAGTTCCCTGGTGTTAGGATTGTGTCTGCAGTGTTGGTTGGAGGGCTTGAAAATGCTTTTCACTGTTGGGAGGGTGCCCAGGTATGCTAGACTGTGCCTGCAGTTAAGGTTGGAAAGCTTGAAATGCCTTGTACCAAGTGGAGAGCACCCAAATATGCTGAGATTTAGCCTACAGTGAGGGTTGAAGGACTTAAATGCCTCGTACCAATGGGTTGGTACCCTGGTGTCTGCAGTGAGGGTTGGAAGGCTTGAAAATGCCAACAAGGGAAGGGTGCTGAGATCATCCCTATAGTGAGGGTTAGAAGGCTTGAAAATGACTCGTACCAAGGGAAGGGACCCAGATGTGCTGGGATTGGGCCTGCAGTGAAGGTTGGAGGGCTTGAAAATGCCAAGCAACAGGTGCTTCGATCTTGCTTCATGGCAGGCAAGGCTCGTTTTATGAGCATTAAACCTTTCTAGAAACTAAAAGCTGTGGAGGAAGCATGATGACAATGAAAGCAGTACACTTCTTTGGTTCTCCTCCACAGTGTCTGCCATGAATAATAAAAAAATAAGTTTCAACCACCTTTTCCCAAGGTTTTCAGGATATCTGGTTGATAAGGCTTACAGTTAGAAGAACAGCAAATATCACCACATGCATTACTGTCTGTATCTGAACTGGTCTCAGGATTTCTAGCCCTTGAAACAGAATTATCAGGAGGCTCAGAATGGATTCTTCATGGCTAGAACTATCCATGACACCTATCGACACCACCTCCTCATCAGAGCAATTTTCTTCAGCTTGAGCAGGACAAGGCTTTTTGGAAGTTCAGTCTCTTAGCCATTAGTGGACTAAGTACCAGGCTTCTCGCATGACATGCATGTAAGTTAAACCATGTGCTTAGTGAATCTCAGTATTCACTTACTGTTGTCCCTTTGGCTTGCAGATTGACCTCGCTCTGAACTCTGTTGAATCTTGAATAAATTGTAATGGCCAATTTGATTTCCATGCTTGCTTCAAAGAATTTTAATAGACAATAGACAAATTAATAGCTATTGGTTATAGCCTTCCCCCCCCCCCCCTCCCCACACACACACACACACACAACTTTCCCTGGGACCCATGCCAGGAGTTTACTCTAGTTAACAGTACAGACTTTCAATAACAGCAGGTATATATACGTATGTATCAATTGGTTTCCTCAAGAGCAAAGCTTACTTTTATATTTTAAAAGCACAGAACTGAGCTGAGTCACCAACAACTGTACACCCAAGAATTGATCAGTTGGTTTCCTCAAAAGTTTACTCTTGTGACAATATTTAACAGCATAAACTTTCAACAAAAGATAACTACTTGTAGTTGATGTGTATTATATGAATGCATACTCAGACACATGTGCATAATCATGGTAAATAATAACATCTAATTCTTGTTTTATACTTTTTTGTAGATGGCTCTTGACCATAAAAATAATTTATATAATATAATATTATATATATTTTGAGTCCGGCGAGCCCAAACCGACAGAGTATATACCTGCTCCAGAGACTATCCGTGGTGGTCCAGCATGGGAACTGCACATCTGTACTGGGCAGCACGGGCATCTGACACTTTCCCATTCATAATTTTTCATTAAATTTGTATTGTTTGACCCTGAATATTGTATTGTTTATATATTGTTTATATATTATATCAAGGTAGTATATTTTTTCATTTAATTTTTTTTTACACTGTAAGAAGTTTATTACTAATTATACAGGAAGCAAACACAACATACCAAGTTCATTAACACATGCTAGTCAATTAGTAAATTACAAAAATACCAAAATAATAACTAATTAACAATAAATACATAAATAAATAAATAACTAAAAAGCTAACAAGTTCAACTCCCAACCGACCCCAAAACAGACAAGGCATTCCCCCACTGGACTGCCACTGAGAGACGCTGAAGGAGGTGTTGGTAAAAAATAAAAAATAAAAGAAAATGAAATGAATGTAGACCGCAAACATTTACAAGACCATTTACATATTGTACAATGAAGACCAATATTATCACTGTATTATATTGGTAAAGGGTCCTGTAAATGCTCGTATGGGTTCTGTAAATGTTGGTAAAGGGTCATAAAATGTTGGTAATGTGTCCTGTAATGTTGGAGTAATCCAATATAAAATAAAACAGTTTTGGTCCCGATTGTTGCATTTGTACTCTCAAACCATGCATGTGAAACCATACCCACCACTGCCGGTGTGTTGCCCTCCCACCCCCTCTATGAAGAGATCGAAGTACTTTGGTTCAAAAAACATAATTGATTGACTTGACTTGTCTACATCTGTATGCTTTCATCCTTAAAAGTACTAGTAATGCATGGCATAGAGTGACGACCATGGAGGAGAGAGAGAGAGAAATGAGAAATAAAGACGAGAAAAATAAGAAACCGGGGGGGAAGAGTCAACAAAAAAGAACAATCTGCTTGACCGATTGTGATTTGTATGCATCTACTAAGGTTTCTTGGGTGAAGGTGATGGGAAGACTGAATGAATGGAATGGTTGGGATTTGGGTGGGTCAAACAATATCATGATAGCCTGGAAGGCAAACTTCTCTCCATCATGTATATCTCCCTAGGGAGAGAGTTATATACTAGGAATATACCAACTAATATACCAACTTAAGAGACAGTGCAACATTTAAAGTGACAGAAATAAAGATGCCCTAGGACAACGAGGATCCAAAGTTCTGACTAAAATCAGGTGTAAATGGGCTTGGTAAGGGCTACTTACAATAAGAAAACAACAAAGAAAATGACAACACAACAACATATTAATTTACATGAAGAAACAGTATGTACAAGGTAGTATATATATTCAGTGATGGGTTAAGTGAGATGCTGAGACACCAGTTAGGTCTGTAAAGCTATTCCACATGAGCTTATTTCTTGCTCTAAAAATTGTTATGTGAGCAAGAGATGGATTCCAGCAACATCAAATGGCTGCCTGGACATAATTATGTGAGTTCAGCCAGGGGATGACACGCATAAGGTCTGAATGAGTTTGGGGAAGTTAATGACCTAAGTGAGACTGAAATATAGCAGCTGCTACTAAACACAGGGAGAGGGGAATATAGCAGCTACTAAACATGGAGAGGGAAATATCCCTTCCCATCCATTTCACTCAGGACCATTTCTTTATTTTTATTTCTCCTTCTGTCATTCAAGGCCTCAGGTGAATGGCAGTTCTTTAACAGGATCTCTTTCTGGCACACAATCACCAAATCAGGGCGAGCAGACATTGTATGATGACTTGAAGCAGGTGGGTTATCACAAGCCTGGTAACCTTGTAGGTCAGTGTACAACTTCTCATCTTCTGGCAAGATGTGTATGATACCATGTATATATTATACAAACTTGAGTAAAATACGGCAAGTCAGTTTGCTTGATTCCAGAGGGAGTCACAGGCATTTAGATGTGAAGCACTGTTGGAAACGGAGATCCACAAAAATGGCATTTGACAGCATGGTACTTCCAGCAGCCGAGGTTGAGTGAAATTGGAAGTATATCTGAAGCAGCATGCACGATGAAGACAGCTGGCCAGGATGAAGGGCATCCATGATCCAGTTCTAAACCCTATTCTCTCAATCTAGGGAGCATACATCTGAATATCGACTGCACAGAGCTTCTCAAGGCTACACGAGTTGCTTCCGGGAGTGTCTTCCAGTGATCAACTCGATGGCCACAGACAGAATATGAGAATATGATCAGTGATGCTGCATTCTTGGCCAAAATTTCTTTGACAAAACAATATGCGAGATTTCATCAATCAGAGGATCAGGAGATAAAGTTAGAGCAGCTCTCAATGGTACGGATGTTGGAGACAGAAGGCTGGTGTACTACAGCCACAGTTGTGGAATGTGAAAGGCCTTGATGTACGTGGTGGCAAGTGAGTTCAGCTTCTTGGTGATGACATTAGAAGAGCATTAACCGAAAGTCCATAATGTGAAGGGCATATCTTTTGTACATGCACACCTTGTCCTCACCTCTTACAGATGCATCATCAACACATTCTAGCAAGCGGTGAAGAATTGAAGAATTGCCGACTGAACATTTTCTTCTTACCACGAGTTGGAGGTAACAACTGATCCAAGGAAGAAGTTGCCTCTTCATTTTAGGCATTCTCTTTGTCTCTGCTAGATAGTTGCCGCAGGCGCATGCCAGCTAGCCATACGTTCTGACGGATGTTCACGCGCAGCGCGTAGTGTAAACGATTTCAGGTATGCTATATGGATGTAGATTTGATGACCACTACCTATTGACCTTCGTTTGTTTTCCCCATGCAAGTATCATGTTCGAGCAAGCTACTTGGCTGACCTTGGCAGCTGGTGTGCTGATTGTGATAATAATATGTTGGTTTTTCAGGAGGAGGTCGAGAGAGAAAGTTAATGGTATGACTGTACTATTATGCTTGACTCCCGTCAGTGGGCATGTTTTGAGATACGACTGTACTATTATGCTTGACTCCCGTCAGTGGGCATGTTTTGAGATACCGTGTGTCTTGCTGTGTAAATATGTACTGTCAATGTTTTTATACCCTCGCCTTTTTCTTTCTAGCTTGGTATGGTAATTAATAGCTACTGTTACGCCATTTTATCTTAACATGGCTACCACTTCAGCTAAATAATTCATCAGCTACTGCACTCATGTATGCACACGCACTTACCAGAAATACCCACTCAGCAAAGTGGCGAGGAGAATGTCCGGCATGTCCCCACAGGGAGGATGAGAAAGAGGGACATAGTTCGGTACTATGGCCGGAGAATGATTAAAAAGGTAATACAATCTTGAAGTGTTTATTGCTTAGCTGGTGAGTATGCAAAAAGTGATGCTATACCATGAAATGAGAATTAAAGTGAGTTCAAGTGTTTTTGAGTGTACAATGTTACAGCCAGTTTGCATTCACAAGAGGCAGGGAATAGAAGAGTCATGTGGGCTGTGTCTCTGCTAGAGGCAATAGAAGAGTCATGTGGGCTGTGTCTCTGCTAGAGGCAATAGAAGAGTCATGTGGGCTGCGTCTCTGCTAGAGGCAATAGAAGAGTCATGTGGGCTGCGTCTCTGCTAGAGGCAATAGAAGAGTCATGTGGGCTGTGTCTCTGCTAGAGGCAATAGAAGAGTCATGTGGGCTGCGTCTCTGCTAGAGGCAATAGAAGAGTCATGTGGGCTGCGTCTCTGCTAGAGGCAATAGAAGAGTCATGTGGGCTGTGTCTCTGCTAGAGTGTTTGTTGAGAGAGGGAGGGACAATAAAGATGGCTTATTACTGGACTTGCTTTTGATGATTGATAATTGTCAAGTACATTAGTAAATGAACCACAAGGGTGAGCAATATAAGTAGTGGAAGTTAGTGGACGTTAGTGGAAGTTAGCATCTTGATTTCAAAGTACTTGGGGGAGGGAGAAAAACAACAACCTGGACTACAAGGGGATATCCCATGGAAATTCCCCCTTTGTAGGCAATACTGCTAGCAGGGTTTCATTTAGGGGTGTGGGGGTGGGCAGCTTAATATCCAGATTCCTCCAGTTGCCCCCCCCCCCCCCCCCCCCCCCCCACTAGGTATATGTGACCACCTAAAAGCACCTTGACAAGCTTGCCATACTATTCTAGTACACACTGTCAATGTGATGTGTAATAAGTGAACTCTGTATACAGTATGTATAATAGTAATAGGAACATTGGTGTATACAGTATGTATAATAGTAATAGGAACATTGGTGCATACAGTATGTATAATAGTAATAGGAACATTGGTGTATACAGTATGTATAATAGTAATAGGAACATTGGTGTATACAGTATGTATAATAGTAATAGGAACATTGGTGTATACAGTATGTATAATAGTAATAGGAACATTGGTGTATACAGTATGTATAATAGTAATAGGAACATTGGTGTATACAGTATGTATAATAGTAATAGGAACATTGGTGCATACAGTATGTATAATAGTAATAGGAACATTGGTGTATACAGTATGTATAATAGTAATAGGAACATTGGTGTATACAGTATGTATAATAGTAATAGGAACATTGGTGCATACAGTATGTATAATAGTAATAGGAACATTGGTGCATACAGTATGTATAATAGTAATAGGAACATTGGTGTATACAGTATGTATAATAGTAATAGGAACATTGGTGTATACAGTATGTATAATAGTAATAGGTACATTGGTGTATACAGTATTTATAATAGTAATAGGTACATTGATGTATACAGTATGTATAATAGTAATAGGAACATTGGTGTATACAGTGTATAATAGTAATAGGTACATTGATGTATACAGTATGTATAATAGTAATAGGAACATTGGTGTATACAGTATGTATAATAGTACATAATAGGAACATTGGTGTATACAGTATTTATAATAGTAATAGGTACATTGATGTATACAGTATGTATAATAGTAATAGGAACATTGGTGTATACAGTATGTATAATAGTAATAGGTACATTGATGTATACAGTATGTATAATAGTAATAGGTACATTGGTGTATACAGTATGTATAATAGTAATAGGTACATTGATGTATACAGTATGTATAATAGTAATAGGAACATTGGTGTATACAGTATGTATAATAGGTACATTGATGTATACAGTAGTTATAATAGTAATAGGAACATTGGTGTATACAGTATGTATAATAGTACATAGGTACATTGGTGTATACAGTATGTATAATAATAATAGGAACATTGGTGTATACAGTATGTATAATAATAATAGGAACATTGGTGGTATACAGTATGTATAATAGTAATAGGAACATTGGTGTATACAGTATGTATAATAGTAATAGGAACATTGGTGTATACAGCATGTATAATAGTAATAGGAACATTGGTGCATACAGTATGTATAATAGTAATAGGTACATTGGTGTATACAGTATGTATAATAGTAATAGGAACATTGGTGTATACAGTATGTATAATAGTAATAGGAACATTGGTGTATACAGTATGTATAATAGTAATAGGAACATTGGTGCATACAGTATGTATAATAGTAATAGGAACATTGGTGTATACAGTATGTATAATAGTAATAGGAACATTGGTGTATACAGTATGTATAATAGTAATAGGTACATTGGTGTATACAGTATGTATAATAGTAATAGGAACATTGGTGTATACAGTATGTATAATAGTAATAGGAACATTGGTGTATACAGTATGTATAATAGTAATAGGAACATTGGTGTATACAGTATGTATAATAGTAATAGGAACATTGGTGGATACAGTATGTATAATAGTAATAGGAACATTGGTGTATACAGTATGTATAATAGTGATAGGAACATTGATGTATACAGTATGTATAATAGTAATAGGAACATTGGTGTATACAGTATGTATAATAGTAATAGGAACATTGCTGTTTGCAGTATGTATAATAGTAATAGGAACATTGGTGCATACAGTATGTATAATAGTAATAGGAACATTGGTGTATACAGTATGTATAATAGTAATAGGTACATTGGTGTATACAGTATGTATAATAGTAATAGGAACATTGGTGCATACAGTATGTATAATAGTAATAGGAACATTGGTGTATACAGTATGTATAATAGTAATAGGAACATTGGTGTATACAGTATGTATAATAGTAATAGGAACATTGGTGTATACAGTATGTATAATAGTAATAGGAACATTGGTGTATACAGTATGTATAATAGTAATAGGAACATTGGTGGATACAGTATGTATAATAGTAATAGGAACATTGGTGTATACAGTATGTATAATAGTGATAGGAACATTGATGTATACAGTATGTATAATAGTAATAGGAACATTGGTGTATACAGTATGTATAATAGTAATAGGAACATTGCTGTTTGCAGTATGTATAATAGTAATAGGAACATTGGTGTATACAGTATGTATAATAGTGATAGGAACATTGATGTATACAGTATGTATAATAGTAATAGGAACATTGGTGTATACAGTATGTATAATAGTAATAGGAACATTGGTGTATACAGTATGTATAATAGTAATAGGAACATTGGTGTATACAGTATGTATAATAGTAATAGGAACATTGGTGTATACAGTATGTATAATAGTGATAGGTACATTGGTGTATACAGTATGTATAATAGTAATAGGAACATTGGTGTATACAGTATTTATAATAGTAATAGGAACATTGGTGTATACAGTATGTATAATAGTAATAGGAACATTGGTGTATACAGTATTTATAATAGTAATAGGAACATTGGTGTATACAGAATGTATAATAGTAATAGGAACATTGGTGTATACAGTATGTATAATAGTAATAGGAACATTGGTGCATACAGTATGTATGATAGTAATAGGAACATTGGCGTATACAGTCTGTATAATAGTAATAGGAACATTGGTGCATACAGTATGTATGATAGTAATAGGAACATTGGTGTATACAGTATGTATAATAGTAATAGGAAGATTGGTGTATACAGTATGTATAATAGTGATAGGAACATTGGTGTATACAGTATGTATAATAGTATAATAGGAACATTGGTGCATACAGTATGTATAATAGTAATAAGTACATTGGGTGTGGAGTGAAGCACTGTACGGGTGGAAGCTGAAGTTTATTGCTCCGTGTGGTACGTATGCGTGCATGCCAAAGGCAATGGCAGCTCTTCTCAGTTCATCAGTTTCTGCAGACACTCTTTCTCTTTCTTGCTCATTTCTTGCTCCATTTTTATATCGTTATACACTGTACTGTGCATAGTTACCATGTGGCAGTTCTACACACGTACACAGAGGCCATTTATTGCTCCTTGTGATGAGCATACATATGCCGAGGGAAAAAAGGATTTCTAGACCGTGGTGTAATGCTTTGCTCGACGATAATACATGTCTAATAATATAATGGGAGTGGACTATATATATACACGCATATAATAATATAATAGGAGTGACTATATATATAAACGTGTATAATAATATATATATACACATGTATAATAATATATATACACATGTATAATAATATAATAGGTGTGGACTATATATACACACGCATATAATAATATATATACACATGTATAATAATATAATAGGAGTGACTATATATATATAAACGTGTATAATAATATATATATACACATGTATAATAATATATATACACATGTATAATAATATAATAGGTGTGGACTATATATACACATGTATAATAATATAATAGGAGTGACTATATATATATAAACGTGTATAATAATATATATATACACATGTATAATAATATATATACACATGTATAATAATATAATAGGTGTGGACTATATATACACATGTATAATAATATAATAGGAGTGACTATATATACACATGTATAATAATATAATAGGAGTGACTATATATATACACATGTATAATAATATAATAGGAGTGACTATATACACACATGTATAATAATATAATAGGAGTGACTATATATACACATGTATAATAATATAATAGGAGTGACTATATATATACATGTATAATAATATAATAGGAGTGACTATATATACACATGTATAATAATATAATAGGAGTGACTATATATACACATGTATAATAATATAATAGGAGTGACTATATATACACATGTATAATAATATAATAGAGTGACTATATATACACATGTATAATAATATAATAGGAGTGACTATAATATAATAGGAGTGACTATATATACACATGTATAATAATATAATAGGAGTGACTATATATATATATACATGTATAATAGGAGTGACTATATATACAAATGTATAATAATATAATAGGAGTGACTATATATATACACATGTATAATAATATAATAGGAGTGACTATATATACACATGTATAATAATATAATAGGAGTGACTATATATACACATGTATAATAATATAATAGGAGTGACTATATATACACATGTATAATAATATAATAGGAGTGACTATATACATAATATAATAGGAGTGACTATATATACACATGTATAATAATATAATAGGAGTGACTATATATATACACATGTATAATAATATAATATGAGTGACTATACATGTATATACACATGTATTATAATCTAATAGGAGTGACTATATATACACATGTATAATAATATAATAGGAGTGACTATATATACACATGTATAATAATATAATAGGAGTGACTATATATACACATGTATAATAATATAATAGGAGTGACTATATATACACATGTATAATAATATAATAGGAGTGACTATATATACACATGTATAATATATATAATAGAGTGACTATATATACACATGTATAATAATATAATAGGAGTGACTATATATACACATGTATAATAATATAATAGGAGTGACTATATATACACATGTATAATAATATAATAGGAGTGACTATATATATATACATGTATAATAGGAGTGACTATATATACACATGTATAATAATATAATAGGAGTGACTATATATACACATGTATAATAATATAATAGGAGTGACTATATATACACATGTATAATAATATAATAGGAGTGACTATATATACACATGTATAATAATATAATAGAGTGACTATATATACACATGTATAATAATATAATAGGAGTGACTATATATACACATGTATAATAATATAATAGGAGTGACTATATATACACATGTATAATAATATAATAGGAGTGACTATATATACACATGTATAATAATATAATAGGAGTGACTATATATATATATACATGTATAATAGGAGTGACTATATATACAAATGTATAATAATATAATAGGAGTGACTATATATATACACATGTATAATAATATAATAGGAGTGACTATATATACACATGTATAATAATATAATAGGAGTGACTATATATACACATGTATAATAATATAATAGGAGTGACTATATATACACATGTATAATAATATAATAGGAGTGACTATATACATAATATAATAGGAGTGACTATATATACACATGTATAATAATATAATAGGAGTGACTATATATATACACATGTATAATAATATAATAGAGGGACTATATATACACATGTATAATAATATAATAGGAGTGACTATATATATACACATGTATAATAATATAATATGAGTGACTATATATACACATGTATTATAATCTAATAGGAGTGACTATATATACACATGTATAATAATATAATAGGAGTGACTATATATATATATACATGTATAATAGGAGTGACTATATATACACATGTATAATAATATAATAGGAGTGACTATATATACACATGTATAATAATATAATAGGAGTGACTATATATATACACATGTATAATAATATAATAGGAGTGACTATATATACACATGTATTATAATCTAATAGGAGTGACTATATATACACATGTATAATAATATAATAGGAGTGACTATATATATATACATGTATAATAGGAGTGACTATATATACACATGTATAATAATATAATAGGAGTGACTATATATACACATGTATAATAATATAATAGGAGTGACTATATATATACACATGTATAATAATATAATAGGAGTGACTATATATACACATGTATAATAATATAATAGGAGTGACTATATATATACACATGTATAATAATATAATAGGAGTGACTATATATACACATGTATAATAATATAATAGGAGTGACTATATATACACATGTATAATAATATGATAGGTGTGGACTATATATACACATGTATAATAATATAATAGGAGTGACTATATATACACATGTATAATAATATAATAGGAGTGACTATATATACACATGTATAATAATATAATAGGAGTGACTATATATACACATGTATAATAATATAATAGGAGTGACTATATATACACATGTATAATAATATAATAGGAGTGACTATATATACACATGTATAATAATATAATAGGAGTGACTATATATACACATGTATAATAATATAATAGGAGTGACTATATATACACATGTATAATAATATAATAGGAGTGACTATATATACACATGTATAATAATATAATATGAGGATGAAGTGCACGTGTTATATATTTGCTTAGGCTGGAGTGGAACTGGGTCACCTCAGGAAACGTCCAAGAGAACGTGTGTTCAATATGGCCAAGAGGTAAGGCAAGATTAGGTCCGCTCCACAAGATGGAGGTGGACTCAACACTCACTGCAACACAATGTTGACTTGTGTTGTGTTCTCTGTCAGCTTATGTTGCTTGAATATACTAGTCTCTTGTTTGCTCTCATAGGTTGCTGCAAGGCCCAGATATTCCCGAGAGGCAGTTGTACAGGGAACCCCCTGAAGCATTCCTGGAGGCCGACTACCTTGAGGTCAGTTACAGGAGGTTTAAACTTACCTAATAAGCTCTAGGTCCACCATGAGGTCAGGTAAATGGAGATGAGCCTAAAGAACTACTTCATAGGAATGCCCAAAGAGAGTCTTCTGCTACTGACTTAGAAGTCAAGTCAGATACCAGAACTTAATGTGGTGAATAAAGGATCTGGAAGGTCACGGAAAGTTGTTGCAGCTCCTCCCCTAGCAGCAGCGGCTACAGCGGTAGACTCGAGCTCTGACACTGACGCTGAGCTTCAAGCTTTTCTGTTGATGAAGCAAACAGGAGTGGTACAAAATGCTGCAGTACAGAACCTAGATAGAGTAGAGTAAGATACACTCTCTCATGAGAATTGTCAGAACCTAGCTAGAGTAGAGTAAGCTACATTACACCTGTCATGAGGATTGTCGCATTCTGAAGCTACTTCACCGACATATGTATGATGCACGTGGCTGCAGGAACAGCCATGTTTTTGTTTGCGAGCTTAGAGCGGAGAGGGTCGGTAGACAACGAAACGCCAAAATAAATAAAAATTATTGCCATCATCCAAGACACATCATTTGATATTGAGATTAGAAAGGAATGAACTTTAATGCATAATTAGAGTGGTGCACTAATTAGAGTAGTGCACTAATTAGAGTAATGCATAATTGGAGCTTTTATGGTAACTCTCCACAACTTTTTATTAATTAAATGTCTCTCATATTTTTTTAATATAACTGCAGGGAGACACTAATATTCCTTCAGAGGTGCTCTATCTGCTCAGGAGTGTTCGGTACGTAAGCCTCTTCAGGGACTGGTTGTCCGTGTAGGCAGTCACCCAACACATGATTGTTGTGTTTCTCCCCTCCAGAGCGTTTGGCCACTTTGAGAAGCCTCTGTTCATGGAGCTCTGCAAACATGTCCAGACCAAGTTTGTTCCTTCTGGAGCGCTTCTCTTCGGTCCCGGCTTCAAGGACGACAGCATCTACGTTATCAGGAATGGCCGCCTCAAAGTCTTCATCATCGAGCCCGTTAGTGCAGTGGTTACTATGGTTATCAACTGTTAATGCACATGCACACATGGTTACTAATATTGTCCTGGATTGTCTCACTTGGATAAAAGTAGGAACTTGCAATAGGCAACACCATACCCGCTGGTTACTAAGCAGACATCTAAGCACCTGCCTTTTATTAAGCACCTACTTTATTATTGGTTCTAGCTTCTGTTTGTTAAAGCGTGGCTCGAGACAATGTCTTCTCCTACTCCAAGTCGTATTTCTTCCTTTGCTGGTAACTGGACAAAGTTTGTAGGTATGTACGTACCACCTCTCCAGGCTCAACCCTTAGCTGTCTGTCCCTTCTAGCTCGCATGAACTCAGCGATCCATAGCTGTGAGAAATTGACGACGTCTGAGCGTGGGCATTGCTTGTTAGCTACTCAGTATTAGCATCCAGTCTGAGCGTGGGCATTGCTTGTTAGCTACTCAGTATTAGCATCCAGTCTGAGCGTGGGCATTGCTTGTTAGCTACTCAGTATTAGCATCCAGTCTGAGCGTGGGCATTGCTTGTTAGCTACTCAGTATTAGCATCCAGTCTGAGCGTGGGCATTGCTTGTTAGCTACTCAGTATTAGCATCCAGTCTGAGCGTGGGCATTGCTTGTTAGCTACTCAGTATTAGCATCCAGTCTGAGCGTGGGCATTGCTTGTTAGCTACTCAGTATTAGCATCCAGTCTGAGCATGGGCATTGCTTGTTAGCTACTCAGTATTAGCATCCAGTCTGAGCGTGGGCATTGCTTGTTAGCTACTCAGTATTAGCATCGAGTCTGAGCGTGGGCATTGCTAGTTAGCTATTCAGTATTAGCATCCAGTCTGAGCGTGGGCATTGCTTGTTAGCTACTCAGTATTAGCATCCAGTCTGAGCGTGGGCATTGCTTGTTAGCTACTCAGTATTAGCACCCGGTCTGAGCGTGGGCATTGCTTGTTAGCTACTCAGTATTATCACTCTTTTTGGAGGGGCTAATGGATGCTGTATGCAGCACTGTACTTAACACCAGCTTTTACTGCATGCCACACTCTCCAGGAGATGGGCGAGATTGTCGCAGGCCATGTGATACATGTGCATGCACACTGCCTCTGCCCACAGTCAGAGCTGACTGACTAGGTGAGCATTTGTAAGGTCATGACATGTGTCTATACTGTATTGCTTATGTAACTGGGATCTAGTAGGCAAAACATTGGTGAATGTTCAAGCCCCCACAACTTCTCTCCTGGACCTCATGCAGGTTTTTATAATGCAATAAGATAGCTCACTCTGCGTGCTTCAAAAAGATACAAAAACATTTGGGGTTAGGTGTAAGTCTAGGGTTAGCAGGCCCGTATCTAGGAAAAGAATGCTTGATGGGGGGGCAGTATGGGGGGCAGTATGTGCCAAAAGTGGCACTGGTCACAAATATCAATGCATTGCACAACAATCAGCTTATAATTGAATATTACTGTGCTACTTCCACCATCACTATCAACTGTCAATGGTGGTCAAGCCTCCAATTAGCCTTCTTGTCATAAATTTCCTTGGGGGACGGGGAGTTTGGCCATTCCTAGATGGAGTAGCAGCAATGCCAAACCAACCATTTTGTCATCTCTCATCTAGGCCCTCGTCCAGTTTTTCAGGGACCTGGTGGAAGAAGATGAGTATTTATGTGGCAACATGGCCAACAGATGTCACCAGGAAGATCTTAAGAATTTTCCTGGTAATTGGGAGTATTTGACGGCTGCATGCAGCAAGGGCCTCGGAAGCCATTGCAGGTTTCATCTCTGAGCTCTCTCTCTCAGCCTGGTATTTCTGCCATCTTCATCATAAAGACAGTGACCCTTCATTGTTTTTGTAGCTAGCTATAACTTTTTTTTAAATAATCTCTTCAAAAAGCGCCACTTGCTTAAGAGTGGGGTTCATTGAGGTCAGCAAACAAAAGCTTAGGCACTTCTATCTCGTGCGGACAGCAGAAATATCCATGCAAGAGTTACTCTCCTCCAAACAAAGGGATTCAGAATGGTTTCGGTAAGCATAAGTGCCTGTGCTAAGCAGATGAACTTCCAGGAGCAGCTGGAAGAGACATTCCACGATGACAATTGCCATCAGCTATTTTGGGGGCTTGCTCATCCCCTCAAACAGTCGATGCCAGATGTGTGCATTATTTGGAGTGCTATTTATTTAGCAAGTACCTACTCGTGGGTCAAGCACACTACAGTAGGTTCTTCGGCTGATTTTGATAGTGAGTGTAATGCACCCAAGGATGCTTAGCACTACACGGCAACTGTGTCTTCTAGAATGTGTGACGTGCAAAAACAAACAAACTTGAAAGTTAGTTTTTACTAAACGGAAATCCTCCTCCTCTCCCCCCCCCCCCCACCCTTCCTGCCAGCTCAAGGCCTCTTGGTTTGGAGTGCTTTTTTGAAAAAATAGGAGTGGATTTGATACTGCCAGTTTTTGAGCGATGTGCTAGTTTTCGAAGGGCCCCGATTCGAGGGTGCCATTTTGAAGAAGGGCATTTACCAACAACAAGAAAGGGGCGAGAGGCATTTATTTGGTATAATGTGTGTGGGTTGCCCCTCTAATAAATTAGGTCTGGTCAGTGGTGAGCAAAATAGTTAGTACATGTGTACATATGTGGGGGACCGCAAGAGATCCACAAAAAGGTCTCAAAACTTCTTCCCTGGTGTTGATTAGTCTTACCTGAGTAATGATGTCATGGTAAAGGGTGGTTCACGACACAGGACAACCGAGCGGAGCATTCCGTCCGTTCAGTTCCGTCATGTTGTTAACTGGACCGCACAAGAAAGTGCAACAGGTTAGCAATACAGGCCAATCAGAATGCTAGGATCTAACACGTGACGAACTGCCAGCTATAGAGGCGGTATCAAGGATGGTGATGGGCGAGGAAAAGTTGATGGAATCTGTCCGGAGCTTCCCCTGTTTATGGCAAGCCCCAGCAAAAGCCTGCAGGAATATGAGAGCTGCCTGGAAGTGGTATCAGGTCAGGTAAGAAGGGAGCTAGTTGCTAGATTAGCAAGGTCGCTACAACTTCGACGAGTGAATACTGCGCGTGTCCACATCTTCCTCTTCCTCGGCTCCTCCTAGCCAATAGAAAGTTGAAATCATCTCTTCTCCACAACTGCCACTGCTGCTGTCCATGGTTAATGAATAGGGTCAAAGGTTAATCTACTGAGCGTTGCATAACTGCTCTATTGTTGTGAACCAGCAGACTCAATGCAAGGCTCTGCCCGACCATCATCATGTTGTGAACCAGCCTAAGCAATGCAAGGTTCTGCCCGACCATTGTCATGTTGTGAACCAGCATAAGCAATGCAAGGCTCTGCTCGACCATCATCATGTTGTGGACCAGCAGCTGCAATGCAAGGCTCTGCCCGACCATCATCATGTTATGAACCAGCAGACTCAATGCAAGGCTCTGCCCGACCATCATCATGTTGGAACCAGCATAAGCAATGCAAGGCTCTGCCCGACCATCGTCATGTTGTGAACCAGCCTAAGCAATGCAAGGCTCTGCCCGACCATCATCATGTTGTGAACCAGCCTAAGCAATGCAAGGCTCTGCCCGGCCATCATCATGTTGTGAACCAGCCTAAGCAATGCAAGGCTCTGCCCGACCATCATCATGTTGTGAACCAGCCTAAGCAATGCAAGGCTCTGCCCCGACCATCATCAAGTTGTGAACCAGCCTAAAGCCTAAAGTGTTGGTTGAGTCGAACAAGGGGTATACAAAGTGGCTGACCTCGTGCCTTGGATCACGGATGTTTGGACCCCCCCCCCCCCCCCCCCGCATAATATTAGTACCCTGGTGCAGAATTAATGACTTTCTCCGTAATCAACTTAATTTACTCACTGAGTGAATATAATGATCGAGAGAGTCATTATATCTGAACTCTGTCAACTGAGAGTTCATGCAAGTATTTCAGAATTATGTGGACACGCTCTGTAATATCTCTGCCATGTACGGCCAGAGCCAGCATCCTTTCCACTAGAATAGACCGGCATCAAGAGCCCTCCACTGATCGAGGAAAAGAAAAGAGCTGCGATTTTTATTAGTGAAGATGGTAAAACTTTCACAGGTAAGAATGAGAGTCATCATGTCTGCTAGAGCAAACTCTCATTTTGCGGGGCTGTCAGCTGACTTGTGGCTTTGGTTGAACAAGGATCTGGGGAAGAACAGCTGAACGATTCAACTGGTGAGGGATGTACAACCAAATCGACCAAAAGGGAATATATTCACGTTAACAATAATGCCTCAGAAAATTGAGTCAGTCCCATTCTGTGAAGTACAACTTCTTCCATTGTCCTCCATTTTTTGACCCTCGATAGTTATTACGTACCTGTACATGTACTAGGTGAGGTTTGTCAGAGGATGAACAAGAAGCCAGAGCTTCCATTAATTGTAGGTTGTAACAACCAGTTTCTCAAGGGGTCAGGCAGAAGAGGAGTGATCTCTGAGTGTACTTACCATGCTTGCCTAGTTGCTCTTCTCTTGTTGTTGTTGTTGTGTTGTTGTTGTTAACCTTGTGTTGTGGTCTAGTTCTTGTGGAGTGATTGGAAGTGGACAGGTCACATGTTTTATGCAGTGCAAATGACTTTCTCAATTACCAACTTTGAAATTTGTCTCTTGACATTTTGTATAGCTGCTCTAACCTTCATCAGGAATGGTGGCTAGATGCTCTAGCCTTCATCAGGAATGGAGGCTACATGCTCTAGCCTTCATCGGGAATGGAAGCTAGATGCTCTAGCCTTCATCAGGAATGGAGGCTACATGCTCTAGCCTTCATCGGTAGATGCTCTAGCCTTCATCAGGAATGGTGGCTAGATGCTCTAGCCTTCATCGGGAATGGAGGCTAGATGTTCTAGCCTTCATCGGGAATGGAAGCTAGATGCTCTAGCCTTCATCAGGAATGGAGGCTAGATGCTCTAGCCTTCATCAGGAATGGAAGGTAGATGCTCTAACCTTCATCAGGAATGGAGGCTAGATGCTCTAGCCATCATCAGGAATGGAGGCTAGATGCTCTATGCTCTAGCCTTCATCAGGAATGGAGGCTAGATGCTCTAGCCTTCATCGGAAATGGAAGCTAGATGCTCTAGCCTTCATCAGGAATGGATGCTAGATGCTCTAGCCTTCATCAGGAATGGAGGCTAGATGCTCTAGCCTTCATCAGGAATGGATGCTAGATGCTCTAACCTTCATCAGGAATGGTGGCTAGATGCTCTAACCTTCATCAGGAATGGAAGCTAGAGTATCTAGGCAAAATTTCGAGATGAGCACATTTAATTTTATCATCAAGAAAGTCATTTATCAACAGATAGAACTTTCTTTGAGAATAATGACAGACAAAGTCACTGAGTGTGCATGTGAAATTTTATTTCTCATTTTTGTCTGTTTCTTCTCTCCACCGTCCACTGTGAAGTGCTGAACATACTGTGAGGCCTATAGGACACTGTGAGACCTACATAAGTGGCTGGTGGTGTGATGTGCACACACTATGCATTCTGTAGAAGGCTGGTGGTGTGATGTGCACACACTATGCATTCTGTAGAAGGCTGATGGATGCATTCTGTAGAAGGCTGATGGTGTGATGTGCACACACTATGCATTCTGTAGAAGGCTGATGGTGTGATGTGCACACACACTGTGCATTCTGTAGGAGGTTGCACACACACTGTGAGGTCTCTACTTTATTGCGTATCCCCAAGCCCTGGATTGGATACATTCCTAGAATATGCAAGTGGTGGATGGTCCAAGAGTAGCAGGCATGTTTGTCTATTGCTCAGGTCCTTGGACACACAACAACAGAATTCCTTTTTCATGTATGATTGAGAACCCCTTACCTGCTTCTGAAGAGTGAGTGTTCCTATGATGATATGTGCTGTGTGTGTGCCCACTTTGAATAATGAAAACCAGCGTTGGTAGATGTAGACTCTGCCCATTGATTGACCTTTCAAGTTTTAATGAATTTCTTCCCCCCCGTACATATTTCATCTGTCTACCAAGTTTGATAAAGGTGTTAACGTCCTTAACCCTGACCTTTCAAAGTTTCCTTGTTATGTAGCTTGACCTGCCTGCCATTTTATTGAAGACATGTAAAGCCCTTCTTGAGGGTTTTACTAACACACTAACTGACTGTGGAGTGGAAACAGTTTCCTGTGGGCAGGCAGTGATAGATGTCAATGGTGATGACATCATGTCTGATGCTGCTACGTGTATGATGTGTGCTAGGATGGTACGGAGCTGCCTTTGAAGGAGGCGGGGCCTGGTGACAGTGTGCACAGCATGCTCAGTATACTGGACGTGGTGACAGGACACACGAAATCTTTCACGACCGTGGCAGCCAAGGCTCTGAGAGATACCTACGTCCTACAGTAAGCAAAGACCATTAGAGATATGTCCTGCAGTAAGCAAGGACCATTAGAGATACTGTATGTCCTGCTGACCATGTCCTGCAGTAAGCAATGGCCATTAGAAATACATCCTACAGTAAGCAATGACCATTAGAGATATGTCCTACAGTAAGCAATGACCATTAGAGATATCCTACAGTACATGTAAGCAATGACCGTTAGAGATATGTCCTGCAGTAAGCAATGGCCTTTAGAGATACATGTATGTCCTGCAGTAAGCAATGGCCATTAGAGATATGTCCTGCAGTAAGCAATGGCCATTAAAGATACATCCTCTGCAGTAAGCAATGGCCTTTAGAGATGTATGTCCTGCAGTAAGCAAAGACTCTTACAAAAACTTACCCCCTGCTATAACCAAATAGCCTTAGAGATACTTATCTCAAGTAAAGTCTTTTAGAGACACTGTACCAATGTACAGACATACATGTACATGTACACACACCAGGCCATACATGTACACACACCAGACTCTTTCCTATAGCAGCGTCCTGCAGTGTCACTCTTCATGAACTGGCGACCCTTAACCTTACCATGGGTTTAGAGTGGCCATGAACATCATGAGCAGCTAGAGAGTCTGCATGAGCAGCTAGAGAGTCTGCATGAGCAGCTAGAGAGTCTGCATGAGCAGCTAGAGAGTCTGCACGAGCAGCTAGAGAGTCTGCACGAGCAGCTAGAGAGTCTGCATGAGCTGCTGGAGAGTCTGCATGAGCAGCTGGAGAGTCTGCATGAGCAGCTAGAGAGTCTGCATGAGCAGCTGGAGAGTCTGCACGAGCAGCTAGAGAGTCTGCACGAGCAGCTAGAGAGTCTGCACGAGCAGCTAGAGAGTCTGCAAGAGCAGCTAGAGAGTCTGCACGAGCAACTAGAGAGTCTGCATGAGCAGCTGGAGAGTCTGCACGAGCAGCTAGAGAGTCTGCACGAGCAGCTAGAGAGTCTGCACGAGCAGCTAGAGAGTCTGCAAGAGCAGCTAGAGAGTCTGCACGAGCAACTAGAGAGTCTGCACGAGCTGCTAGAGAGTCTGCACGAGCAGCTAGAGAGTCTGCACGAGCAGCTAGAGAGTCTGCACGAGCAGCTAGAGAGTCTGCACGAGCAGCTAGAGAGTCTGCACGAGCAGCTAGAGAGTCTGCACGAGCAGCTAGAGAGTCTGCATGAGCACAAGCATGAACACACATGTCATGAAAACTATGTAGCACACACACACACACACACACACACACACACACACACACACAACACTAGTGCTGATGGTGCTGTGGAGGGAAGTTATTAGCCCGCACTGTATGTGCATTGTGCCACAGTATTAGGGCTAAAGGTTGCTGCAGGTGTGAAACATGTATATATCGCATTTGTAATGTCGGCATTTTTTTGTCCGCGTGCTAAAAAGAAATGACTGTGGCACTTATGTCTCAGGCGAACAGTGAGGGAGCTGGGGAGAAAGTTGTGACTGCCAAACGTTCTGCTTGGAAAGCAGCAGATTGTTCTTTCTGGGATCTAGCAAGTCTTCACCGACGACGTAGAAATATGTATATATATACTGTATGTCAAACACCGCATGTTTTGTCTACGTTGTTAGCCTGCGTGCATGCTCAACTTCAGTAAGGTGAGATAGCAGTCTATCTGGAGCCAAGGATTTACCTACAGTGTTGGCCAGGCTCTGGTTTAAGGCTGGCTCAGTGCGTGTGGATAGCTCCTCTCAAGATCTATGTACAGGCAGTATGATGGCCCTATGAGCTGGGCAGGCTTGCTCTAGCAACTGTAGTAGCTCTTGCTCTCTGGCTTTGCTCCAGCAGATCTTCTGTTGTGTTCACTTGTGATTTCACCGACAGTGCCATAGTATGTGTTTTGTGTTGTAAGTCAGCGGCAGTGGATGCAAGTGGAAGGTGTGGATGCTCAAATGTGCTGACTTCTGTTGTTGCGTGCATACTGTACTGCATAACATCTTAGTGCTCATGGTATAGCTGTGGTTCTTGTAGCATACTATTGCATTAGTGCTCATGGTATAGCTGTGGTTCTTGCAGCATACTATTGCATTAGTGCTCATGGTATAGCTGTGGTTCTTGTAGCATACTATTGCATTAGTGTTCATGGTATAGCTGTGGTTCTTGTAGCATACTATTGCATTAGTGCTGTGGTTCATGCAGCATACTATTGCATTAGTGCTCATGGTATAGCTGTGGTTCTTGTAGCATACTATTGCATTAGTGCTGTGGTTCTTGTAGCATACTATTACATTAGTGCTCATGGTATAGCTGTGGTTCTTGCAGCATACTATTGCATTAGTGCTCATGGTATAGCTGTGGTTCTTGTAGCATACTATTGCATTAGTGTTCATGGTATAGCTGTGGTTCTTGTAGCATACTATTGCATTAGTGCTGTGGTTCATGCAGCATACTATTGCATTAGTGCTCATGGTATAGCTGTGGTTCTTGTAGCATACTATTGCATTAGTGCTCATGGTATAGCTGTGGTTCTTGCAGCATACTATTGCATTAGTGCTCATGGTATAGCTGTGGTTCTTGTAGCATACTATTGCATTAGTGTTCATGGTATAGCTGTGGTTCTTGTAGCATACTATTGCATTAGTGCTGTGGTTCATGCAGCATACTATTGCATTAGTGCTCATGGTATAGCTGTGGTTCTTGTAGCATACTATTGCATTAGTGCTGTGGTTCTTGTAGCATACTATTACATTAGTGCTCATGGTATAGCTGTGGTTCTTGCAGCATACTATTGCATTAGTGCTCATGGTATAGCTGTGGTTCTTGTAGCATACTATTGCATTAGTGTTCATGGTATAGCTGTGGTTCTTGTAGCATACTATTGCATTAGTGCTGTGGTTCATGCAGCATACTATTGCATTAGTGCTCATGGTATAGCTGTGGTTCTTGTAGCATACTATTGCATTAGTGTTCATGGTATAGCTGTGTTCATGCAGCATACTATTGCATTAGTGCTCATGGTATAGCTGTGGTTCTTGTAGCATACTATTGCATTAGTGTTCATGGTATAGCTGTGTTCATGCAGCATACTATTGCATTAGTGCTCATGGTATAGCTGTGGTTCTTGCAGCATACTATTGCATTAGTGCTCATGGTATAGCTATATGGTTCTTGTAGCATACTATTGCATTAGTGTTCATGGTATAGCTGTGGTTCCTGCAGCATACTATTGCATTAGTGCTCATGGTATAGCTATATGGTTCTTGTAGCATACTATTACATTAGTGCTCATGGTATAGCTGTGGTTCTTGAAGCATACTATTGCATTAGTGCTCATGGTATAGCTGTGGTTCTTGTAGCATACTATTGCATTAGTGCTCATGGTATAGCTGTGGTTCATGCAGCATACTATTGCATTAGTGCTCATGGTATAGCTGTGGTTCTTGTAGCATACTATTGCATTAGTGCTCATGGTATAGCTGTGGTTCTTGTAGCATACTATTGCATTAGTGTTCATGGTATAGCTGTGGTTCTTGTAGCATACTATTGCATTAGTGCTCATGGTATAGCTGTGGTTCTTGTAGCATACTATTGCATTAGTGTTCATGGTATAGCTGTGGTTCTTGTAGCATACTATTGCATTAGTGCTCATGGTATAGCTGTGGTTCTTGTAGCATACTATTGCATTAGTGCTCATGGTATAGCTGTGGTTCTTGTAGCATACTATTGCATTAGTGTTCATGGTATAGCTGTGGTTCTTGTAGCATACTATTGCATTAGTGCTCATGGTATAGCTGTGGTTCTTGTAGCATACTATTGCATTAGTGCTCATGGTATAGCTGTGGTTCCTGCATCATACTATTGCATTAGTGTTCATGGTATAGCTATATGGTTCTTGTAGCATACTATTACATTAGTGCTCATGGTATAGCTGTGGTTCTTGAAGCATACTATTGCATTAGTGCTCATGGTATAGCTGTGGTTCTTGTAGCATACTATTGCATTAGTGTTCATGGTATAGCTATATGGTTCTTGTAGCATACTATTACATTAGTGCTCATGGTATAGCTGTGGTTCTTGAAGCATACTATTGCATTAGTGCTCATGGTATAGCTGTGGTTCTTGTAGCATACTATTGCATTAGTGCTCATGGTATAGCTGTGGTTCTTGTAGCATACTATTGCATTAGTGCTCATGGTATAGCTGTGGTTCTTGTAGCATACTATTGTATTAGTGCTCATGGTATAGCTGTGGTTCTTGTAGCATACTATTGCATTAGTGCTCATGGTATAGCTGTGGTTCTTGTAGCATACTATTGCATTAGTGCTCATGGTATAGCTGTGGTTCTTGTAGCATACTATTGCATTAGTGCTCATGGTATAGCTGTGGTTCTTGTAGCATACTATTGCATTAGTGCTCATGGTATAGCTGTGGTTCTTGTAGCATACTATTGCATTAGTGCTCATGGTATAGCTGTGGTTCTTGTAGCATACTATTGCATTAGTGCTCATGGTATAGCTGTGGTTCTTGAAGCATACTATTGCATTAGTGCTCATGGTATAGCTGTGGTTCTTGCAGCATACTATTGCATTAGTGCTCATGGTATAGCTGTGGTTCATGCAGCATACTATTGCATTAGTGCTCATGGTATAGCTGTGGTTCTTGTAGCATACTATTGCATTGGTGCTCATGGTATAGCTGTGGTTCTGTGCACATGCATGACTATAGTATGCGAGTCGTCTAACTGGCGGTGGTCTACATGGGGACAGTCTTGTGTCCTTTCCTTACCTGCCAATCTAATACGTTTATTTGCTTTTCAATAAAACATTTTTGTTCCACTTAAATTAAGATCTAGTGCAAAGCTACAGACCTCTTAATTTTTTTTACCATGCAGGGACCACGGATGGTATCGGAATGCAACCTTCTTGAAAATGGATCCAGAGGTCTTGCGAGCTAATCCTGAGACGTTATACTTGCGTGATGGATCTATGTAGCATACAGTATGGTCTACCATGAGGTGATGTCTTTCACTTGCTTGCTGGAGTCGTTCCAATATCTCCGTGACCCAAACACTTGATGCCATCCCTTGATGGCCAAGCTAAATATTTAGTACCCAGCTTGACACCATTTATACACGAATTATTTATGCGGCTGCAGTGTTACCTCGGAGCCTTGTGGAGGGGAGGGGGGGGAGGTTCTCCTTCAAATACATGTAGCTTGGCCTCGGGCTCGTTAAAGATGAAGCTCTCTGCCAGCGAACCACCCGTCCTGGAAGCAACAGCCGACTCCCGCGCGATTTCAAACAAAAACAATTGCGTTTCTAATGGCTGTGCGCACAAAATGATGATTCACACCTGCAACTTATTTATTCACCTTCATACTGTGCGATAATTGTCGTTAATTTGTTAAAGCCAGGCTACTTGTGATGGATGCACACAAATGCATATTGTTCTTCTGTACAAACACACCAGAAGCAGATCTTCAACTTCATCAATTTTTACATTTAAAAAGTGTATATATTTAAAATTTTACTATTACTAAATGGCCCTCCAACTTTGGATCATTAATGTCAGTTGTTCAGCCAGGACGTTGTCTTTCCGACTTCTAAATGCTTCCCACTGTTTCACTGCTTGCAGAAGTGTGTAAATGTAACAGTGGAACTAGCTCGCACCCTGAGGCTGTATGTGTATGGCAGACTAGCTTCTCTTGATCACCACTGCAGGGTGAGTGGTGAGGCATTTCAGAACTTCTTTGCAGACAATCCTGACTCCCTCCTGAGAATGGTGCAAGTGAGTGGTGGAGGGGAGGACGGTGAAGAGATCTCGGGCGTCTTTAAGTGTGTTGTTGTATGCCCATTCTTTGTAGATTGTCATGCTGCGCCTTCAGAGGGTCACATTCTTGGCTCTGAACCACGTGCTGGGTCTAGGGAGGGAACTCTTGAATCAGGCAAGACCTGTGAATATTGTTAATAAATGTTAGTGTGTATGTGTGTGCAATGGTTGCTGCGGTGTAGAAACCTACCTTGCTGAGTGGAGACTACTGTGTCACCAAGTTGAAACATTCCATGCACCAAGGTAACGAGAGTTTTCGATGGATGAACTTGTGTCTGATCTCATGTGCGTTTATGTGTGCCATGCACGCAAGATTCTTCTGTGAAGTTGCTTCCCTCACGCGATGACAGTGTATTTCCTGAACATCAGCAACATCGCATGCGTCAAGGGATCATTCGACGTCTCAGCTTAGATTCTGACGATGACTCTCCCCCCACTGCTGCCACCAAGCAGAAGGTGGTGGCCATTGACACGTCACAGAATGAACACTTCACTCATAGGCTTCTTCCCAGTCAGTCCCCAGAGTTTGACAATGTCATAGACCAGGTACTGTTGCTGTGTGTCTTATTTGCTTGTGTTGTTGTTGCTGTTGCTGCTGTTGCTGCTGTTGTTACTGTTGCTGTTGTTGTTGTGTTTGTTTTGCTAGCTACTGTAGACTGTCTCTGAAGCAACATCACTCACTCACTCACTCACTCACTCACTCACTCACTCACTCACTCACTCACCCACTCTCACTCACTCACTCACTCACTCACTCACTCACTCACTCACTCACTCACTCACACACTCACTCACTCACTCACACACTCACTCACTCACTCACACACTCACTCACTCACTCACTCACTCACTCACTCACACACTCACTCACTCACTCACACACTCACTCACTCACTCACACACTCACTCACTCACTCACTCACTCACTCACTCACCCACTCTCACTCACTCACTCACTCACTCACTCACTCACTCACTCACTCACTCACTCACTCACTCACTCACCCACCCACCCACCCACTCACTCACTCACTCACTCTGTGCTTACTGCTAGGCTCGTGTTGACCGCCAAGAGTTCTCCAGCGATGGTACCCTGCACCAAGAGCCGTCCTCTGCATCCTGCTCATCCGCTACTGCATTCTCCATATCCTCTCACTCGTGCCGCACTGATGTGCTCAAGGCCGCCATGCAGGATCTGGTCAAAATCCTCCAACTAAAGGTCTGCTGCATACTGTTGTCCTTCTGCTCTACTCACTCCAGTCACACATCTTCCCTGTGTAGGACGAGTCTTTGCTGAAGGGCCGGACTCAGCTCATTGAAGTTCCCATGGACTCCCTGCTGGGCCTGGAAGGAGATCTGGACAGTTGTGTGTACTTCATTGCCACTGGAAGACTGAAAGTGTTCAGACAAACTAGTGAAGCTGAATTTTCACCTTCTCCACAAGTATGTACACGAACCACTAATGATGTGCAAATATTTATCACCATTTGTTGTTGTCATTTTGTGGTTGTTAATGTTGTTGCTGCTGATGTTGTTGTTGCTGTTGTTGTTGCTGATGTTGTTGCTGTTGTTGTTGTGTGTGTTAAAGGACCTGCTTTATGTGGCACATCCTGGTGAGTTCTGTGGTGTGTTGTCGGCTCTAACTGGTGAGCCGTCCTTCTTCACCATCGCTGCTGGCGTAGACTCACACCTGGTGGCCATCACCAAAACTAGCCTCTACCAGTGAGTGATACGTAGTCCTTACACTTGTACGCAAGGTTCAGCCCCCTCTCTTGTGTAGCATCATGTCTGAGTGCCCTCAGGCAGTCTGTGGTCTGGCTTATGGTTTGGTCCAGAGGTTGTCTCCTATTGTCAGACAAATGGACTTTGCTTTGGACTGGATGGAGCTGGAGGCCGGGCGAGCTCTGTATCGCCAAGGAGACGAGGCCAATGCTGCCTTCATCATACTCAATGGCCGTGTCAGGTCTGTGGTGCGGAAGTCCGAGGGGAAAAAGGAGTTAGTGGATGAGTTTGGAAGAGGAGAGACCATTGGCTTGGTGAGTGGCCTCACACTCTATTCCAGGCACTCTTCCAAGTACTGTATTGCAGGTGGAAGTGATGACCAACTCTGCGTGTGCCACTACTGTGCATGCTATCAGAGACACAGAGGTGGCCTGTCTACCAAGTGGTCTTCTCAGCACCATCAAGCTAAAGCAGCCACAAGTGATCTCACGGCTAATCCAAGTGCTTGGCCAACGTATTTTGGGCAGCTATCACAGGATCAACGCTCCTCTATCCAGCCCTGTACTGACAGCGGACCATTCTGAAGGTTCTGGTCTTTGGGTGCATGTGTACTTAGTGGGAGGAGTTGAAGTGACGTGTGCACTGTTTCATTCTGTGCAGCTCTGCCAGAAAGTAAGAAGCATATGGTGTCCAACTTGTCCACCGTCGCTGTGGTGCCCATCACCCGCGATGTCCCTCTCACTAACTTCACCAAGTACCTCTGCGCTGCCATCAATGTTATAGGTACGAATATATCAATTACTCCAGTGTAGGCATGTCCCAAGGGACGGCCTCGTCCATTAACTAACACATGTGCCAGTGTAGGCATGTCCCAAAGGACGGCCTCGTCCATTAACTAACACATACGCCAGTGTGGGCATGTCCCAAGCGATGGCCTCGTCCATTAACTAACACATACACCAGTGTAGGCATGTCCCAAGGGATGGCCTCGTCCATTAACTAACACATGTGCCAGTGTAGGCATGTCCCAAGGGTGGCCTCGTCCATTAATTAACACATACACCAATGTAGGCATGTCCCATGGGACGCCCTCGTCCATTAACTAACACATACACCAGTGTAGGCATGTTCCAAGGGACGTCCTTGTCCATTAACTAACACATATGCCAGTGTAGGCATGCTCCAAGGGACGTCCATTAACTAACACATGTGCCAGTGTAGGCATGTCCCAAGGGACGGCCTCGTCCATTAACTAACACATGTGCCAGTGTAGGCATGTCCCAAGGGACGGCCTCGTCCATTAACTAACACATGTGCCAGTGTAGGCATGTCCCAAGGGACGGCCTCGTCCATTAACTAACACATACACCAGTGTAGGCATGTCCCAAGGGACGGCCTCGTCCATTAACTAACACATGTGCCAGTGTAGGCATGTCCCAAGGGATGACCTCGTCCATTAACTAACACATACACCAGTGTAGGCATGTCCCAAGGGACGGCCTCGTCCATTAACTAACACATGTGCCAGTGTAGGCATGTCCCAAGGGACGGCCTCGTCCATTAACTAACACATACACCAGTGTAGGCATGTCCCAAGGGACGGCCTCGTCCATTAACTAACACATGTGCCAGTGTAGGCATGTCCCAAGGGATGACCTCGTCCATTAACTAACACATGTGCCAGTGTAGGCATGTCCCAAGGGACGGCCTCGTCCATTAACTAATACAATCTTTCCTTGTAGCACCTTCTGTGAGACTGACGAGTGATCTTGTTCAGAAGGAGCTGGGCAGCTCAGCTTTGGAAAGGTTCGCTGGAAGAATAACTACTTTCCTCTGTATATATATATATAATATTATATATAATAATTTTTTTAATTTTAATACTGGTCTTTATTCTAATACTAACCCAACTTAGATAATTAAAATAGAGAAACAATTTTTTAAATCTTTTTATAGTTATGCATCCATCATTCATTGCCTCCTTGTGTTTGAGTGGACGGTAGCAGTAGCCTATAGCTACAATATGTTGTATGTATTGGAACATGTACAACTATTATCAGGATCAAGCAAATAAATAGGTATCGTCAGAATTGTATTTGAGGCCCAGCAGAGACAAGGGGAGGTGTGGTAACGAAGACCCATTCACAGGATTTAACAAAGCCGAGACAATGACTTGGAAATTTTAGTGAAGCCAGGGTCAATCAAGAGAAGAGGTAGCTAAAGCAGATACACTCCTTGACATTGCAATAAATCACGAGTCATCCAAGATGTGAACTTGAGATTTTCATTCACTCACTAAAATAACCAAAAAATAACAGCAAACAATAAGCAATCGCAAGGAGATTGTTGCTGCTGTTGTTTTTTGGCTCTAGGAATATATGTGGAGTGTGTGCATGTTGACTAGATGCATGTGTGTGTTCCAGCATTCACGAGTATCGTCTGAGGACATGGCTGGGCCATCAGGAGGACACACACCGCATTGTGCTCTATGAAGCTGACGCCGATGTGTCTCCGTGGACTGCTAGGTGTATCAGACAGGTCTGCAGAATACTCTGTTCTAATGTTGGTGTGCTTTCTAATGATAGTAAACTAACTCACTGTCCATGAGTTGCTACTTGATGTGTTAGTATTAGTAATTGTGTTTTGTTGTTGTGTTAGTACATGTTAATGTTAGTAATATATGTTGTGTTAGTACATATGTTAATTAATATATGTTGTGTTAGTACATATGTTATGTATGCTGGTTAGTACATGTTAATGTTAGTAATATATGTTGTGTTAGTACATATGTTAATGTTAGTAATATATGTTGTATGTACATATGTTGATGTTAGTAATATATGTTGTGTTAGTACATATTTTAATGTTAGTAATATATGTTGTGTTAGTACATATGTTAATGTTAGTAATATATGTTGTTAGTACATATGTTGACGTTAGTAATATATGTTGTGTTAGTACATATGTTAATGTTAGTAATATATGTTGTTAGTACATATGTTGATGTTAGTAATATATGTTGTGTTAGTACATACCGTGTTCACTCGAATATAAGTCGCGACTTGCATTTATTTCAGCCAAATTAAGTTGCGATCTTCAAGCAGTGCGCTTGCGCAGTGCCAAGCCAGTCTTGCGCTATTGTGCCCACGCAATTTTTTTGTGCGTCATTGTGGTTGCGATCGTTTCATTTCAAACATTTGAGCTAGGTAGTAGTTGGCTGGCAAGAGTTCCTAATCGCTATCGTTATCTACAATGAGTTCGTTATGTTCGATCTGTTCTTCATCCTCTTCGTCCAAGGAAGCAAATGGCTCTTCTCCCCGCTGTCACTTCCAATAGCTGGCGAGTAACTTGTATAATGGCTGGGATAGCTACTTTATCGACTTTGAGGCAGTGAATTTCTCCATCTTCAGACCCGTCCACCTTCACAGTGATGTCACAAGCATGGAATGCTTTCTTGATCTCGGCAGACAAGCTATCTTAGCTAATGATAAATGACTGCGCGTGTGCAAGAGCGGTGGTGTAATTAACTAGGTGTGCTACATTTGGAGTGCGGCTTTCAGAGCGACTTCTATTCTGTGTGCAACTTAATATTCGAGTGAATACGGTTACGGTATGTTAATGTTAGTAATATGTTGTGTTAGTACATATGTTAATGTTAGTAATATATGTTGTGTTAGTGTAATAACGTATTTTGATTGTAGTAGTGTTCTGTGTTGTGTGTCAGTATATGTGTTGTATTAGAATGTAAGTGTTAATGTGTTGTGTCAGTGTTAACATTTGTGTTAGTAGTCTTGTGTTTTGTTGTGTTTATGTTTATTTTTCACGTTAGTTTGTTGTGTTAGTACATAGTTGTAATGCCAATTACATTTGTGTGTTAGTAGGATGTGTTAGTGGTAGAATGTGGTTACGTATGCAGTAGTAGTGTGTTGTGTGCTATAATATATGTAGTGTTTGCTATGTGCTATAATGTATGTAGTGTTTGCTATGTGCTATAATGTATATAGTGTTTGCTATGTGCTATAATGTATGTAGTGTTTGCTATGTGCTATAATGTATGTAGTGTTTGCTATGTGCTATAATGTATGTAGTGTTTGCCATGTACTATAATGTATGTAGTGTTTGCTATGTGCTATAATGTGTGTAGTGTTTGCTATGTGCTATAATGTATGTAGTGTTTGCTATGTGCTATAATATATGTAGTGTTTGCTATGTGTTATAATGTGTGTAGTGTTTGCTATGTGCTATAATGTATGTAGTGTTTGCTATGTGCTATAATGTATGTAGTGTTTGCTATGTGCTATAATGTGTGTAGTGTTTGCTATGTGCTATAATGTGTGTAGTGTTTGCTATGTGCTATAATGTATGTAGTGTTTGCTATGTGCTATAATGTATGTAGTGTTTGCTATGTGCTATAATGTATGTAGTGTTTGCTATGTGCATAATAATGTTTGATAGCTACATGTGCTTGCTGTGTGTGTGTGCTAGGCTGACTGCATCCTTCTTGTTGGATTGGCTGAGAAGACTCCTTCAGAGTCGATGTCCCACATAGTACGACAAGTGGAGCTTATTTCCATGCGAGTGCAGAAAGAGTTGGTCTTGCTCCACAAAGAAACAGCGCTGCATCCAGTAGGCACGGTCAAGTGGCTCAATGCTCTGGGCTGGATCTCTTTTCACTTCCATGTGAGCTCACCACATGCATGCATGCATGGTGCACTTCCATGTGAGCTCACCACATGCATGCATGCATAGTGCACTTCCATGTGAGCTCACCACATGCATGCATGCATAGTGCACTTGCATGTGAGCTCACCACATGCATGCATGCATAGTGCACTTGCATGTGAGCTCACCACATGCATGCATGCATAGTGCACTTGCATGTGAGCTCACCACATGCATGCATGCATTGTGCACTTCCATGTGAGCTCACCACATGCATGCATGCATAGTGCACTTCCATGTGAGCTCACCACATGCATGTATGCATAGTGCACTTCCATGTGAGCTCACCACATGCATGCATAGTGCACTTCCATGTGGGCTCACCACATGCATGCATGCATAGTGCACTTGCATGTGAGCTCACCACATGCATGCATGCATTGTGCACTTCCATGTGAGCTCACCACATGCATGTATGCATAGTGCACTTCCATGTGAGCTCACCACATGCATGCATAGTGCACTTCCATGTGGGCTCACCACATGCATGCATGCATAGTGCACTTGCATGTGAGCTCACCACATGCATGCATGCATAGTGCACTTGCATGTGAGCTCACCACATGCATGCATGCATAGTGCACTTGCATGTGAGCTCACCACATGCATGCATGCATTGTGCACTTCCATGTGAGCTCACCACATGCATGCATGCATAGTGCACTTCCATGTGAGCTCACCACATGCATGTATGCATAGTGCACTTCCATGTGAGCTCACCACATGCATGCATAGTGCACTTCCATGTGGGCTCACCACATGCATGCATGCATAGTGCACTTGCATGTGAGCTCACCACATGCATGCATGCATTGTGCACTTCCATGTGAGCTCACCACATGCATGTATGCATAGTGCACTTCCATGTGAGCTCACCACATGCATGCATAGTGCACTTCCATGTGGGCTCACCACATGCATGCATGCATAGTGCACTTCCATGTGGGCTCACCACATGCATGCATGCATAGTGCACTTGCATGTGAGCTCACCACATGCATGCATGCATAGTGACACACAACAGCAACAGTGACAAGTACATAGTTAAGACTACATGCACCTTCATGTTGTACTCCCTGATGTCTCACAGGTGCGGTGTCCTAATGCTTTCTTTTCTCCAGAGGTCATAGTAAGTTAGTACAACTTCTTTGTATTGTTGTATGGTAAAATAAAGTGTGTGCTTCAGATGTGTTGAATAATACTTACTAAACTATTGTTGCAGGAAGTTGAAGAAGTGGACAAGTAAGTTCTGAGTGACGCTTGTCTTGTTCTTCGATGTACTTCACTTCATTGCACTGCAGGTATTCTGATTGCGCTAGACTTGCACGGCGACTGACGGGTAGTTCTGTGGGGCTGGTGCTAGGAGGAGGTGGAGCAAGAGGCATTGCTCATGTGGGAGCTATCAGAGCACTCGCTGAAGCTGGTACGATAGTTGGGCTGGTCTCACTCGAAGTAACGGGTGGGCCACTTCATAGTCACTGAGCTTGGCAATGTAATGATAACACTTGTGGATTGGTTTAACGTCCTCTGTATTAAAAGATTTAGTGCTCTGATACATTTCCTTAGTAACTTGCCCGTAATTGTACCAGTCATTCCTTTGGATTATTCTAAAGTTAATCGTGAAGTGGGTATGCATAAAATAGAGAACAATTACTTGTCCCCCCCCCCCCCCCACACACTACTATTCTATGCATTTCTCTCATTAAGAAACTTTTTTTCTCCATATATTTTCTTATAAAGTAAGAGAGAAAAGGTTACTCCTGACAAAATAACTTCATGGCTTCCACATACTTGATTGAATGCATGGCATACCTAATGTACAGAAAGTATACAATGTAGATCTACATATCTTATCTTAGTGCTCTATGGCATATAACCATGCCAAGGTTACTGCACCCTAAGCTTGAAAACCTCAGTTGCTCAGAGTTCTTGGAGGTTACCAGGAAATATGTGAATGCATTCCTTGATGCTTGTTTGTGGGTGAAACTTGTGCTGTGCTCATCTCTAGGTGTGCCCATTGATATGGTTGCTGGGACAAGCATAGGAGCTTTAGTGGGCGCTCTCTACTGTGAAGAGAGGAATTTCAGAAATGTGGAGAATAGAGCAAGAGAGTGGGCCAAAGGCATGGCCAGTTTTTGGAACAAAGTGCTAGACCTGACTTACCCATCCACATCAATGTTCTCAGGTATGACAAGTTCGTGGAAATGCTATCTCAAGAATTAATTGTCCTCATAAGTCCTTACCTATTGCAGCCATGCAGTTTCTGGTGTACCATATTCACATATGTTTGGCTTCTTCATACAGTTTATTTGCTGCAGATCAAAATACCTTTTGTTGGATAGTAAGAGTTCCCTCATCCCTCCTTCAGTCTAAGTCTTTTGAGCTGATTTTCTTCACATCCACGGGAGATTAGGAATTGGCCCTTATCCATTACAGTCCTGTTGCCCAAAGCCTGTGTCCTTATAAAGTAACTAATCGTAGTTATGAATGAGTGGTTCTCAATTCCGCTGTGAACTTAGCTAAACCCTTCATGGAGCTCTAGTAAGAGTTTTGGAAACGGTCAACTAGATTCAGCAGACTCCCCTAAGATACTGGTGTATGGCATTTAATCGTAGTTATGAATGAGTGGTTCTCAATCACTGTGAACTTATTCATGGAGCTCTAGTAAGAGATTTGGAAATGGTCAACTAGATTCAGCATTAGCAAATTGGAAGGGTACATGTACATGAGCTTATCAGACTCCCCTAAGATACTGGTATAAGCGCCACTGGATGGTATCTGCACTGAGTGTAATTATTATGCTGATTCAGCATCAAAGATCAAGACATCAACACTTAGCCAGCTGAAGTAATTAAGAGGATGGAGGATTATGTATCTGTAGGTTCATGGAGGATATGTATCTCTAAAGGTCTACTTCTGGTGACTCAATTTATTATTGTCTGATGTAGAATTTATGTGGTCGAACTAGAATTATATAAGCCTTCGAGTTGTACATCAAGATAGGAATTCTTTTATGTGCTCTCGTGTTAGAAGCTCTCCTAAATTATTTGTTAACTAAGCTCTCATGCCTGGGGAGGATATACCTGCATGTGACTGCGACCAGTTGACATGTGACATTCCAAGTTTCATTGCACGTATATTTATAATAATGCAGGACGATCGTTTAACACATCAATTCATAATCTGTTTGGAGAGAAGCATATTGAAGTGAGTTTCAGGAGGCCCATAGCTAGAGTGCTATATAGAACTGCTCTTCCATCTTTTCTAATGATGTTTCATGACAGGATCTTTGGATTCCTTACTTCTGCATTACTACCGACATCACCGAGTCCAAGATGCGAGTGCACACCTCTGGAAGCTTATGGCGCTATATACGTGCCAGTATGTCCCTGTCTGGCTATTTGCCTCCACTCTGCGACCCTGTGGATGGACACCTACTTCTAGACGGAGGATATGTCAACAACTTGCCTGGTGAACTGTGCAGTCACTCGACTAGAATAATCCTTGATTAATGTCCCTGCCTCTGTATTCTGCAGCGGATGTTATTTCTGTTCATGGAGCTGAAACGATCATTGCTATTGATGTGGGGGCAGTTGACAACAATGAAATGACTAACTATGGCGACCACATCTCTGGCTGGTACTTGCTTTGGAATAAACTCAATCCTTTTGCAACTAAAGTCAGGGTATGTATGTTTGTGCGCGTGCGTGCACTTAATGGGACGTTATTATCCAGCTAACTTGTGTCGTCTAAACAGGTGCCTAACTTGTCGGAGATTCAGTCGAGACTTGCGTATGTGTCTTGCATCCGGCAGCTGGAAATGGTCAAGTCCAATGGCATGTGTGAATATATCCGTCTTCCAATTGACAGGTAAATAAGTGCCACATTGGTCTGTTTTTAAATAGATCTGTTTTTGATTATACAACCAGCATTGGTACTCTACAATTTGGCAGCTTTGAGACTATAATGGTAAGGGATGGTACATGAAGGCGTGTGTGTATGCGTGCATGTGGTGGCTTGTAATTTGTCTTGTTTCCTTCTAGCCAATCGGTTACCAGCACTGTAAGAAATTAGTGAGCAGTTGGCAAAAAAACCAGAAAATGAACCATTTAGTCAATGCACAGAATGAAGAAGTCAAAAGGCACTCGCACTTGATGAAGAAATTTGACCAACTGTGCAGGCGAAACTCGAGTTCTGTATGTGATTTGGTGAGTTTAGCTGCACAGGTTTCAATTCCTCAGCAAGACGAAGATATGGCTGGGTATTGGTCCAACCCTGAAGATCAAGTGAGTGCCGGTTAATACTATTATAGTTGATGTCAGCAACCTCTGCATTCATGGCCAATGTGTCGTTTGTGATTTTAGATATTCCAGAGAGAAGGTGGTAGCACTGCTCCGGTCATGGCCACAGTGTCAGATTCTGAACTTACTTGACTCATTTTTTTGGACATTTTTTCTGGTTCATTTTTAGCATCTGAACGCATCCCCCCCCCCCCCCCCCCCCCCCCCCCCTTCCCCATGATGTATATTCCATAAATATTCTTGGACAAAATGTATTGAAAGCTTAAGCAATTGTTGGTTGGCCCTTCATCCATTGACATGCCGTATTTTATTATTTTATCTTTAACTCAACATTGCTGTCTGTGGAGGCCAAGATTAATAACACATGAAGTTTCTTTGTTTCAGAAAAGCCTATAGCTATATAACTAGGACTATAATTTGAGCACACCTTTGGTAAAACATGGCCTTGCTAACTTGTTTACATTTTTGGCAGATTTTAGCCAAGATATTATTATTGTTTGATGTTTAACTAAAGGGCAAACCAGGTCTTATTCAGACTCGCCGTAGGATAAGGACTTGTCCTGTGTATAACTCTGTGGGTAGATGTAGTAATCAAACAGTATTTGGCTTTATACAACTATCAACATCACTGCTACTAACACTACAACAAAAATCAAGAACAGCAAAGCCTCATGAAATTGAGATCACCACGAGCGTAGGTTGGGTTCAGTTCCACTTGGTCCACAAGTAAATCATTCTTGTTGCTTCAGGACTGGACCTGGGGACATCAGCCAATATGGCAGAGCAGTATCGTGGGATGAACACAGTTGAAACCCAAAGAATTTCTCATGGGGTGTGCTATTCATGGACGTAGAGAGGAGTGACCTGATTGCATCCGGTAGTTCAAGTTCCCATTATGAGTCTGGCAGATTTGATGACTTCAGTAGGAGATACAGCCTTCCAAACGACTTTGCCATTCCCTAAAATATAAGGTGACAAGGCATAGGTATTGTCTTGCTAGTTTCTATATATTCCCCGGTGTGAAAGGTAGTTCTTAAGTTCTTGTGATAGTAGCTTAGATTAGAGTTCCAGGTTGGGACAATACAACTTAGGCTGCACATATTCTACATGTAGAACACGTTCTCTTAACATCTTCAGTCGAGAATGGTAGTCACCGTATGAAGTGCATCATTCAGGTTCCCCCTGGATGAGACAAAGCTATGTGGATGTCACTCCAGTCTGATGTTGACATCGATGCCAGGAATGCTCGTGTAAATGAGTCTGGTGCCACATTGTCCTTGCCAGGTCGACACTTCATAGCGTAGCAGAATGATGCCAATTCAAGTCTCCAGTCCTGTATCTTGTTGTTTTTGACCTTTGAACACTTCCTATTATTCAACATGAAGGCCACCGAGTGTTGATCAGTTATAAGGATGAAGTGCCGACCAGCAAGAAAATGGCGTCAAATACTGCAAGCAGCTGCATCATGATCATTTGACTAGGCCAGCATTTTATAGTCAGGCCACATGCTTTCTCTTGAAGATGAAGTTGTTGGAACCTCTGCTGAATGTCAGTTTTGTTACCTGTGTTACACGCTTTTTATGAAACCAGTGTCGAAAATTACTCAATAAGTTTCCTTTTTCCTTTGAAGATAAAACCATCAAAGCACTAGCATTTCTTGACCCTTGAAATCGCACAATGTCGACTCAGCAGAATAATTGTGTAGAGTGAGCAATTATTTTGACAATAGCCATCTTCTTTCAGCTGATTTTCTCAGGTCAGTGAAGACTGCAACTCGTAGAATGCAAAAACATCAGATCTTACACCTGCTCTACACTATGACTTACAATCAACTTTTATGATATTGACTAGTCACAGTGACTCAAACTGATTAAGATTCACCCACCAGAGAACTTATATTTGAATTTGTCGTTATAACTATTTTAAACTAGGGACATATATATATACAAATATACAATAAAAAGGGGGGGGTTGGGATCCAGGGAAATGAACCATTGTCCAGATCATGTGTCCAGGGATTCGACCAGTCATTGAGAGTGATGTGTATCTATATTTCTCCTATATAACATCCTTCCAATTTGCAGTCACATTGCCAATGTCAACTACTGCTTCGACTATATCGTTCATTCAGCCTGAAGACTGGATGTTAGGCTTGGATATACTTAGGACCAGCATTGGCTAGCAAAAGTGTTCTGGCATCACTTATCGAATCTGCAGATCACTCAGTAGTACCACTGTGTATATGTTTTCCATGCATGCACACAATAGAAGGATAACGTGACTAGAAGAGGTTGAGAGCATCTAGTTGCTGAACCCATCGAGTTCTGCATAGGTATTTTAACTTATGAACTGCTGAGCCTGGTTGTGTATCATCAATGGACTTCTCCAGAATGCAATGGCATTTTAGATGAGCAGCAAAATACATAAAAACTCGACCTAGAATACCCATCATCTTACGAATACTTGATACCTCCAATAACTTAACAAAGTTTAAGCAGTGTGATGCACAATGGAGATATAGTGCCAGAGGGTATTGAGATTAACAATAGCTGCAGCTCCCCTTATCCTACCACACGTTTCTCGCACCATCACAAGGCTTGACCTCTCAACTTTGTGAGATCTAAATTGCAATCTCTCAAGAACCCCTAAATCTTCTCAGCTAACCGGGCACCAGTTACACCAGGGACAAGTTGAAGGAACGTGAGGACGTCTTCCCTTACAAGGCTTTCATCAGCATGAACATACATACCTAATGGCCACATTCAGAGAGAGCCAGCAGCGTTCCCATCAGAGAGAATTCCTACACAAAGGAAGCAGTGTCTTAATAGCTGGATGTGAAGATCTGGAAGCTAGCAGAACCATCAAAAGAAGCTGGAGACACTTTTGGAGAGAAGGAGATTGAGAATGAAGTGAAGATTCAATCCCAAGTCTTGAACAGGTGGGTGGTGAATCTGACAGAGAAGAACCTTTCTCCAACTCAGGAAGAAGTGTTTGCTTTAGGTCTTAACTTTGTCCCTGCTCCAAAGAGTCTACCTTTGATGGACACCATAACTGCAGTGGAAGAGATAGCCAGGAAGCTGAAAGCAAGGCACATGAGCTTCGAGGGTAAATATGAGAAGAACAAGGAAACCAAAGGACAACTTGATGAAGGAAACAGAGGAAGGCCCTGGAAGAAGTAAGATGAAAGAGCTCATGATCTTACCAGCAGACAAGAGGAAGACAACAGTTCTGATGACAAAGGGACAGGCACATTTCAAAGCTGACCGGAATGCTGGAAACTGAAGAAGGATCCTACCAAGGTACAGGATAGCAAGGTGAATCTTGTGTTAAAGAATATGGAGAAGATGGGAGTAACTGCATTATACAATAGAATTAGGGCCACTGGAAGTAGACCCCACTGATTTATGGGCCATCTAAGATACATAAACCTGAGGTTCCCCTTAGGCCAGTCAGCTGTTCACCATGCAATCTATTCCACTTGTCTGTGCAGCAAATGTTCTTTCCTTTAGTGATCTGCTGCTTTTTTGTTGATTGACCTAAGAGGACATATATCACTTTAAGCCCACATTATTTAAGGTGGGTGTGTCTTGTATTTGTGCACCATTGTATAATCTCTCCAAGTTCATAGCACATTTGATATCATCTCTAGCTGGCAATACAAGTATATATATATATACATGTGTCAAGGATTCTGGGCAATTTATCAAGCATATTCAATGTGAATGTTTGGCAGGATGAGTGTCTTGTCAGTTTTGATGTTTCCTCCAATGTTCCCATTGATGAGGCCGTGGAAATAATTTTTGGAATGTTGACAAAAGACGAGTGCTTGCATGAGAGGAGACTACACCAGAATTTCTGAACTGTTGGGGTTGTGCCTAACATCCAGGTATCAAGAAAAATACAAAGGGTGTGCAGCAATTGGCTCTCCAGTATCTGCAGTGGTAGCCAACCTTTATATGGAATTCTTTGAGGAATTGGCACTCACAACTGCCCCACTGAAGCCAAGGCTTTGGAAGAGATATATGGATGATACCTTCTGCATTGTGAAGAAGGGAAATGAGCAGGAGTTGTTGGACCATCTGAACAACATCAGGCCATCCATAAAGTTTACCATGGAGCTATATAGAAGTGGACGGATCATTGCCCTTTCTGGATTGACACCTACACAGGAAGGTAGATGGAAGGCTATATAACTGCAACCATTTACAGAAAACCCACACACACCAACCGGTACCTTAGTTATAGTCACATCATCCTATCCATATCAGGAGATGATAGAGCTAGGTGAGTAGTGACTGAGAAGGTGGACCTTTGGAAGGAAGAACATCATTTGTCTTTATAGAGAACAGTTATCCGCAAGCCTTCATCGACCTTTTGTCTACAGATACATCTAAACGCAGAAAGGAAGATGAATACACCAGTACAGGCAATGATGGGTCTAAAGAGAAGGATCCTATGGTAGTGATTCCTTAGCAGGGATGACTGAAGACATCAGAAGGGTCTGCAGGAAGTTAAACACCAAAGTTGTTTTCAGATCGGGAAGAACTCTGAGGACACAACTGAACTGAGTGAAAGAGCTAATATGCACTCATGTGTTGTGTACCGCATCCACTGTGGGAAATACTACATAGGGGAGACCATCAGAAGACCGGAGAAGTGAAAGAACATCCAGATGCCTGTAGAATGTGTGCTAAAGTTAAGTCTGTAATTGCTGAACATGCATGGGATAATGGAGATCCTATTTTTGTGGGAGGAAGCCACCATCTTGGACGAGGCCAGAAGACAGAAGGAACTGCGGCATTGCACATCAGCTTAGCACCAAAGTGTGAGCGGTTCAATCGAGACTGTGGAATGGATTTGCCTGGCTGCTGGGGAGCTGAACTGCGGCATTGCACATCAGCTTAGCACCAAAGTGTGAGCGGTTCAATCAAGACTGTGGAATGGACTTGCCTGGCTGCTGGGGAGCTACTCTGAAGAGCCACCACCACAATAATTATTTTTTATTCATAATTATTTTATATTTATATTTATTATTATTGTTGTTGTTGTTGTTGTTATTATTATTATTATTATTATTACTACTACTACTACTATCATTGTTATTGTTGTTGTTGTTAGTACTATTTTTTATTGTTGTTATTGTTATTATTGTTATTGTTATTATCATTGTTATTATCATTATTATTATCATTATTATTATCATCATCGTCATCCATCATCATCATTGACATCATCATCATCATCATCATTATTATTATTATTATTATATTATTATTATATTATTATAAACAGGCAATATCAGAGTCCATTAACACCTAATTAACTCGTGAATTATTTATAAAATAATAATAACAACAACAACAATAACAACAATAATAATAATCCTCTTGTATCTTCCTCTCTTTCTCATGATAATTGGCCTCCCTACGTACAAGTTTGCTCAAAACCTCCTGAAAACTTTCTTCTTCCCTCTTCATAATATCCTCATATATATTGCTTCCATCCTTCACCAACTTTGCTTGTCCTATTTCCTTTACCACCTTCTCTGTTTTATCTTCCTTACCCACCCCCATGACCTGCTTCCTGTTCCCTCCTTAGAGTGAGACACAGAGCTTCTGATGACGATCTGCTCCATATCCCCTTTATTTTGAAGAAAGCTGGGAGGAGACTGGGTGTAAGGATAAACAGAATAGAACAGTGGGTCACCTTGTTGTAACCCTTCAGATGACTGGAGAGTCTTATTATTAGAGAAGAGAAATATATTCGCGCGCCACACAGACACTCGCGCAGCGATAATATTTTGAATTCGTGCCAGGTACTGGACTTTTCGGACAGCCGCGCCCGAAGAAAACGAACTCTCAAGCCAGACTATCAAGTATAAAAATGAGTTGTACGAAAAAGTTTATTACTATATTTCTTCCTACAGCGTGTCTTATACTTATTTTGACTCGGTGGGTTAACTGGAATGACGACTGGGAAAAACCACTGAACCCAAAGCCACAATTCTTCTCAAATAACAACCGCATCAGTAAAAATAGCAGTATAAAACATATTTTGGTAATATACAGTGGAAGGTGGATGTTCCTTAGAGTCCAGTTGGCACATATCTACAGGGAATTGAGGAAGAATGGAGGTATGTTAGATCATGTCTGGTTTATGATGGTTCGCTATGATTCTACAACGCACGAGAAGATCAAACATTTCACGAAGATGGCCAATGGGGCATCTCAGGAAGCCATTTTTAGCATCCATTACCTAGGTTCCAAACCAGGAAAGGCACCATCTGATTATACTCTGGCATATTATGAGATGTTCTCGCATTTAGTTCAGAATCCTTATGACAAATTTTTCAAATTTGATGATGACATTGTATATATCCGCCCAAGAGCATTTAACTATCTCTTGCAACAAAAAGATGCCTCCAAGTGCTTTATGCACTTCTTTAACATAGCCGGCTCCAACTGGAGGTGTAGCTGGCTCCACCAGAAAAACGGTGTTTACATTGAAACAAATCCTAACCACTTGAAGTTTGAGTATCATCCAAATGGAAACTGTGGGTGGAGAAGTGTAGAGTGTGCTGAACTGACACTTCGCACTTTCCTGCATCACTACAAGCATCAACAACTAAACAAACTGTTCTTTAAGAACTTGGAGCTGACTACTGACAGGAAACGGTTTAGCATCAATGCTTTCTTGTTTGACAAAGATTTGATTGACATCAAAGCCATGATGGAGACGGGCAAAATACAAAGAGATGATGAAGCTTGGTGGACCTTGCACTACTCTGCAAAATTAGCCCACCCTAACTGCATTGTTGGAGAAGCACTTGTAGTGCACTTTGCTTACAACACCGTTGTCAGCAAGCTTTTAAGTCTTGGCTTGCTTGACGAATTTGTCAGCATCGTGACAGAGAATAAGAACAGCTTCAAGATGGAGGAGGTCGTATGGAAAGCTCTTGACTTTTGATGAATTTTATTACGGTAAATTTGTAGAAACGAAGTCAGGCATATTACAGAGTTTACCTGGCTAGAACTTTGAACTAAACATTACTAGATATGCATATTGTTCAGCTCCATAAGAAGTAAGCATTGTCACTAGTATTTTATGACAGAAGTGTGAAGATTTGTATGCAATGTCTACACATAATAAAGTTTATTTTCAGGTGTGGAGCCATCTTGGATTTCACCTTTGGTGACCTTTAGGGATTATTTAACTTCGGAAAACCAATTTCTCATTATAGCAACATAACCCCTTAAGTAAAGAGTTTCATGTTCGGTATCATACTAAAGGTCTCACTTTGTGGAGTAAAGTGGAATTCGAGTCATGTATCTCATTCCATTCCTAGGTTTTGAGGAAGGTACATCGTTCACTTCATGTTCAAATTGTGTGCGTGTACGTGTGGCAGCTGTCATGCATGCACAAATTTATGGCATGGGTGAGCTTGAATTAGACTTGACATGCATGAACTGTGTTGGAAAGGATTATCTGAGTCAGTTGCTATCATCAAGTCAAGGTCTGCACAGGTACGTAAGTATAGTCATGAGCCATCATGCACAACATTGCTCTATAGGTAATAATATTACGTATGTTGTACATTGTACATAGGTGAGTTTTCAACATGTTTAGCTCACTGTACACTTGTGTTTTTAGTTAGTCTATTCTCCCCTGATCTTGGTTCCCTCTAACATGGCCAAATGCCATATGTTGGTAGATTCCTATGCCCAAGCAACTTCACACTACTAATTATAAAATTGGTGTGCTTTGTCAAGAAGATAAGGACAGCACTCCTGATTCCAGTGAACTCAACCAAGGCACTCTTTAGCGGTGGTTATAAATCACTATCCAATCACCTCAACCAGTTTCAAGAGCTACGACACATGTCAATGGACATCGATGTCAAAATACTTGATGATGGGGATGCCATGCAGGCCACATTGATGAGGCACCAGCTGATGGGAATAAAACATGTTACTTTTAAGTTCAACCAAACAAAACTTAAACGGATGCAGAAGTAAAGAGCAGCAGTAGAAGAGAAGACTGGTACACATGGTGTATACACACATTCAGGTCAAGGTTGAATTGATCTTGCAGAGCCCAAGTGTTTGCTGTGTGAAGACCCAGCTGGATCTGCAGGCCTCCACAATGCTTTTGCAGAATTGGTAGAATTCATGGAAGGCCTACATAAGGAAGAAAGTCCTTACCATGTTTCAAGCTAAATGATTTGGTACACATGTGTACACAATCCATTTGAAACAGCTGGGTCTTACCATTGAAAACTGTATCGAAATTTCCAGACTGAAAAATAGACTATTATCTATGCTTCCTAATTGAAAGAATATTTACAGAGAATGGGTGTTACTATTGAAAACTGTATCGAAATTTCCAGACTGGAAAATAGACTATTATCTGTGCTTCCTAATTGAAAGAATATTTACAGAGAAGAGATATAATTCTCACATTCGATGAGGCCTGTGACCATGATAGTGATGCAATACAATTGGCGTGAGCAGTTCAAGTATGTAGGGAAATGTTTGACAGGAAGTTTTGGGTCATTAAGTAGGGATCCCAGCAAAATGCTCTGTTGGCTCTGGTGAACATGATTCTCGATTGCTCAAATAGCAAGCATCAAACTCAGCTCGTCACAACCAATACCACTTCTTTTTCCATATCTCAGCTCGTGGTATTCAATAGCCTGAAAACTAGAGCATTCTGGTACATGCCAGGATGTGGCAGATGCTGTACAGAAGGGGATGTTGTATTAGCAATTGCCATGTTCAACCCAACTGGTGCTGATGAGCTCTGGTTTGCATTTGGAACTCGATCAAGCTTCAGGTATATACCACCTGTCCTTGATGTTGTTGCTGGGATGGGTCCCAGAATTTGTGCAAGTCTCCCTGTCTTCCATGCATTAACAGGATGTGATACTCTCTGCATTCAGTAGGAGAGGCAAGAAGACTGCGTGGAATACATCGGGAAGTTTTTCCTTGCCTGGCTCCTGTTGAATCCCTTTGAATCCCTGTTAAAGGTGGGTAGGGAGGGGGGGAGGATGATACCTTTTTCTTTTTGAAAAAAACTTGAGGCTGCGACTTTGGAGCTCCAAAAATCATGCACACTCCACTCTATGAACTTTATATATTATAGATCTCTCTGTTGCCCTCTCATACTAAAAATGTATAACATTACAGGCAGTCAAAGTTGGGAACCTCAAAACCTGCATGCCTGAATTCTCTGTAGTTGTGGCTCCTGATTGGAAAGTTTGCTAGACATGTCAAGCGTGGGTGATGAAATTTATTTTCATCACCCATTTGCTGGATCACGTACATGTTTTAGCACCTAATGAGCCTTGTAGAGTAGGGCTTCCTCTTATCGCTGATAGCCGTCCAATCAGGTGCAGAAAATTCAGGCATGCAGGTTTGGAAGACCCAACTTTGACTACATGCAACATTTTTAGAGAGCACTCAGAGAGATCTATCTTTTGAGCTATATACAAACTTCATAGAGTGAAGTGGGCAGGATCTATGGAGCTCCAGAGTCGTAACCACAAGAATGTGTATTTTATAACATCCCCTGAACTGCTGTGTAGGATTTAAGGTTGGCGTATGCCTCACCAAGTAATCCTACCAGCACTTGTAGTAGTAAGGCATTATGTCACACACTCACATATATTGTACCACACTCAGAGGAGTCTCCCTAGCTCAGCTATTGACTCTCTTAAATAGGCTACGAGCTGTGAACTTCGGTTTGACTGTGCTATGGTAACATGCAGACACTTCACACAATGTCTTGGCTAATTAGATTTAGCTATGTTGGATGTTCTAAAACTGCCCTATGTAAGTGTTTTTGCTAGTGTTTGCATGGAATTCAGGGTTCAGTCTATTCTCGTTGTGCCTGCATCTTGGAATCTTGTCAGGGGTGACCTTCAGGTGGAGCATTCCTGACACCCACCCCATGAGGAAGGATAATGGTGGTAATTAACCTGATGCATGTACTGTATACTTGGCCTGCAACAGGCCGGGACTTTCCCAGGCCGTGCGAGCACTCCTGAATGGTCACATGCCGCAAAGGGTGTCACACATCCAGGGAATTCCCCTAGGATTTGGAAGTAATTCAGTATGAGGACCCCCTATAAAATGCGAATAAGTTCCTAAGCAATTAATATGTTTTAGGTTATTGTAAAAGAGCCTATATTTAGCAGCAATGACAGGCACGACAGTGAGAGTTCACTGGGGTGATGTTTGCCATCCTAGGTCTTTCCAGTCCAAAATTGAGGATGGCCTTGTGAGACCAACCTTGCCAATAGGGTTGTCTGTGCTAGAAACCCACTATGGCTGCATCATAGCAGCACCAATATTGAAGCTGTGTCCCGTGTACTGGTTAGCTGGGATGCCAATGATGGTAAGAACATTTCAGATTTGGTCCATAAACTAGGGCTTGTTACAGTCCTCCCGAGGCATCGATGAATGGACTAGGTCGAGTTCCCCTCACTTCGATATAGTAGACATGGTTGTAACCGGACAGATAACCACACCTACCTGCCACTGTGTCTGATCCTGCCTGCCCCAGACTGTTCCCATTGGATCTTTTAAGGTGGATCTGCATTATTAGCAGGTTGTTCAACACCTGTCGCCCCATGGTCTGTTAAGGAATTGAATGCAGAATCAAGCAAGAGTTCTCGCAGTCTGAAAAGGCAATACTTGCTACCTCCCACAGTACCGTCCTATTGGAACCATCTCATGCCAGCAAGGTGTCCCTTATCTTCCTAAAGTGCGATGGGAAACCTGATCCATTAGGATGTCGCCTCTCTGCAGCTTTGCCCGTCTTATACCAGCTTGTATCAGTTTTACCCAGGACAGGCATGACTGTTCTCTTGGATCTGGAAGGCCCAGGGTGATGATCTGAGTGTTGTGAAGGGCTGAGATGTAGTCCTTGCCATATGAGAAGCTAGACCTTGTTCTGCAAGGTTTATAGGAAGCAAACAATCATAGGATCTGTTCAGTGAAGGGGGGAGGGATCGTAGTGATGTACATCAACTCTGCTATATGCTTGTACAGAAGAGGCCAACTTGCAGATGAGCAAGCTGGGTGATCTATCATTACTGTACACACACATTAACTTTGATAGGAATAGAGATACACACGCAATATGACCCTGCACACTATCATTCTATTGTTCTAGTTCAATGTCCTTCCTGGAGAGGACCCTCCTGCTCGCTAGGGTGTTGGTATCGTCGACTCGCTGTTCCGTCTGCCGCCGACTGCTGGTGAGTGTAGCTTCAAGTTAGTATTTACTTGGGAAGTTTCTGAGGCAATAGAGCAAAGGGTGCTAGCCATGACAGCTGTTATAGCAGTGACGGTAGTCTGCAGCTTTGGTCATGACAAATGGTTGCCTTCCTGCTTTATGAAGGGAACTGCTGATGCTGCTACCACATGGAGGGTCACAACCAACCGAATGTTGGCCTGCTAGGGTTGTATAGTGAGGTCACTGAGACATGGTCATCATCAGAAAATATGTACAGCAGGCTATAGCACATGTTCTTCCTGTGAAGGTCTCGCTGTATAGTCTGGTGTCAGGCAGACCAGTTGAAGTCCTTCAGGGCCAAGTCCTCCTGCCAATACTGCTGGTCATATATTCAGCATTGCCCCTTGTAATTATCCTCTGCTCAAATTATCACTGCCTGGTAGTCCACAGCTCTGGAGCCTTGTCTAGGAAGAGGGAGGCCAGGAGTGCTACCATCATGGAGTACCTCTCTAGTCATTGGGAAATATCCATGATGGGGAGGGGTGGGGGTGGTAACAGGAGTGGGGGATCGTCATCCAAGAGTAAGCTTGGATATCTCCACAAACTCCAAGATTGTCTTAGCTAGAATGGCTGCCGCTGGGTTAAAGGGCCCTGTCCCATTATCCCATTGTTGGCCGGTGCTTGTCAGGAACCAGCTTAACCACAGCTGTTGTGTTGTTTCCAACTCTGGTTTCTCCGTGGCTACCTAGAAGTCCAGGCCCATGCCCCATATAGAACCTGGGTGGACATTGGTTCCTCCTAAAGCACCCCACCCCCCCCCCCCCCCCCCTCCTCCCACTATGGTGCTGCCTGCAGTGGTGATAATAATGCCTTCAACTGAGGGGGCAATGCCAAGTGTACTGCAATTGTGCCTGTAGTATTGATTCAGTGCTTAAAATGCCACATACTGAAGAGGAGAGGTCCAGGTGTGCTGAGATTGTACCTGCAGTGTGGCTTGTATTCCCCATACAAACTTGATGCATCCCATGCTGTTGTATTCTATAGTATCACACTTAGTCTCCCATAACTATCCTACTGTCTTAGCATTATTACCATTAATAATAGTATTACAACAGTGTTACAATGTAAGCCTGTTACAAAGTTTTCCCCACATTAGAAATGAAAAGTGAGAAGTCTCCCTATATTAAAAGAACATGTATAAAAGAACATTCTTGGATACCCATAACTTGTTTTTCAGCAGTGGGCAGGTTTCTTGTAGCACATTTCAGATGCCCCCAAGCAGGGAGCTATATTTATGGGTGATGTGGTCACATGGAGAGCTTCTTAGCTGCTAAAATGGTGGTTTTTACCGATATTACCATAACTGAATTGCTTCCTGTAATAAGATGTGGTCGAGCCTGATATTCAGTTGTTGGCCAATCAGAATGCTACTTTTTTCACTTGTAGCTAGCAAAAGTGAGAAACATGCTCTAATAAGTGTAGCACAAATCACTGGGAGGAATTTCGTGCAGTAGCTCGCTAACTATGTTAGAGCATATTGACTACCTAAGTGTTTTTCTTTGCCCATTCTTATTGTATAGTATTAACACAAGAGATGGTTTGTTGTGATAATTTTGTATTGATATCCATGCCTGAATTGCCTCCTATACTAAAGCACCATAGAGTCCAGTGGCTATTGACATGGTATTTGACAGTTGCTCTCCAATCAGAGCACTATTAGACTTTTGTTTGCCAATCAGAATGCTATTAGGGTTTTTTCACAGCTGTTGGCCAAACAGACACAGTTGCTAGCCAATCAGAATGCTATTACACGTTGTTTGCCAATAATTTCTTCCCACTGGTGCAGTGGCACCTGGGGCGGCGCAAGCGGTACGGCCACTACGGCCATGGCCGTAGCAATAGTATTCCAGATTATTTTTTTTAATTAGTTTTTTTAATTATTATTATTATTTATTTTTTGGTGGGTGTGACGTTCCTTGTTTGCGCATGCGGCGTAGTTGAGAAACGTGATGACAGGAGACTATAATTATAGCAGCTGCTATATATTTTTCCTTCCATCAGTGAGTCAGTTCGCTAAGATTTCGCGATGGCAACAAACTTAGCAGCTAGTACCTCTAGTACAGCTGGGGAGAGTACAGCTGATATTGCTGGGGATATTGATGGGGAGAATCCAAACCAACCTGGGCCGGATTTCAAGTTTCCCAAGCGATCGTTTGGCAAAAAGTCAGTTGTTAAATGGTCTTTCCAACACTCTTGTTTCTCGACGAGGAATGCAAGTGAAAAATTAGTGGAGGTTCTTTACATTACGAGCATGAACATGTTTGATTTTTAGATGATTAGTAGGTCTGGTATATAGTTATAGTGGACATAGAAATGTAATTAAGAACGTTGAAATGTTCAGATGAGTTTTTTTATAGAGATTTTACAACAAATAAGATAATTAGTTCCAGAGTCATCATTAGGGGAAGAATATTTAAACTAATAAGGCAATATTTGTAGTCTAATGAAAAATATCCAAGGATCTTTTCCAATGGGATAAAGTCTTTCTTGAGATGAGGGTGCCAGATTGGAGAGGCATACATGAGTAGAGATTTCACTAGAGTGGTAAAGTTGTTTCTTTGCACTCACTGTGTTGCAATGATGGAAAGTACGTCTAAGAAGCCCCAGGGACTTGTAGGATTTACCAATTATGTATGATACATGGGGACTCCATGATAGGTAAGATGAAATCAGAACTCCTAAGTCTTTGGTGAAACTTTTTCAGGTAATGACCTTTTCTTCAATAAGGTAATCAATGTTGTACAATGGTGAATCAGTACAGAATCTCATAAGGTGGCACTTTTGATTATTAAAGGGGAGGTGCCAATACCAGAGAAGTTAAATCAACTTGTAAAGAAGCTGTATCGGATTGAGATTTTATTGACTTAAAACACTTGGTATCATCAGCATAGAGAAGCGTAGATGAGATTGAGGTGCAAGAAGGAATATCATTAATGTAGATCAAGAACAGAAGGGGACCAAGAATACTTCCTTGGGGGACACCAGAGATTACAGGTAGGGGCGGAGAGGATTGGCCGTCTAAGAACACTTGTTGAGACCTGGAAGAAAGGTGGGCCTTAAACCAGTGCCATAAATTACCAGCGATGCCGAAGGACCATAACTTACAGAGAAGCTCATTATGAGGAACTTCATCGAAGGCTATACAGAAATCGAGATAAATAACATCAACTTGAGATGCAATTGATAAGATTAGTATATTTAAGTAGTTGCTGAGTCATAAGCAACCTTTCAAAAATCCAAATTGCGACTAGGAGATGGATTTCTCTACAAGACACCCATTTTGTTATATATTAGTCTCTCGAAGATAAGGGAGATTGTACTTACGAGATGGGCCTGTAGTTAGTGATGGAAGATCTGTCACCTGATTTATATATTGGAATAATAGAATGAACTCTCCAGTCATTTGGAATATGGTGTTGGGAAAGGCTTAGAGAAAATTGATGAGTAATAGGTGTATAGATAGCAAGGGTACAGGACTTGAGAAGTTTAAGGTTGAAACCATCAGGTCGTGTACACCTAGTTGTGTCAAGCGATGATGTGATTGAATACACCTCGTGATCAAAGATCTCTATGTTATTTAACGGTGTGAAGAGAGAATCTGTTGGAGGCAGGTTGCAAGTGCTTCAGAATGAAAATACTTGTTGAATAAGTCTGTCTTTCTCAAGTTAGAAGATACCTTGAGATTGTCTAGAAACAGGGTGGGGGGAATTAAAATTGTTTTTTGTTAGCCTATGAATGTACTTATAAATCTTGGAGCTGTTTTTATATATACAAGATTATTTTCGAAGGTAGATTTGGCATTAGACAGTGTTGACTGAACTGAGAGTTGGGAGGTAGTGAGTTTGTTGAAGTTAGTAGAAGTGGGATGAGATCTGTATTTCCTTCTGAGTGTATTTAAGCAATTCAATTCATGTTTTAAATTGGGGGTCATCCATTTAGGACATTGATAGGACCTTATTCTGACTTTGGGGATAAATATATCCATTGATCTTCTTAGAGTAACACTGAATTCATGCCAAGCAGTCTCAATCTCAAAGGAATTAAGGCAATTACTGACATCTGTGTCCAACAGGTAAGAGGAGAGAGCCTGATAATCCACCTTAGAGAAGTCAAAAACATATCTCGGTGGCTGTTTAGATGTTATGGTTGGAGAGCATATTGATATAGAAAAAGAAATGATGAAGTGATCAGAAAAAGACGGATAAATTAAGGGAAGGTCAATTGAAAAGTCTACTGAGTACTACTAGATCAAGCATATTTCCTTTGATGTGTGTAGGAGCAGTGACAAGTTGCAGTGACAAGTTGCTCACGATTATACTCAAAATCAAATTCGCAAAATAAAGTAGATAAATTAGAGGATGCAGTCAAAGTGGTCCAACAGATGTCAGGGAAATTGAAGTTGCCTAGAATAATAACTTGTGTTGAACAGCCAACCAAATGAGAGAGGTATGACTGAAGAGATTGAAGGTAAGAATAGTTAGAGTTTGGAGGTATGTAGAGTGCACATAAAGTAATAGAATCTTGGTTGTAGCATATTTGAACTGTAACTACTTCTAATCCTTCAGGAGAAGGCAGAGGTAGAATAGGTTCATCAAATGCCACCAAAACACCCCTTGAACCTCGATCTTTACGTAAAATATTACAGTAAACAGTAGGCAGAATTTCAGAGTTATAGATGGAGTGAATGAGCCAGGATTCTGTGATGCATATGATTGTGAAGGAAGAGGAGTACACACAAGATTGAAAGACTGCAAGCTTATTTACTAGAGAACGTGCATTGAAAGTGCATAATTGTATAGCTAGTCATGAAGGGGGAGTTGAGGGAGGGAGTATTTGGGGTGGGTGAGAAAGAGCTCCCAGTTGGGATGGAGTTGTAGTCAAGATTGGATGCGATGGAGATTACAGGTGTTGATGAAGTAGGATTTGAGCTTAAAGGTGTTGATGAATTTGGGTTGGAGCTGACTAATTGATAGTCTTGATATAGAGCATGCAGCTGACCTTTTGACAAAAATACATTTACCCCACGATGGCTAAAGCCTTAAACGGTCCTTACTCACTACTAAGGGACTCACTGCTTTGATGCGTTGTTGGAGAAGGTGTAGAGGGAAGTGAAGATGTAGATGGAAGTGAAGGTGTGGAGCAGGAGCCACGGCAACTCAGAACTGGACCATGGACAAACTCCAGCTTTGGTCAGAGGCATAAATCTACCACAAACAGAGCACAAGGCTTTCCTCATGATTGAAGAGGATCGACTGCCCAAAGCTATCAAATCATCGGTAGGTATATATCTGCTGAGGACTCATTAACTGGCGCGCCTAAACTACTTTCCTCCATTTTTTAAAAATTTAGGCACTAGTCAGTATACTACTAGTTCTTACTTAATTAGCTACCTAGCTAGTTATAGGGCATATTATTGATTATTGTGTATACTAATAATAATCTAAATTATAAGTAACTATTACTGACCTACTTATTATTGAATATTTTTGATATAACAAAAAAAAATTTTTTTAAATTTTTTTAAATTTTTTAAATTTATTATTATTATTATTGTTATTATTATTGTTGTTACTGTTTTTTGGTGTTATTGTTGTTTTTATTGTTGTTATTATTATTATTGTAATTATTATTGTTATAATTATTTTTATTATTATTTTTGTAATTATTTTTGTAAATATTTTTGTTATTATTATTATTATTATTATCGTTATTGTTTGTCATGGATCTCCCACCTACACTTATTGTAGAACAAAGAGATCCTGACAAGAGAGAGTGTACGAGCTCAGAAACCAACTGTGAAACATCAAAGAGTTAGTGGACTAGAACCTGATTGGACATTATGTAGTGTGAATGTATGTATATTACCTTTTAAGGTCTGACTTGGCCCTGGGCTGGCAGCCTATTTAAAGGCACCAGCCTTGGGGCTAAGGCGTGACCGAGTTGGATTGTAAGTTGTGATTGATGATACATATTTTATATCCTATTCCTTGACATAGTGGGTTCTGCTCGAAGTAAGGGAGTAGAATCTACAACATTGTTATTGTTTTATCATTGTTATTACATTTTATCATTATTATTATTTATTATTATTATTATTATTATTATTATTATTATTATTATTATTATTATTATTATTATTATTATTATTATTATTATTATTATTATTATTATTATTATTATTATTATTATTATTATTATTATTATTATTATTATTATTATTATTATTATTATTATTATTATTATTATTATTATTAATATTATTATTATTATTATTATTAATATTATTATTATTATTATTATTATTATTATTATTATTATTATTATTATTATTATTATTATTATTATTATTATTATTATTATTATTATTATTATATTGTTGTTGTTGTCATCATCATCATCATCATCATCATTATTATTATTATTATTATTATTATTATTATTATTATTATTATTATTATTATTATTATTATTATTATTATTATTATTATTATTATTATTATTATTATTATTATTATATTGTTGTTGTTGTCATCATCATCATCATCATCATCATCATTATTATTATTATTATTATTATTATCATCATCATCATCATCATCATCATCATCATCATCATCATCATCATCATCATCATCATCATCATCATCATCATCATCATCATCATCATCATCATCATTATTATTATTATTATTATTATTATTGTTGTATTATCATTATCAATGAACTCTCAGTTGACAAATAACATTATTGTAATAACCTTCTCAACAATCAACTTGAAATTGTATTCTCTCGATGTTTCAACTAGATGCTCTAGCTTTCATGTTTGCGCTAGCAGCTCTAGTGGATGAAAATGAAATGTACTCTGTAGTTACTAGTGATGGGTCTTAGATGCATCTAATTAGGTACATGATGTAAGTTGAGCCAGTACATGAGGGTTAGCAGCTTGAGCTTGATTTATAATCTGAGGAATAGCCATTAAAATGAAATTAGGGGATGTCTGCATAATCTCGTGCTCAGAACAAGAGTGGTTGCCAGTTGCAAGGATACCAAAATCCTTATATGATTCTATAGATTTGCTAGGAATATTGTCGATGCAGCAAGTGATAGGAGAAGAGGATGAGAGGGAGAACCCCACAGTGATAGCTTCCAGGGAGAGCATCATGATGCAATTGAGTGGAGGTCCTGCTGCAAATGTGAGGATTCATTATCATTTGAGATAAGTTCGAATAGTTTTGCGTCATCTGTGAAGAGATATTTAGTGCTAAGTGAGGTGGAATTTGGGAGTTCATTTTAATGGATATCATGAATGGCATAAGACTAAGAACACTGCCTTGTGGTATTCATGATTGAACTGGGAGGAAATTTGATGAACAACCTTCAATGGATACTAGGTGGGAGTGATGCTACAGGTTTGTTTTGAACCACTGCCCATAGTGGATGGGTAATGCCATGAGACCAGAGTTTAGAGAAGTTCAGGGTGGGGAAGTGAGTCAATGGCTTTCTTAAAATAAAATAAAACTACATCGCATGAATCCTTGTTATCTTTGGAATTAACAATAATGGAAGCAGCTGAGTTCAGACTAGAGCGCTTTGGCAGATAGCAAGGCTAGTTGTTTGAAATAAGAGACCTTAGCATATATGATTAACTCAAAAACTTTAAATGGGAGACAAAGGAGGGAAATTGGGTCTAAAATTCCGAACATTTAGTAGTTTATATTTTTGGTATAATTTTCATTTGTCTGGCAGAGATGATTGAATGCAGATGTTAAGGAGATTGAGTCAGCAGGGAGTTTGCACAGGAATTCTACATTAGTGGACTTATGCCATCAATGCCTGGAGCCTTAGGACTGATATGGTGATGCAACTTAGTTGATCCATAAGAAATGACAAGATCGAATGAAGGGAGAACAAAGTATAAACAGAATTAAAATATAAATTGAGGAGTGGTAACAACTTTGGACTCATGGAGGATAGGAAATATAGATTAGCTAAAGACTTTAACTGACGATAAAGCTTGCTGGGGATAGAAAAAGTAGTGACAAGGGAATGTTCATAGTTAGAGACTAGAATAAGAGACTGAAGTGATGATTCCAAGCCATGGAGCTTCATGAGAAGATAGTTGGTGTGTCTAAGCTCGAGACAACAACATAGAGAACAGGTTTTATCGATCAGGTATCTGATTTCAGCATTAAACAAACTGGTGGAAAGACGACTTTGTGATATTGACCTTCGGAACAAAAAGATGGCAGGAAAATGAGATACCCCCTTTAATCAGGTCCCAGATGGTCATTTAGCAGGATGAAGAGGTCCAAATTGACATTGGAGAGATGAGATTGAAAGCCATCGAGATCTGCTTCAGAGTAATTCAGAATGAACACTGATGGGGAGGACGCAAGAGGAACTGTGAAAATTAATAAGGTACTGGTCAGAGATACTTTCACAGGTAGCTGTTTCTATGGACAATTTGTGACCTGGTCAGGAGAGTTTGAAGGTCATTGTTATAACTTGAGAATGAGTCGGGTTCTTGAGCAGTTGTACAAGGTTGTCAGAAAAAACATCCATCACAAAATGAGGTGGAGGAAGAAAAAAATGCCTGCATGGGAGAGGAGTTAGAAAGCGAGTACAGGGGAAGGAATATATTTTTATCGTAGGAGGCAGGATTAGAGGGAGGAGCATGTGCACAGCAGGTTTTGTGTCTAGATTAATGGTTAATAGCTCACCTGTAGAAGATACATGGACTCGATTTGGGGGGGAGGGGGTAGGTGAGACTCCTCCACCTCTGTTGTCCGATATATGGTACAAAAATTTTCATCATTGGAAATATGTATGGAGAGCCAGGTTTTAGTCGTGGAGAAGATATTTTACTGTAAATTAACGATTGGAAAGAGTAGAACTTGCTGTTCAATACATGCATCCCATAAGCCAGCCTTTAGTCATTGGCTTTGTGAGCCAACTGTGGAAGCATGTGTGTAAGACATCTCTGAGCCAGAGTGCTTGATGGAGTAAAGGAGGAGTCTTTGGTTGGATGTGTTGGTAGATGTGAGAATTGTTGGAAGTAGATAGATGTTATCAGATAAGGCAGTACCATAAGAAATGGGAAAAACTAGAAGGGTGTTCTGTACTTCATTGATATTTGGAGTTGGTCACAGCACCGTATGTTTTTACCATCTATCAAGAGAGAATCTTTGATGGAATGAGCATCTGTACCAATTAAACCTCTACTATGTTTAAGGTAAGAAAAATCTTCTCTACCCTCCTGACTTCAGGAGAGAGATCTCATTTCAAGTTGTTCGTGTATGTGCATCAATGGTTTTAAAATCTCCATTGTAAAATAGATGAAAAGGAAACACGTAAAGGAAGCGAAGAAGAGGCAGGACACTAAATCCCATGTCACATACAATATGAATGGGTAAAGAAAAACACTTATTAGTTCTAGTTTGCAAGCTGGCTTCAGAATCGAATTACTAAGTCTTCCTATGATTTGCGCACACTTATTAGAGCGCAATTTCACTTTTTCTCCACTGCTACCAGCATCCTAATTGGCTAACATATCATGCCAATAGGTAGGGGGGCTCTATGCATTTTACTGCAATTCAGATGTGTTGTATTGCATATGGTTCGTAATGAAATTTGGTATAATTTAGTGCGTACAGCCAAAAATTGGCACTAGACTAAAGAGTGCAATTGCGATGTCATCTCATGTTAGAATGGAAAAAGAAAAAAACAATTAAAAGTAGTAATATTCAGAATCAAAATTCCTTTGCCTTCCCATACCAAGTGATTTGCGCTTGCAAGCACAGCAATTTCATCGCTAATTAACGATGAAGTATTACATCAATGCTATGGTGTTTCACTATAGGAACAATTCAGGTATAGTGTTTAGTATTGGAAATAGCCATGATTCGTAGAGAAATTGGTATAAATATTTTCGGAATGGAAAGCATAAATGAATGAGCTGGAAGGAGCTTGTAGGTGTTCTGAGAGGGTGGGCGCTGAGGGGAACTAGGGTAGGTTTGTTGCAAGGAGGTGGAGGGTGTGAGTAATCAGGTGATGGTGGAAGTGTGTGGGTGCATTTTGCATTGCATAGTGAAGTAGTGTTGGCAGAGGAGGAAGGGACTGATCTCCCCTATTCTACCTTAATCAAACAACTGAGCATGAAACATTAACTTAATATTTATCATATGTTTATGTCATAGTGATTATTACAGCACAGGTCATCTGACCTCATTTACTGTCATCATCATTATTATTATTATTATTAAAACTTTTTTTTTGTAATGCACTGCTGGGGTGAGGTGGTCCGAGGTGGTCCCAAAGGAGTCAGCATTTTTGAAGATTGATTTAGTGGGGATGGAAAAAAAATTACGAAACAAAGTCCAAAAGTAATTGCCATCCGCTCTACATTCATACTCAATTTCATTATGGACCCGCTATCTCATGTTGCATACCACCATAGAAAATGTTATTAATCTGAGTCAGTATCTTCAATTCTGGCTCTTTTCCTGCATGGATGGAGATATGAAGTGAAGAGGATGAGGATGAATTTGTTGAACCATTATCATTCATGTTTATTGTGCAATGACTGAAATTAAATGCAGGCTGCTTGCATGTGGGTTGGTAAGAGTCCTGAGAAACTTGCATGCTTATCGGCTTTCCTGTAGTTTGTTCCCCAAAATAACTACCGGTATGCCAATGTGACCTGCACAGTTTATTAGAGCATACTTTACTTCTTCACTGCACCAGTGGGGAAAAACCGATTGGCAAACAACTATGAAAAAAGTGTAATAGCATTCTGATTGGCTAGCAACAGTGTCTGTTTGGCCAACAGCTGGGAAAAATATCTAATAGCATTCTGATTGGCAAACAAAAGTCTAATAGCATTCTGATTGGCGAGCAACTGTCAAATACCACGTCAATAGCCACTGGACTCTATGGTGCTTTATATAGGAGGCAATTCAGGCATGATTATTTATCAAAACAAACCATCTCTCTCGTGTTAATATTATACAATAAGAATGGGCAAAGAAAAACACTCAAGGTAGTCAATAAACTGCTCTAATATAGTTAGCGACAGGGGTGTATCCGGCAATTTCGAAGTGGCCAGGCCAGGAAATGGGTGTGGTCTGGGTGTGGCCCTTCAACTGCGTTTGTCGACTATAGTCGCCTCAATTGAACTACACGTAATTGCGGAGGGCGACTATACGCCCGCTCCTTGCTAAATTATTAGTTGGATCTCGAGCATTGGCGCTAACTTAGCTTTGCGCATCATGGTTTTTTTGTGCGGTGATCGGCACCTTCTTGTTCTAGAGCAGATGTTTCTTACGTTGACTTGCCATTCTAAGCTTCTTACTTGCTTTTGCAGCGCCGACTATTCCAGCTGACAAATTCTTTCTCTTTTCCAATCTTGCTCACCTCGCCCAACCCTGAACTCTCAACTGTTTGCAAGCTCTGCGCAGTTCTAGTTGCTGAACTCCACCTTCTTGATCTCACAACTCCACCCTCCAAATTTACCCACAAGCTCCTCCCTGAAGAATTTCATTATTAGCAATTTTAGACTTTCCTCTGAACCCTAGACCTTATCAAGTTCATGGATGAACTAGATGGTGATATATGAGTGATGGAGACTTTGATGGTTACCTTGAAGGAAAGTTATTTACTACAGCAAGAGCAATAAAATACAACAATATAAATAACCAATAAATATTCTTTTTATTATAGATGTTGGAGATGAAGGTGCTGATAATGAATGTGAAGAGGACGAGGTTCCAGGTGAAGAGGGCGAGGTTCCAGGTGAAGAGGGCGCGAGGTTCCAGGTGAAGAGGGCGAGGTTCCAGGTGAAGAGGGCGAGGTTCCAGGTGAAGAGGGCGAGGTTCCAGGTGAAGAGGGCGAGGTTCCAGGTGAAGAGGGCGAGGTTCCAGGTGAAGAGGCGAGGTTCCAGGTGAAGAGGGCGAGGTTCCAGGTGAAGAGGTTAAGATACGAGATGAAGAGTGCGTGGTTCAAGGTGGGGGGCATGAGGTTCAATGTGATGGGTGGGATGATGTTAGTTTGCATGGTGAGGATGGAGCGGGAGGTGGTTATGACGTAGACGAGGAAGAAGGCGATGCAAGTGGCATGGTGGTATCTTCTGTTCTTCTGTTGGTGGGCCTAATAAGGTGTGGTCGAGCCTCTGGATGCTTTCGAGCAATTATTCACGTCAATATCATCAAGGATATCTGGTGTGAAACGAACCGGTATGAGAAACAGTACTTGGCAAGTCACCAGCCGCACCTTGACGAACACCAACGAGCAAGAGAGCATGACTTCATCAGCCACCTATATATATAGAGAGCAAGTTATGATGGCATACCACCACTAGTGTCCTCTCTCATTATATATATATATATTGAGCAAGTTATGATGGCGTGCCACTAGTGTCCTCTCTCATTATATATATATATAGAGCAAGTTATGATGGCGTGCCACTCGTGTCCTCTCTCATTATATATATATATATATAGAGCAAGTTATGATGGCGTGCCACTCGTGTCCTCTCTCATTATATATATATATATATAGAGCAAGTTATGATGGCGTGCCACTCGTGTCCTCTCTCATTATATATATATATATATAGAGCAAGTTATGATGGCGTGCCACTCGTGTCCTCTCTCATTATATATATATATATATAGAGCAAGTTATGATGGCGTGCCACTCGTGTCCTCTCTCATTATATATATATATATATTGAGCAAGTTATGATGGCGTGCAACTAGTGTCCTCTCTCATTATATATATATATAGAGAGAGAGCAAGTTATGATGGAGTGCCACTAGTGTCCTCTCTCATTATATATATATATTGAGCAAGTTATGATGGCGTGCCACTAGTGTCCTCTCTCATTATATATAGAGAGAGAGCAAGTTATGATGGCGTGCCACTAGTGTCCTCTCTCATTATATATATATATAGAGCAAGTTATGATGGCGTGCCACTAGAGTTTTCTCTCATTATATATATATATATATATTGAGCAAGTTATGATGGCGTGCCACTAGTGTCTTCTCTCATTATATATATATATTGAGCAAGTTATGATGGCGTGCCACTAGTGTCTTCTCTCATTATATATATATATATATTGAGCAAGTTATGATGGCGTACCACTAGAGTCCTCTCTCATTATATATATATATTGAGCAAGTTATGATGGCGTGCCACTAGTGTCCTCTCTCATTATATATATATAGAGAGCAAGTTATAATGGCGTGCCACTAGTGTCCTCTCTCATTATATATATATATTGAGCAAGTTATGATGGTGTGCCACTAGTGTCCTCTCTCATTATATATATATAGAGCAAGTTATGATGGCGTGCCACTAGTGTCCTCTCTCATTATATATATATAGAGAGCAAGTTATGATGGCGTGCCACTAGTGTCCTCTCTCATTATATATATATATAGAGAGCAAGTTATAATGGCGTGCCACTAGTGTCTTCTCTCATTATATATATATAGAGCAAGTTATCTACCTAGGCACAGCTTGTAAGTAATGTAGCAAGTGAACTTCGATGAGAGCTAAGAAGTTGATTTACCCGCTAGGTTCACTGTTGTATCACTACAATTACTACCAGTAAAACAAACGCTAGCGCTAGCTAGAGCTACTGCTGGATAGAGCGACACTAGCTAGCTAGATCTACTGCTAGCTACAAATGAATGACGCTAGCGCTATCTAGATGGACTGCTGGCTACCAAAGAAACTAAAAGCTTGATTACTAAAAACGAAGGCTGGCTATACGGATCACAAAGCAAGCAAAAAGAAAGTAACTAAACAATTCTAATTACAGCTCACCATTTATCTTTACACGAAGAAAAATCCAGAGTCCAAGGTAGAGTTTATATTCTCCCCCAATCTTTGATGAGTCTTCAAGGCAACTTTTCGAACCCGGAAGAACAGAGAAAGGCGAAATAGAGGCGCATAAAGACAGGACACTCGCCAACACGTGGAGCAGCCATATTGTCCCAAAAATAGTCCCGCAAGGAGGGTGCGGTTCAATTCTTGCGTTACGCACGCGTAGGGTTAAGAGTATTGGTCATCAGACTTGAAAGTGGGGTATGGTTGCAGTTAAAATACTCTTGGTCAGACTAGGAAGGATGGTTTAGACACAGTTCAGATAAATATAATTATTGGAATGAAATTTCATAAACATTTAAAATATTAAAATTTACCAAACACTTGTGCTCTACGTTCACACTTGCAAACAAAGTCAATAGCAACATGGCTCAAATCAAATTTTATCTGTGAGGTCCTTGTGAGTACATGAAGATCAAATTATTTAATCTTTCCTGCAACAATTACATGGTGGAACGCAGATATGATTTCAGACGTCGCAATGCACTGAAAGACCGTTCACTCATGCTGTTCGTAGCTGGCATGACTAAGATGAGTTTAGCCAAAATAATAACTTCTTTTAACAACTCCCTTTCAGCAGTTGGCAAATGCTGTAGATAAGATATTACATCTGAAATATTATTTACTCCTTCCGGTACATTAGAGCGGAGCTGGAGCTGAGTGGCCATATTGGGTCCATCAAGGTCATTTCCGTATACTTCCAACACTTTATCAAATTCTTCTGTGTAGTCTCCCTTGCCAACTACCTTCATAGGCAGTGTTTCTAAGCAACATAAATCCTGTAGCCTGGTTGATCAAACCTGTCATCAATGGTCTGAACTAAAAGATCCAGTACTTCGAAATACACCCGTCTGTACATGTCCTTGGCAGTGGTGTCCTATTCAGGTGGAGCACTTCCCTCTTCAAAATGCCTGGGTAATCTTCTCCTCCTCGGTAAGAGACTGGATCACTGACATCTTTGTCAGAAGTCAGTAATGACACCTCCCAGAAGCTGTTAAAGCTTTCTTCATTTCTTATGCTCTGAAGTGTCTTCTTCGTCATCGCTGCTGTAAACTAACCTTTGGCTGCTGAGAAGTCTTTCTTTTGTAAGGTCCTCCTCAGGTTGTCAGTGTTCCACAGAAGACTCTCACCAAGAACAAGGCAGAAGAAAAAATCAAATAGCTGCATCTGATTGTCTACACCTCTGATTCTTGCTATGACTTCACTGTCATGTACTATAGTAAACAGCCTCATTCCAAAGATTTTGGAGTACAGTGTAGTTTGAAATGATACTTTTCATTGAATCAGCCCGTATAGTCCACCTAGTAGGACATAACACACGTACTCCCGGGCAACCTGGTGCTATGCCATCTTTCAGCTTATTGAAAAGATTTTCTCGTCGGGGAGAATACTTTACTAGTTTGGTGATTTCATGCACAGTATCCAAGCTCTTTTTTCATGGTTGCAGACTTTTTGATTGTGTTAGATACAGCTAAATTCAGGCTGACCATAGCAATGAGTGTAGAAGGCATTGGCTGTTCTTGTCGAATAATTGTTGCCACTCCTCGTCGAATACCACTCATGTTACCTGCTCCATCATAACACTGACCTCTTACTTTGGCCAGGGAAATGTTGAGGTGAAGTAAGCAGTCCTTAAGGATAGCAACTAAAGAAGAAGCCTCAATAGTCGATGCCTCATGCAAACCAACAAACTACTCGTGTACAGCCAGTTCATCATCCACCCATCGCAACACAATGACAACCTAATATAGTATTTGCAATATAAGCATACACAATGACATCAGGAATTCTGACAATATTTTCCGGAATTTGTACCAGATGTGGTTGAGCCTCCGAAAACTATATAATAATAACAATACCAGATATTTTATTTTATCATACCTGCTCTTTGTTTGCAATATCAGTACATTCATCCATCATCACAGTAATAAACTCTATTGCCTGAGCAATTGACCTAAGAATTTCCATAGCCAAAATCTTCAGGAGTTCATTCTGATTGCTGGGACTCAAATACCATTCACCTTTCTTTGTTAACCATGCCTTGCACTGCAAAGCATAGATATAAAAAGGTGAGCACTGCATGAGCAATTATGCTCACCTAATTACCAACTACCTAATTACCTTGGAATCATCTTCACTAATGAGTTTCATTAGCTAGACTAGGTTCCCTTCACTCCCATCATGACCATGAATCGCACAACTCTGCCTTGCCAGGAACTTCAGGCTACTCAGAATCCTGAGAAGACAATGCCGATTGTTAATGCACGAGAACTACACAGCATCTCCCCTACATCCTGAAATGTCGGTAATAGCTTCTCCATGGCAATCTTGTGACAAAGGGTCTTCTCATGTTGGTTAAAACTTATTGTCCCATCCTTCCAATTTATAAACCCCCGAAATAGCTATAATATTATAAGATAATTTTTCTTTAAATAAGCAGTCTAACAAACATATTTAGCTAGGCAAAATTAATAGCTATTACATACTTTTCTACTGGACCAGCTATAGCTAGCGAGATAGCTTACAAAGGCAGCATCAGCAGCTCCTGGCTTCATTGTGATATGTTTCGCCTTCACTGCTCTGCAGCATAGGTGGCAACTGACCGAATGTTTCGCTTCGTCATAATGCAGCCAAGACCATAAGCGAAACCAACTAGCTTGGAACGATCTTTCTACCTTTTTTTTCCCTTCCGAAACCTCTCTTAGGAAACACGAATGCTGCCGGTTGATGTGGAGCCTCAGGAAGGTTCTCAGCTGTTTCCAGAGTCACTATCGAAAAACTAGAGCTGCTTGAGGTTCGTTTGTCCGCATTGCTGACTCAGATCTGCAGCTGCAATAATAATATGCGCATGCACAAACTGAGCTGTAAAGTAGTCCAGCCAAAGCCGGAGTGGCCGGAGTACCGAATATGCCAATGAGCTCCGAGCTACTGCACGAAATTCCGAACTTCATCTTCCCAGTGATTTGTGCACACTTATTAGAGCATGTTTCTCACTTTTGCTAGCTACAAGTGAAAAAAGTAGCATTCTGATTGGCCAACAAGTGAAATATCAGGCCAGAGGACTCGACCACGTTATTACAGGAAGCAATTCAGTTATGGTAATATCGGTCAAAACCACCATTTTAGCAGCTAAGAAGCTCTCCATGTGACTACATCACCCATAAATATAGCTCCCTGCTTGGGGGCATCTGAAATGTGCTACAGGAAACCTGCCCACTTTTGAAGAACAAAACAAGTTATTGGTAATCCAAGAATGTTCTTTTATACATGTTCTTTTAATATAGGGAGACTTCTCACTTTTCATTTCTAATGTGGGGAAAACTTTGTAGCAGGCTACACTATAATACTGTTGTGCTATACTTTTATTTATGCTAATGCTAAGACAGTAGGATAGTTATGGGAGACTAAGGGTGATCTATAGAATACAACAACACACCTGGTAAATGCATCAAGTTTGTATGGGGCATACAATCCACACTGCAGGTACAATCCCAGCACACCTGGGCATCCACCCCTTGGTACAATGCATTTTCAAGCCTTCAAACCCTCTGCAGGCACAATCCTAGCACACCTGGGCACCCACCCCTTGGTACAAAGAATTTTTAAGCCTTCCAACTATCACTGCAGGTACAGTCCCAGCCTGGACCTCTCCTCTTCAGTATGTGGCATTTTAAGCACTGAATCAATACTACAAGCACAATTCCAGCACGCTTGGGCATTGCCCCCTCAGTTGAAGGCATTATTATCACCACTGCAGGCAGCACGATAGTGGGAGGAGGGGGCGGGAGGGCTTTAAGAGGAACCAATGTCAACAGGTTCTATATGGGGCATGGGCCTGGACTTCTAGGTAGCCACGGAGAAACCAGAGATTGAAACAACACAACAGCTGTGGTTAAGCTGGTTCTTGCAACAAGCACCGGCCAACAATGGGATAATGGGACAGGGCCCTTTAACCCAGCGGCAGCCATTCTAGCTAAGACAATCTTGGAGTTGGAGTTTGTGGAGATGTCCAAACTCACTCTTGATGACGACCCCCCACCCCCTCACCCCCACCCCTCCCCATCATGGATATTTTCCAATTACTAGAGAGGTACTCCATGATGGCAGCACTCCTGGCCTCCCTCTTCCTAGACAAGGCTCCAGAGCTGTGGACTACCAGGCAGTGATAATTTGAGCAGAGCTTAATTACAAAGCGCAATGCGGGGTAACACATCGGCAGGAAGGCTTGACCCTGAAGGACTTCAGCTGGTCTACCTAATGCCAGGCTATAGAGCGAGACCTTCACAGAAAAAACCCTGTGCTATAGTCTGCTGTACATATTTTCTGCAGGATAACCACGTCTCAGTGACATGTGACCTTACAGCCCTAGCAGGCCAACATTCAGTTGGTTGTGACCCTCCATGTGGCAGCAGCATCAGCACTTCCCTTCATGCAGCAGGCAGGCAACCACTTGCCATGACCCAAGCTGCAGACTACTGGCACTGGTATAGCGGCTGCCATGGCTAGCACCCTTTGCTCTATTGCCTCAGAAACTTCAAAGAAAATGCTAGCTTGAAGCTACACTCACCAGCAGTCGGCGGCAGATGGAACAGTGAATCAACTGTCAGCTTCCTTTTGTGAATGTCTACTTCGACACTCTACCCTACGCTAGCTGATTTAGCTCAGTGTAGTTAAGGACAGCCGCGTCGCCCCAGCCCAACTGTAATCTTCCTATCACAGTTGACCCTGGAGCCAAAATCAGACACACTCTTATGTCTGTGTTCCCTGGTATTGGACCTAGTCGAACACCGTCTAGCCCTTAGCTAGCAACTAATGAGAATAGGTGTAAATAAGGCACAAATGAGGTGTGCCGTCCTTTCACAATATACAACTCAGTAATACTCCAAATACAGTTCTCAATACCGCATAATTACAACTTCAGTTCTAGACTAACTCTCCACAGTCCACCTCTTTTATATCTATCCAGCTGATGACATCATCACACCTCAGCCTCTGGCTGGGTACTCCTGAAATGACCTTGTAAGGGCATTTTGGGTGGCCTTCTGTCTCCAAGGTCCTGCCAATCAGATCGTTCACTGTTGTTTGCTGAATGGTGATCAGAATTATCATATGTGGTCTCATTAATATATTCTCTATAGCCACTGGTGGTTGACAAACAATTAACCACATCCTCCTTGTTATCATGTGAGTTCTCACTACTCTTATTCATTAAACACTCAGTTGTCACAGCTATGGATGGAGTGTCCTCAGTCAGGGTTAGGGTCCCTGACATCAATGATACCAACACCTACTCTTTAAACGATAGCAAATGGCTTTTGATGAGAAATCTCGCCTTTTTAAGCTCTATTTTGCTCCATTGGGGACGTTTTTGAGCTTTTTGAGGAAAAACTGCCCGAAATAGCTCATTCTAGTCAAAATGGGCACGTAGTTTGCCAGGTTACCATGAATGCTCTGTTTCACTTTATCACACTGGAGAAGATGATGACTTGCGTCCTGAATGTGTGTGTATGTGTGTGTTGTGTTTGTGTGTGTATGTGTTTGTTTGTGTGTTTGTGAGAGAAATATTAACACAATGACCTAAATAATCACCTGAAATTTACTCTTAATGTTTTGACTAGATGCTCTACCCTTCATCATATGTTACCAATCTTTTATGGTACACTCGAGAGAAGAGAGGGCTTGGAAACAAGAGAGAGAACTTGTGTTGTGGCTGGATAACAACTTACCATGACTACTGATAATGCAATGTATAGGACATGTTTTTGCCATTAGCTAGCTACACTTTTTGATTACCAACCCACCCTACTTTTCCAGATTCATTCAGTGAACTATCAACTCCACCAAACCCACAGACAACATAAATTTGATCCAGCATCAACTCAAATCAACGATAAAACTTGGCTATTTCTAGCTAGACCTCTGAGACAGTTGATAAATTCCCTTACTATCATGCTTTAGCAAGATAAGCTAGCTCTTGTAAGTACATTTATCTGTATGGCTTATTTTTTACATACTTTAGCAAAGAGAACCTCAAGGCTGCAAAACTAATCCAAATATAACCCCTGAAAATCAGGGACTAAAATATCCTGAGAAATCCAAAGAACAATAATAAACACACACAAAAAAAACCCTCTATAATGCAATTGTCATCTTTGCATTTCTGCACTTTAACAATGTTGACTTGAAGGCAATGCATGCTCTTTGCAATTGAAGCAATGTTCTCAAAGTTTCTGCAAAAGAGTATTTAATCCCATCTGGCTTATCAGCCTTTCCACATCCGCATTGCCATGCATAAATGACCAACCCAGACTTAGATTTTTCGCAACCATGCATCCAGAAAATTGAAATGATGGAAAGTGTCCTTGGTCATAATATCAGGCACGCATCTTGCTTTTGGTGGGCAGGCCTTTTTTAATTATTCTACCTATAATTCTAATTCCCATGGAAGTATATACCATTGTCAAATTCCCATGGAAGTACCTATACATAAATCTTCAAATCTACCTATAGCTAATTCTCATTCTTCAGCCAGTTATTTCCAACCTCACTGGCCTGTACACAGGGGGGGGGGGGGGGGGGGGGGGGGCAAGGGGGTGCACTTGCACCCCCCTTTCAAATTAATGATATGCATATCCAACTAGCCAAAGTGCATTTGCAATAGTAATTAAACACCTCTGACTTTAAACAAGCCACCTACAACTGACATGTGGTTTGAATAATTTACACCTAGTGTCAGTGTCACATGCTGATCCTCGCTAGTGTAGCATGCTGTGAAAGAGCACACCAGCCATGAAGAGACAACGGCAATCCAGTGATATAAGATCTTACTTCAATTAAAAAAAGTTGCTCAAGAAGACAGTGGTAAGCACTCGCTGTGCGCGAGCATCACTTATAATAACTTATAATAACCGCATCACTTATAATAACTTATAATAACCGACGCCTTCCTAGAGCTGGTGCTAATTAGTTAGCTAATGATGCGTGCGAGCATCACTTATAATAACTTATAATAACCGGTGCAGGTTCATGATTTTACTCGATTTTCGAGGGGTTAAGTGACGATCGGTTTATGTTTTTTGGTACTCTTTTGTCCTCTTGTAATTGGGTCAAAGATGGTTGAAAATCTATGTTTACTCCGTGCCACATGAGTCGAGCATGTATGTATGTGTGTCACAAGGGTGGGCCTGGCATGCAGCCACTAATTAATTGATAACAAGCACTGGGAAAGGTCTTGAGCTGGTGTTTTCCTTCCTTTACAGTTAGGTCTAGCTGAGAGAGGGAAGACAAGCAGGAAACTAAGAAAGGAACGCAAGAACAAGCAGAAGAAGGTCCGTGGGACGAAGAAAGCCAAAGTGACCAGTGGCAAGAAGAAGTGAACAACATACTCCATTTTATGTTTGTACATTTCTGTTTTGTCAGCAGGGTACAAAAACTACTCATTTTTCATCCATATTTTAGGGCCATCTTCAGAGACTCCGATTACAGTCTGTGTCCCAGTCACACAAGCACTCTGTTGGTAGGGATGATGAGGAACTTGACCAGCCTGTTATTCCAGAAGCTCCAGTGATCAGCCAACAATCTGATGCTTTGCTTTCTGAACCACCACCATTCGAAGACATTGGAAATTTGTTAGAGCCAACAAAATCCATTGACACCATATGCCAGTTGGTGAGTAACCTATCCAATGAGGCAGAGCATTCTTTGCTGTGTTATCATACAGTACCACCTAACATTTTACCCACTACATATTCTCGTGGTTGCAATCGGAAGTTTAATACCACTTGGCTTACAAAGTATCCCTTTCTTCTCTATAGCCCAAACTTAGATGGTGTTTTCTGTGGACCATGCTCACTCTTCCTTTCTAGAGACAAGAGAACAGATAAAGGATTAATTGTAAATAGGTCTTACTCCATTGGTCCAAAATAGGCAGTGCTTTGAGTAATCATTCCTCACTTCAATATCATCTGGATTGTGTGCAATACACTGATGTCTTGAAAAATACTATTGACAATCCAGCTTCGTGTATTGATATTATGGCCAATAGTGGTATCCAAATGCGAATGGATGAGAATAAGCACATTATTCGCCAAATAGTTCGTGCCATTCTTTTCTTGGGAAAGCAGGGACTTCCATTTCGTGGTGATAATGAAGATCTCAGCACTACTAAAAATCCTGGAAATTTCTTGGCTTTACTTAAGTGTTTTGCTGAGAGTGATTCTATTCTTTTAAATAAACCAAGGGCCAAGAATGCCACTTATATTTCGCCAAGAATGACATCATCAATGTTATTGGCCATGACATAATCTTAGCTAATATAGTAGCAGAGGTTAAACAAAGTAAATTTCATTCAGTTCTTGCTGATGAAGTTAGCTGCGTTGAGCAATTACCTGTTTGCCTTTGATTTGTGGACAGTGAAGGTAAAATTCGTGAAGAATCTATAGCTTTCTTAAAGTTAAACAGAGTTAGAGCAGTTGACATTGCTGATGCTCTAGTTAAATGTTTGGAGAATCTTGGTTTATCTTTGAGTGAGTTACGTGGCCAAAGTTATGATGGTGCATCTACAATGAGTGGACATAAATCAGGTGTTCAGGCAAGAATTCGAGAAAAGCAACCCAAAGCACTATACACGCACTGTACTTCCCATTCACTTAATCTTGTGATTGTAAAATCATGCTCTGTTCCAGAAATTATAAATTGTATTGAGAGTATTAAAAGTATAACCATTTGGATTAAATACTCCCCGAAACGAGAAGCTCTCCTTAAAACAATTACAGGACAGAGTACAAATCCATCAAGTAGACAACCTCTACTTAATGTCTGTATTACTCGTTGGGTTGAGAATATAGACGGTTGGGAGCGCTTTTCTTTGGCTCATCCTTTCTTGGTGAAGATGTTCGAAGTAATCCTTTATGGAAGTAGTAATTTTCCTTTATACAATGATGGATGGCATAGGCTCCAACCGTCAAGGAACTTCCTTGACAGTCAAGGAACTTCCTTGACAGTCAAGGATTTGATAGCTATGTCAAGGGTCAAGGATTGCCTAAGTGGAGCCCTATTGTTTGTCAAGGAAGTGGTCATATCTAGCCTGATGATTAGATTAAAATCTGCACTAACAGCATTTTTGAAGCACATGCCATAGCTCAGCAGACAGCAACTAAATATGGCCTCCAGTTCTAGCTCTTCAAGTGACCAAATAGCTTCTGAATCTATGCATCCTTCTTCGTCTAAAAGCACAAACGGATGAGTCACTTTGATCCTAAGTGGGTGCATGAATTTCCAGATGCTCAATATGTTCCTCTGATTTCGGCGTATATAATTGTGGATGACATGATGTAGTCACACATGTACAAGGAAAACGCCATATTGATATGGCTAAGGCCGCATCTTCGTCCAGGTCAGTAGCATCTTACTTTAAGCCTCAAACAGCTCAGGCTACTATAGAAGCTGAGTCTCTTTGGTGCAAGTTTGTGGCTGAGCACAATCTTTCTTTTCAAATTAGCGACCATGCCACGAAATTGTTTAATCGGATGTTCCCAGACTCAGAAGTTGCAAAAAAGTTTGCTTGTGGCCATACTAAAACTGCAGCAGTCATTAGGGAAGCTTTAGCTCCCCACTATATTCAAAATACCCTTCGCAGCATGTCTAGTTTTTTCTCTGTCATGATGGACGAGTCAAATGATAAGACGGACAAATCCTGTCTAATACTTGTTCATGTGTTCGATTCTAGTGTAGGAGATGTTCGCACCAGATTTCTGGACATGCCAGTAGTTAATATAGGCACAGCAATAAACCTCTTTTCTGCTCTTAAGCAGTCACTTGGTAGTCATGGTTTGGACTTCAGCAAATGTTTGTCTTTCATGTCTGACAACACGAACGTGATGAAAGGGGCACGTTCTGGGGTCCAGAAACTGATAAGGAAGGAGTGCCCTGATGTTTTAGATGTAGGATGTATTTGTCATCTCGCTGATCTAACTGTAAAAGCTGGTATGCAAGCCCTTCCTGTAGATATAATGATCAGCTTTTCGTTGAGGTGTTCTATTACTTCTTTCATTGCAGTAAGAGAAAGCAAGATTTTTGCGATCTTTTCTTCCTTGTTAACTTCTGAGCCTCAGACGATTCTGAAGCACTGTACAACTCGTTGGTTGAGTCTGTTAAGGTGTGTTGGGCGATATCTTGCTCCGTATGACGGCTTATTGTCCTACTTTCTCTCTTGTAAAGAGGCAGAAAGTGCTAAACTCAAAAGCATTATAGGGCGACTTCAAAACCCTCTTACAAGACCTATCCTCCATTTCCTTTCTTATATTCTGCCATCTATGGACAGGTTTAATAAGACTTTTCAAAAGTCAACTCAAAATACCACTTGCCAGTTGTACTCGGAAATGAATCGGCTTGTCCGTCTTTATGCCAGTAACATCTTGAAGCCTGAGGTTATTCTTGCTGCTTCAGCTAATCTTGGTCGTCTCAGCCTACACAGTACAGGGCAACTATACCTGACGAGAATCTATGGCTAGGAGACAGTACTTGGGCGTACATCTCTGCACTCCAGGAAGAGCAGGATCTCAAACCAATTTTCAGTGCCATCCGTAGTTTCTATGTGGCGACACTTCAGAAAATGTTGAAGAAGTTCCCCTTTAATGACACTATACCGAAGGACTTGGGCATCATCAATCCCCTTCAAGTCAGCTCTTACTCCTTCAGCACCGTAGCTTCTCTTGCTAAGAGGTTTAAGCAATTAGGTTTAGCTGATTCGAGCTCAGTTGATAGATTGTGGGAAGAGTTCATGGATTTCACTCTTTCACCAGATGATCTCCCTGATCTCTCTCTTGACAGCTTCTATTATAAGTCTGTCACAGGCGAGAAGAAACCTAGAGCAGGCAAGTACTGGAATGAAGTAAGCAAGATCAAGACCCTAGATGGGGAGCATAGATTTCCTAGCTTGTCTCGGCTGATAACTGGTCTATTGACAATTCCACTGTCCAATGCTGACTCTGAACGTGGATTTTCGATTCTTCGAAAGATCTACACTGATCAGCGTCCCAGTTTGAAGCCTTCCACTAAATTGCTTCTATTATGAGTGTGAAGTTTAACAGTGAGGAGCGCTGTTACGACCACCAAACTTCCTTCTGAGCTACTTTCTAAATGCAAAAAGGCTACTATTCAATCATTAAATCAGTATCAATAGCTAGCTACTAGCAATCCCGACACCCCACCCCCTGACCTGAATCCGAGTTGCTGACTTGATAGATTAATGTTGTTTTATTTTTTGTTTAATTGCTCGTCTTGCTCAGTGTTCGAGCGTAAATAAAACTTTCATTCAATACTGTATTGTAAACAATAATTATGTGGTCAAGTATATATGGGCGTAGTTGGTGGGTGTGGCTTTGATTATTGGTGGGTGTGGTTTTGGTCAAGGACGCCATTTTCAGAAAGTTGGAGCCTATGGGATGGTCATCAGAGGATAAGCAAAATCCACTTGCATATATAAAGAAATTGGAATCTTTTGAATTTGTCTATTCAATGGTAACCCTTTTTAGGTCTTTATTATACCTTAAACAAGCAGTTGTAAACCTACAAGGCAAAAATAAGGACATAGTATCTGGTGTCTCCACTGTCATGCAGTGCTGTGATGAACTAAAAAAGGTGAGAGAGGATATTGAGGCGTATTTATCTACATAGTTGTAGAATTGCTGAGAAATCAGGTATATCTGATTCAATTCCTCGTAGAGCTAGGTGTCAACAGCATCGTTCGAACCCTGAAAGCTCTTCAGTTGCAGATCACTTCAAAAAAAGTGTTGCTATTCCATTCTTAGACTACCTTATTAGCGACATCTCTTCAAGATTCTCTAATCACAGTAAACAGGCAGCTTCAATTCAGGGACTAATACCTGTGAATATTACAGTCAACTCTTCAATTGTTGACTCCATAGCATTTTATTCTGAAGATCTTCCAAACCCCAACATCCTCGATGAATAACTTTGTCGTTGGAAGACCAAATGGCTAGCAGTGAAACAACAAGATCGTCCAGAAACAATTAGTGACACACTGAAGCAATGTTGCTCCACTTCACTTCCCAACATTTTTACATTGCTCAAGCTTTTTGGAACAATTCCATTAAGCTCATGCTCATGTGAAAGATGGGCATCTGCACTCAGGCGACTTAACAATTACATGCGATGCACACAGTCAGAAGAGCGGCTAAGTGCTTTAGCCCTAATTCACATGAACTATGAATACGACATTAACATTGATCATGTAAGCTGTTTTTCCAAAAATATCCACGTAAAATGGAAAAAGCAAGTTTACTTTTTTCTTAATTTGTATTAATATGATTTTTGACCATAATTAAACAGAATAATGTGTTTATGACTATTACATGTTAGTTTATGTCTACTACATATTTTGTTACCCCCTTTAAAAAATCCTGCGTACGGGCCTGCCTCACATGCAGTTCCGGTTCTGCATGAATACAAAAGAGAATCATCAAAGCGGCTTCTCAAGTTCATGGGGATCAACAGGAATCCTGGTCATTGCACACCCAATCACACTCCCTCAAATATTGCTCTATTCAGCTCACACTACACTCTATATAGCTCCATTCATCCCTTTACTTTTTCTCTCGACATTCCCTCTCCACACTTGTTCTGTTATCTCAACTTCAACTCTTGCTCAGTTCATTTTTCTCTCCTGTCATTTCCTGTTCATTTCTTCCTCCACATTTTTCTGATGATCAACACCATTCATGTTCCTTCTGCTCGTTATTTTGCCCTCTTCATTACAAGTGCTTTTACAAACTTCATCAACTTTTGGCAACTGTGGATTCACTAGCAGGTTCACAGTACGACTTAAGTTGACTAACATGAACTTTCCTCTTTACCCATACCTGACTTGATGCACTGTATAATGCAAGATCCACAGTCAGCAATCTCATGCACCTTGTACGGACCAAGTCAAGTCTCTTCCATCTTGTGTCATTACTTCATTTCACCACGTTTAAACAAAAACGATGTCTTTAACAGTGATATGCAACATCAAGAGGCCTTTTCTTCTGCAAAAGTATTCCTTTTGCTTGCATTAATGTTGCTTTTTGCAGCTGGAAACTATTTCTCTTCAATCTGCTGAAGCAAACAATGGTGTCTTGCAAGTCTCTTAACTGATTGATTCTTGTCATGTTAGTGCACTTCTCACCTTCAAAGGGAAACCTAGTCTCCCTCCTTACATTAATATGAATGAAAGGTGGTGAGCTTAGAAAATTGTTGGATGGATGTTCAGATGCAGGATCAATAAAATCTTCCTAATTGTCATTGTAACCAATTAACAACATTGCAAGGAATTCATACAGAAAGTTGTATTATACATTAACAAATGCATAGTATATATACACAGTTGGAGCCACAGTCCCAAGTAGAAATCAAATATTATTCCATTTTTTTAAAAATGTGACTTTGGGCAACAGTCTTTATCTCTGCAAAGTCTCAGGGCTCAATTTTGTTCACACACACACCGACGCTTGACCAAAGTAGTGCCACACTTCAGAGCTCTATCATTCCCGTACATGTGTGTTCAAGGTTATCAGTATGCTGCTCAACTGATCCCTGACTTTTCTTGTTTCTGTTCCATTCCACTCTCCTTGGGTGTGTAAATCAAGGTAATTATTGCTAGTTGATTACATTTTGCTTAGCTAGCTAGAAACTACTCGAGAATGAAAACAGCTGTGTTCATGGTAAATATTTACTTATAGTTAGCATGTTCATGCAGTTTCAATACCTGCCTGTTTCCTAATCACTTTGTAGTTTGACTATACATCGAAATAAGAACTCTGTGTGATCTTTTAGATTAGCTGGATACCAGGAGGAGCTAAATATGAAGGTTTTTGTTGATGCCATTATTTAGAGTCTAATCAACTGAGGCTTATTATATGTTATAACCAGTATGGTGCTAATAAACTGGAGATGTTATGAATGAGCATCGAAGATGGGACATCCAGCTTTCGTAGTCTGGCCTTAATTCTATTTATCTTTGTTGGAAAGACCAGCAGTAGTACCACATGAAGATGATGTAGAGTATGACTGATGGGAGATGATGATGCAGTAGTTTGAGATGCCAGGGATGGTAGTTGAAGGATAGGCCAATAACTAGGTCGGCAGTCAGATGAGATGAACTTGTCATACATGGTTACCATTCGTGACTTTTTGTCTGATTTGATGTCACATGATTTGGTTTTCTTGTAGTTTGATGGTGGTATTCTAGACATTGTTGGCTGATCCACGTAAGGGAGAATCTTTCCAACTCCTGTATAATGTCCCTGAGTTTCATCAAAATTGACTCTGTGTGAGACCGGATGAAAAGAATTTTCTCACAGCTAGTAAGTCTGAATAATTTTGACTTGAATATATCACACCACGTCAGTACATTCTGACCACAGATTCAACAGTGAAGGTGTCAGCAGCATTGAAGGTGCTCCCAACTGTAGTGAAGAGGCACTCTGGAACGAATTTGATGAGTCAAGCAATCATAAAGCTAATGTGAATGTGATCAATCTTTACCATCTCCATGCCAAGGAAAATACGTACTTATTTATTCGTGCTGGTTGCATTGTCCAGGAAGATGGCAAACCACTGAATCCATGGGTGTTCAGTTCAACACACACTTTTCCCCGGTACTGCTTCAGGAGTGACATGTGTGGTCAGTATATTCTTTGGACTCATGTGCTAGTTAAATATGAACAGCAACATATTTCGATCGTGATGATCCACTATTCTGATGATGTTGTTTGGAAACTTTTTGGAAGTAGTATATATATGGAGCCTGACTGCTCAGTCTTGCCACAGGTTGGAATTAACTTTGTCTGTTTGTGATCAGCAGAAATAGTTAAAGTGAAACAATGTTTCACAAACTTTAGTTCTTCTCTCTCAGGTGGTGTCAGTGCTAAGCAGGGTTGCCAACTTTTATGATATTGCTGCTAGCATGTGAATCGGCTATGTAGATCGTTCACTTGTCTGTGGCAGGTACGGATCGACTCCGGGATACCATTCACCTCTCTCTTGCTGAAAATACTGCAACAAATTCATCTCTTTTAGATCACTACACTACCAGTCAGTGTAGTCACTTTTTATGATGACTGCTTCTAATGTCGCAAATGTCACGCCAGATTTGTTTGGTTTGGCGTAAGACTGAGCATAAAAGCGTGAGAGTTGGCAACTCTTGACTGCAAAGCTATAGCTAGAAGATTGTGCTAGTTACAATCTATGGAATTAGATACACAAACTTGTTCTCGGCCCAGTGCGTAGCAGTGCTCCAAGAAATGTGTATAATCTGCACCTAGTATATATATATCCTAACATGTAATGTTGCAACAGGTGCAAACAATGGGATCTTTTGTCTGTGCAGTACCTGTGGGCCCACCAACAAGGAAACTACCCATACTATAGACGTCAATTGTCACTGTTATTTTGTAATCAATGGTGCTGTAGAATAAATGGTGTTTTACCCGATTCAGATAGTAGTACTTCACATGAGCATCAGAATCTACTTGAGCTTGTCTCTCAAGGAAACAGCGAGAAGGTTACGTCACTGAGTTCAGTAAATCAGGTGCAGGTACGAGACATAGGTACATTAACAACAATGGACTCCCATGATAAAGAAGAAGTGTACAAATTCCTTACAGATGTCTGGAAACCTGATAAAAAGTTTTCATTTCCCAAGAAGGAGGAGTATGGTAAGAAGGGAGCATTTAACTATGAATGGCTTCACAATATCCGTGGTTAGTATACTCTGCTTTAAAGGATGGTGCATACTGTCTCCCATGTGTATTATTTGCCAAACAAACTGGTAAAAAGGGTCTGAAATTGGATAGGCTCTTAAACATACCTATATACACATGGACCTAGATCAACACTATCATGTGCCCAGTTGCAAATATCTAGTTGGCTCACTTCTCCCAGAGAAGGCTGCCAGCATGCAATCCGAGATCTCCCAGCAACTGAACTGTGCATCACACTGGACATCTGGTCCAGTCGAGATGCGGTCATACCTCGGAATGACTGGCCATTTCATTGTGGACTGGAGCATGAAGTCTAACCATAGTGCAGAAGTGTGAGGGAACAATCCAGTTGTACAACATTGCATCAAAGATTTCAACTATTGTGACCGACAATGCTTCAAACATGTTGAAGGCCCTCACTGCCTGATTTCCAGACCATCACTGAAGACTCAGCAGCTGGTAACTCTGATGAGGAAGATGACCTTGATTCCACCATTACTGTTCCACCAGATGAGTATGAGCAGATCACTACATACCACAGCCCATGCTTCTACCATACCACCCAGCTCATCGTAAGTGATGGGTTCAAGGCGGCAGGTCAGCTAAACCGTGTTCTCGGAAAAGTTTGCAAAGTCATTAACCACGTGCACAAGTCAACAATCGCCACTGATCTACTTGAGGTGGAAACGATACTGCAGACAGCAAACACAACAAGGTGGAATTCCCAAGTGAAAATGATTTGCTCCATGCTCGCTGTACCTGCAGCTAAGCTGAACCAGCTTGATGCACCCTCCATCACTGCATGCGATCGTAATGTCCTCAATGACATGCTTGAGATCCTGGAGCCATTTGAGGAAGCTACAGTCATTGGACAGCATGAGAAAACAGTCACTGCCAGTTTTGTCATCCCCACCATCATTGGCCTTCGGATTCATCTTACCACCATGAAATCCTGCTACAAGACTGCTTCATCACAGCCCTGAGTACTTCACTTGATAGGCGTATAGCAGTGAATGAGGACAATTAGGTTTTCAGGCTTGCTGCTTGTCTCGATCCTCGTTTCAAGCTGCAATGGTACCAGGATGCTAACCAATGGAAGATGTTACAACAGAGCTATCTATGACGGTTGTTGAACATGCTCATCCTCCGGAGGCCTCTACAGTGAGTGTAAGCAGGCCAGCCAAGAAATGGAGCAACTGTTCAGCTTTATGGCTGCACCAGCTGCTACAGCTCAACCAGCATCAGTCATGACTGAGGTGAATGGTGAACCATGGCTGAAGAGAGTGATGACCCTCTTGCATACTGGAACGGACATTGTACTCGGCCCTATCCAAGCTTGCTGTGAAGTACCTGACAGTGGTGACTTCAATTAGCATTAGTAGAGAGGACATTTAGCATTGCTGGGAAGGTGTTCTGGCCAGATACACAAAAACTTATGAGAATGATCATGATGATCAAGTGCAATCACCATTTATAATTGATGAACTGAACACTGAAGGGGTTTGACTGTTTACCTGGTATTAAGACATAAAATATATGATGCATGATGTATCAATGAAATTAAAAAGTGTCCGTGGTTATATTTGTGTACTTGTACTTGATGCATCAGTACTTAATGTACTCGAGTACTTGCTACACAAATTAGGTATTGTACTTTCACTTGATATGTCAGTACTTGGTGTATCTTCTGAAAATAGGGAGAAGAGGAATATATTCACACACACACACACTAGGTAAGACTCTCCAGTCATCTTAAGGGGTACAACAAGATGTCCCACTGGCCCACTTCTATTCTGTTTATCCTTACACCCAGTCTCCTTCCAGCTTTCTTCGTAATCAATGTATATATTACTTGGATAATGTCACATTGGGAGGGCAGCTTGGAGAACATCTTACATCACTTGGAGGTTATCGAGAATGATAAAAAATCTGAGGCGATTTGAGAAGACCCAAGCACTATGCCTCTTAATTGGTGGAGATACATCCTCAGTCTCTATCTCTGTCAACCCAGGATAAGATTCACCAGCTGAAGATTATGGGAGAAAGACTCAAATATGTTTCAGCACAACATGCTCTTCTCCTACTCCATCACTCATTCGATATCCCTAAACTTCTTCACCTCCTCAGAACTTCACCATTGCTTTCTCTCACCCTCCGTCAGGGACTACGATGAGCTGCTAAGGTCAATATCTCCAATATGGGCCAAGCTGCCAGTAAAGTCAGCTGGTATGGGTATTAGAGAGCATAGCAGCTTGCTGCTTCTGCTATCCTCATCTGACCTCATGCATCATATTTTCCATCACAATTCTCAACTTCACTTGTCCATGTCTATGTTGCAGTAGAATCTCGGTCAGAAGGTTTAGATGTGCCTTCTCCTTTGGGTCAAGCAGCATGTCATTGGAAGGCCTGGGATCAACCTAATGTATCTGCTGCTGCAGATAGACTAGATGTTACCCAAGAGGCTACTTCGAGAGCATGCCTTCTGACTGCCAAGGAGTCTGGTGCTGGACCTTCCTTGGTCTCTGTTTTGATGGCAACACAGTCAGAGTTGTTCTGGGATTAAGGTTGGGAGCTACCTTGTGTAGGCCGCATCCTTTCATAATTGTGGTTTCAAAGTTGGTGGTCTGGCCTTCAGGACCAGCCCGACAGATAGAGAGAGAGAGGGAACATGCAGATCCTGCACTAACTGAACATTGTTATGTAATCAACACTTCTATTCAATACACCACACACTTCCTTATTACTTGTATGATTATCATACCATTAAGTCATTACTGATGAACTGTTGTATGTTAATTAGTTGTATGTTGGATTAAACTCTTGTGATTGACCCACCTATTTAAGGGGGTCCACTACCCAAAATGTTTTTTTTTGTTGTTTTTCCCCCAAAATATGATGACAGTACATTCAAGATGCTGCATTCCAAATTGGAGAAGATTTGGATGCTCCATTCTGGACTTATACTGACTTTGAGTAACTCTCGATTTGCGAAGAAGACGCTTCACGTAATAGTGAGTTTCAATGGCCGCGGAGACCGACAAGGGAAGCAAACCAGTGATTCTGGTCATCCCCCTAGGAAGCGGCCTATATAGTACAGACCAAACTTCCCCTCCCTATTCTTGATTTTTCTAGCATGTATATGTAACCAGAGCAGCACTTGAGCACTCTGCCTTTAAAAAATATATATATTTTTGGGTATACCACTTTTGGTGTTTTTTTTTAATGGTATGGTCAGTTCAACCATTGAAATACTATACTAGTCCTTAAAATGTCTGTCCCCAAAAAGTTGTTTTTTTGGGCCAAGGACAGTTCTCCTTACTTCATATTTGTAGTAATCAGACCAAATTATATAGATTCTGTTTCCTCTCAATGAGAGCTACAAGATGACATTCTCTGTTTTTAATTTTAAGCAAGTATGATGTCAACAGGTACAAAAAAACAATGAAAATGCTACCAAGATATTGCAATAGTTTTTAAAGTCCATGATCACACTATTTTTTAAAAACTCAATGTTATATTGTGTTTTATACTTTGTAATTTCCCCTGTGGTAAGTTATGAAATCCCAAAGTAAATTAGTCTCCAAGTATGACCGTCCTCGTGAAATCTTAAAAGTTCACTAAATCCGGATCAGTTGCAGCTGGGTAGTTGGCACATCACCAGAAGGTAGGTCTGTGTATAGGTACACATCATACAAGATTTCAAATAAAAATTCTGAAGCAGAGAGAAGTTGTGTTTTTTTTGTGTGTGTTTTTTGGGGGGCTGTGGACCCCCTTAAAGGTGTACTCCTGACTGGTAAGAGCCAGATTTTCCAAACTTGCACTTAAGATAACATCTATTTGACTTAAAGGTAGCTGCCTAGCAGTTAGGACTGTCTCTGGTGGCAGCATCTACTGAGAAGACAGAGCATTAAAACCCTCTCGACCTTCCACACATGGTGGCAGCAGTGTAGAAAATATTCAGTCATCAAGAGCCTTACCTAGCCACTACACTGACCGAGTTTAAATTTAATTCTCTATTGTTTTATTCTACCCTTGGTCTAAACCCCGAGTGTAGGATGAGCAGAAAGATAAAAGTTCCGAAACAACAGGACCTCGAGCACGACCAGGCCTCTGATTGGGCAGATGAAGATGGCACAGAGTCCACAAACCCTCGAACTACAACATCCAAGGCACAACTGGAAGATATCCTGGGCCAGCTTGTGGTGACCTGGAAATGGCAGAACCAGAGGACAGAACAGAGACTGGTACAGCTACAGGAAGTACAGTGGGCCAGGGAAAAGCAGTAAGACAAACTGCAGTACAGAAGGGAAGAGGAGATGAGACAGGACGAGTGTGGCAGGCGAAGATACGAGGATGAACGTTGGGAGAAGCAGGTGGAAAGGGAGGATAGGAAAATGGAGAAGAACAAGCTAGCTGACAGGGTTACACCTTGGACAGATACAGAGCACCCAACGGCATACTTAAGAGGTTTGAGGACATTAGGCAGGATGCTGGGATTGGCAAAGAGCAGTAGCATAGTAGGTTGATTTCCCTCTCCATCCTTTAAAGAGGAGCTCTTGAAAGCATTAGGCATGTCAGTGGAGAGATGCCGACAGGAGTTTTGGGGGATGTGGAGGAGATATTCCGAATCCTGGCAGCAGACAGCAAGACTGATCGAAACAATGGTGGACAGAATGGCAGACTCTTGTACCACAGTGCAGGAAGTCAAGTATATGGCAAATTGTTGTCCTTAATCCCTGCAGATGATGCAGAGTACATAAGGCTAAAGAAGCCCACATGTTTGATGGAGGTGGCCAACTTGCTGGAAGATAGGCAGGCAGCTCAGTGAGAGAGACCCTACAGCATCAGGCCAGGACATGGTTGGGGCCAGCAGGACACCAAAGCAAAACCCTTACAGCTGGAACATTGAGACAAACCACCCATAGCAGGAGGACCTCATCAACCTCCACAACTGGAGTCTTGGGTACCCCCTGCTACGGATGCAGCAAGAAAGGCCATAAAAAGCTTGATTGCCCAACCAACTGTTGGGTGCTAGAGTATTTGTTGAAGTTGGATAAAAAAACAGATGAAAGCGTGTAAAATATTGCTAACTAGAGAAGAGTGCCAGAAAGAGGCCGAGAGAGACAAAGAGGCAGACCTAGTTTCAGGTACTGTGCTTATTCCCATGGATCATTTATTTGATTTCCATGATGAGGTGTTTTCAGATGACCTGGTGCATTCTGACCCAGTGCAAACAGTACCTGATGGTACAGGTGATTTGTTGCCTATCCCTAGTTTAGCAGAGGATCAAGCAGATGTTGATCAGCTTAAAAAGGAACAGGAAGAAGATGAGACCTTGGCAGCCATTAGGGCTCAAGCGGAGAAGACTGAGAAGGGATACTATTGGAGGCAAGGGACATTGAGGCATTTATTGGAGGAAGAATCAGGGCAGATGAAAGACAGAATTGTACTCTCAGTGGTTAGGAGGAACCAAGTGCTAAGACTCGATAGACTGAGTCGCCATTTTTCAGTGAGGAAAACTAAGGCAGCTATACAGAAGCTATTTACATGGCCCGGAATGACCATGTACAGTAGTGGTGCAGTGCATGCCCAGATTGCCAAAAGGCTGGCAAAATAAATCCTGCCAGGATCCCCTTGTAACCACTCCCTGTGATTGAAACATCATTTTCTAAGTGGGACTTTGACCTTGTGGGGCCTCTTCCCAGGACTTCATGCAGAAATAGGTACTTGTTAACATGTATGTGTCTTGGATCCAAGTATCCAGACATGGTTCCCATTAAGAACATAGAGGCTACAACATTGCCATGATGGATATCTTTTCCCGAATAAGTTTACCAGCAGAACCCTTAACAGACCAAGGGTCGGCTTTCATGAGTAAATTGATGAAGCAACTTTGCAAGTTGTGCGATATCAAACAATTGAACACATCCCCATGTCACCCGCAGACAGATGGGGCACTGGAAAGGTGGCATGGCTCACTAAAATACATGCTACGGAAGTGTAGTGAGCGGCGGACTGAGTTGGACCTTATTTTCTTTTTGTATACCGTAACTCCCCTCATAGTAACACAGGTTTTTCTTCATCCGAGGTGGTCTATAAGAGTTTGCATGGACCTCTGGAACTACTCCAGGATGGCTGGATGGATGGATGCATGACTTCCAAGAATGTGGTAGATTGGGTCAATGAGACCACCAGAGCTGTGGTGTGGGAGAAGGAAGTGAAGGCTAAATCAGCCATGAAAAAGCAGTATGACATTGGGACACAGACCAAAATCTTCGCAGTGGGTGACATGGTGCTGATTCGAACTCCAGACATGCGGGGGAAACTAGAAGACATCTGGGATGGCTCATATGAGGTAATCAGGGTTAATATCAGATATCACATTGGAAATTGCAGTACCAATGAGACTAACCAAGCGGCAAGTGGTCCATATCAACAGGATCAAGGCCTGGATAGCACCAGAGGCAGCTATCCTACAAATAACAGTTTCCCAGAGGAGGAGGAGGATGGTGTACCAACATAGACAAAAGAATATGCACTCAAAGAGTCGCAGCAACAGCAGATTGATGAGCTACTACTACACAAGCATCAAGAGGTGGCAACAGAGAGACTAGAGAAAACAAAGACAGTGTCATTGCAGATAGACACAAGACAAGCTGCTCCCATCCGCGCATACCCCTACCGAATCCCACCTGCATGGAAGGACCAGCTGAGAGACAAAATCCTCTCATTAGCAGAAGCAGACATTCTGAAACCCTCCTTTAGCCCGTGGTCCTCACCAATGGTCCCTGTACGGAAGCCTGATGGATTGGTGAGACTTTGTTTAAATTTCAAGAAGATCAACATGGTGATGACTCCAGATCTGTACCTCATGCCTAGGGTGGGTGATACGCTCGTTCAAATTGGAAATGCTCAATATCCAACCAAGATGGACCTGAACAAGGGATTTCACCAGATCCTACTTCGGAAGGAGGACCAGTGTAAAACTGCATTTTGTACGCTGTGGGTGAAGTGGCCATGCCCTTCGATTTACGCAACATGCCCATGATTTTCCAGCAGTTAATGCATATTATTCTTGCTGATGTTCCATCTTTTACCAATACATACATGGATGACGTTGTTATATTTAGCGATGAGTGGGATCAGCACTTAACCCATATCGACATGGTTCTGACCAGATTTCAGCAGCATGGTCTAACAGTGAAACACAGCAAGTGTCAGTGGGGATCTACCAGGATTGAATTCCTCGAGCATGTGGCAGGAGAGGGTCACATCTTAGTGCCAGACTGTAGAGTGCAGGTAAACAGAGATTACAAGTAGATAAATAGGGACAACTCCCATTTGTGTACCTACGATTAAATACTCATAGACCATAAATGATAGTATTCAATACTGAATGACATAACAGGTAAGGGATCCTTATACTATAGTATATCATATTAATCGATTATTCTCTATCTCCCCCAAGTCTTTGCTACATCTTGTCTGGAGATTTGGCAATGACTGAAATCAAGTAGCAATTACGTGTCATTCGTCAAGGAGCAATCAAATGTTGTGCATCAGTGGTTGGGAGCATATATCGTATAGGACATGTCCTATACGATATATGCTCCCAACCACTATCGGTATACCGGCAATAAAGTTATGGGGGATATATGGGTGGGATAGTTGCTGAATGTCTCTGATAGCTGCAATGTCATCTGCTAGGTACATCTTGGGGGGGGGGGGGGGGGTGGATGCCGGTAGGGTGGCGGGATATGGTGTCGGAAGCTTTATTTTATGTGGACCATGCGGAATCTGTAGCGGAGGGTCTTCTCCTTGAGATTTCTGAGCCGAGAGTTGCTGATGTTATTAAGTGACCTATCTCCAAATAGCTTGAGGAGTGGCTTGTGGTCAACTGCGATGATAAGATCCTCACATCCCAGGATGAAGTGTTTAGATTTTTATCTAGAGCATCGGCAACTGCCAGGGCTTCACCCTCAACTGGGGCATAGCGTGACTCAGCAGAGTGTGTAAAGCGACTCCCAACCAGAGTGATTTTCCAACCTGTGTTGCAGCAGAATAGATCAGTACCAGGGCATCCACAATGTTTCTGGAATAGCCAGAACCCAATGCCTGTCTTGGACCAATCAGTGGCTAGGCATGTTGGCCTTGATTTGTCAAAAATACGGACACCCTCTGTGATCTCATCTACTATGACCAGTTTGGACTCTTCAAATAGGTCATTGAGGTTATCGTCCCAGTGGAAGCGGGTGCTGGTTTTCAGTAGTTGGCGAAAGGGGAGCATCTTCTCTGCCATGCTGAACGCACATGACACTTGGTTGATGAGGCCGAACCATGAACGGATATCGGTTATGCTTAGGGAATTCCATAATTGCTTGGAGGTATTTCTTGCAGCGTCAAATGCTGTCCATGGTGATCTCAAAGCCAGCAAACTCTACTATGTCATGGCCAAAGCGCAACTTTTCTGGGTTTAGGGTTATACTATTCCTGCCACAAATGTCAAGCCACTGAACTGCCTGATGAAAGCATCCTTCCAGGTCATCTGCCCAAAGTAGTGTGTCGTCGATGCATTTGGTCTTGTTGGGTATGTTTGACATGATCTCATCATGGCGTCTTGAGTAGCCATCTCTGAGGCAATATACCCTTGGGGTGCAGTGCGGTATCAATATTTGCCCCATGGGGTGATGAATGTGGTCAGGTGGCGATCTTGCTCACGGATGGGGACACTGTGATACTGGGGATCGAATACAGACTTTTTCTTGCCGTGGGACACTGATCATGCTTGGTGAAATGGTGACTGGGTGTGATGAGTCTCTCTGGTGGCGTGGGAATTCAGTGGTTGAAAATCAATTGTCCGTCGTGGTTTTCCATTTTTCTTGGCACATATGACCATGCGGTGGCACCAAGTCAATGACTCACCAACAGGGACTGGCTCTATCACGCCCAATCTCACATCTTGGTCGAGTCCTGCCTTGACATCATCTTGCCAATGAATTGGGACTGGTACAGAGGAGTGGTAGGCTACAGGTTCAGCATGAGGGTTGATCATTAGCTTCATTGGGGGGCCTTCCATCAGTGGGAGTGGTTGGTGTTAGCATGTATTGAGTGTGCTCGACTTGTAGTAGTTAACCAGGTACTGTTGGAGTTTCTCACAATTCTCTTCTGTTGCAGGAAATGGTAGCTTTGTTGGGGGTGGAGATGGTGATCTACGTCTTGGGCAGTTACAATCTGTTGTGAGGCCACTGTCACTGTGGGTGTATATGCCATGCTCAGCTCTCATGACAGATAGCCCAGCGCCAACTGCATTGGTATGGCTGTTTGCAGTCTCTCCTATAGTGGGGAATTTCTCGGTGATCATGCCAAGAGCAATGCATGCTTCCCTACTGAGGAAGAGTTTATCTGAGTTGTTGGTCACATATGTGATTTGGCAAGTCTCTACCATGTTGCCCAAGTTGTCTATCCTGGAAAAGCGCAAGATGGCGGCACCTAAGATGGTGATGCCTTTGTTGTTGGCAGCATGCATCTTCATTGCGACAGGGATGAGATCATTCCTTTTTAGGCCAAGTCTGTTGATGATTTTGATACTGGTTAAGCAGCTCTGGCAGTCTGTGTCAGCCATCGCGTGGAGGAGGGTGGATCTAGGTGTGGGGGTAAAGGTGAAGCCAAAATGCTCATAGTCCTCACGTAACGCCTTCACGGTGAGCTTGATGAATGGCTGGGGTCTGGAGGGCTGCTTAACCCATGTGTCAGAGAGCTGGTTGTAGAGGTGATGGTCGAAGGCTATGGACCTCTTACCTACCCCAGATTGGGCCCGGGATAGTGAGTACACAGAGAGAGTCAAAGACTGCGCTCTCATGCTCGTCATGTGCCGCTGGTGTCTCTCAACTTCCTCTCTTTGTCTCTTATTATTCTTTTCCTCTCACCTTCCCTGCCCTTGCCTTGCAGTATCCTTGCTCCTACACATACTTTCATAATGGTTGTTGCAACTGCAGGTCATACCGTAGGCTGGGCACTCCTTTCTGCGTATCCTGGTGGGCGCACTCTTCCCATGTCCCTTCTTGCCACAGTACGAGCATACCTCACGCTGGTCCTTAACTCCCGGGTACTTCTGGTGAGAGGGTAGGTTCTGGTGGCGGACCTTCAGCTCATCGTTTCTATGGTGCCTGTAAGAACTGCTGGCGAGTCCATGAGCACCCTGATAGGCCAGGATGCGTAAAGCAGAGTGCTTTCCGGCTTCCTTTGCCTCAACAAACTGGAAGACTTGTTCTAGGGTCATGTCTTGGTTCTTATCGCCCAGTAGGTCAAACTGAATTTCAGGGTCGGTTAGGCCACGGCACAGCACATCACATAGGATGGCTTCAGTGTAATTCAAGTCTTCCTCACAGTTTGTGCATTTGGTTACAAACTTACACACTCCAGCCTGACCACGGAGGCAAGCGCCAAAGGCACGTATTGGCTCATCATGGTCTTGTTGCATGTTGTGTAGGGTCACCCTGGCCACCATCATGTTCTCCTCCCTGACAGCGAGGTTCTTTATGGCTGCAAGGACCTCCTCCTCTGTCTTACCAGTAAGTGTGCCACCAGCGGTTCGGGTGAGATCCTTTCGTAGCTGCTCATCGCAGCATTCTAGTAGCTGGATTACCCTGTCCATCCCGGACACCTTGGTAAGCTCCGACATAGTCACCCCATCGAGATTTGAAGTACGACCAATCTTCGCTTGTGCCCACAGAAGAGATGGTTGGTCGCTTCACTTTCTCCACCTTTGCAGCAGCCGCATTCGTGGTGGCAGGGCTGTGGATGGTGACATGTGCACTGATGAGGGCTGCAGCCAGGACAGCCTCGACATCCTCAGTCGTATAGGGGCATGCAGCGACAGGGCAGCGAATAATCGGCATCTTGAGGCAGTGGTGGGCACCAATTGGAGATCAACGGAGTCAACGACGCAAAGTAGGCAAATAGCTAAGCTAAGCTGTTCTCAACTACGAGCTGGCTGATGTGTCTATTTTCGGGTACACTGGAAGTGTTCAGGTACACTGGAAGTGTTCAGGTACACTGGAAGTGTTCAGGTACACTGGAAGTGTTCAGGTACACTGGAAGTGTTCAGGTACACTGGAAGTGTTCAGGTACACTGGAAGTGTTCAGGTACACTGGAAGTATTCAGACACACTGGAAGTGTTTTTGGAGGCTGAAGTAATAATATGGACCTGCCAAAGTGAGTATTGAATACTATCATAGATAAATGGGGACAACTCCCATTTGTGTACCTACGATTAAATCCTCCTAGACCATAAATGATAGTATTCAATACTGAATGACATAACAGGTAAGGGGTCGTTATACTATAGTATATCACATTAATCTTTATTCTCTAACAAGAAGCCAGTCAACCAGATGGACCTAAGCTCATTTCTGGGTGTCACATGTTATTGGCGCATCATCAAAGACTATGCCCAGCACTCTATCTGCTTGACGAACGCAACGCGGAAATTCGTGCCTGTTGTACTTGTATGGTATGATGAAATGTATGATGAGTTTGTATATTTATGCAATGTTCTTGCTGATACTTGTTCATTGACTGTTTTCCGAGAAGGTGATACATACGTATTACAGACAGATGCCTCCACCAAGGGTATCTCGGGCATCCTAAGTGTGATCTGGGACAACAGGGAGTTACCAGTGGGATTCTACTCCAGTTACCCCAGCCGAACGGAACTATGCAGTGACCGAGCTTGAGGGTCTCAGGGGTGGATCCAGGAATTTTAGATTGGGGGGTTGATGAACTACTCATGGCCATAGCCAGGGGGGTTTCCATGTTGCCCAGAAATCCTTCCCCCTCTTTCCTGAATCATGATCAGATCATTAATTATTTTGCAAGAAAGCACCGTCCTGCATTTCTCTTGGCAATTATATAACAAGACATATCATCACCAACATTATTATAACAAGAAATGTAAAATTGAACATAAAAAAATTGTGAGTGATGGTGCAAGTGCTCAGGAAACCCCCTTAATTATTCCTGGCTATGGTCCTGGCTGCCTGCCTACTAACAACCTAAGGAAGATGCTGGGGTGGATCCAGGAATTTTAGAAAGGTACAGGGGGGGGGAGGGGGTGGGTGCAGTGGTGCAGAACTAGCCCATGCACACTGTACTGTGTAATGAATAAGAATATTTATCAGCTTAAAAGAACAGCAACTAAAGATAAATAGGAAACTATTTTCAGTCAATAAATAGTGAAGCTTGAAAGAGCCTTCTCGGGTAACACTGCACAAAAGCATGGCAGATATCATCAACTACACTCTCACTCCATAGTTCATGGCTATTACAGCAAGATCAGAAAAGTGTTGTTCAGTCAAAGTCGACCTTGTATATGTATTTATCCTCCTGAGCAAACTAAATGATCGTTCTGCTTCAGCACTGGTGATAGGCAGAGTGCAAGCAATGACTAGTAAGCAATGAATGTTTGGGAAAGAGTCAGTCACAAGAGCTAAGAGCTAGGAGAAGATTGTTGGGGATGGTAGCCTCATCTTTGTCTCGCTTATGCTCCCACAACGATTGCCATCTTCTTAGTTTACTTTTGAGAGACAAGGAACATGGAAGATCTTGTTCCCAGTACAGAAGGTCATCTATATCTTCGATTCCGTTGAATGCTTGTCTTTCTTGAACACTCTCACTCACACCAATTGACTCAGCCAGTTCAAGTACCTCACAATATCACAAGCGTCAATAGACTTTCTGAGGGTTTTCAAGCATTCATTCTCTTCAGTAACTTTGTTATAGGCCTCATATATATCTTGATCCTGCTTCTGAAGTTTTGAAGCAAGTATTTTCACTTCATCAAGAACATTCTTGGTGATTATAAAAACAGCAAGAGTTTGAAAAGAAGAGAGAGCAGGTTTCAGACCTTGTGCTTTCACTCTTGTCTCAGTATCCCAATTCCAGCTCCCATCTGATGAGCCTAAATTTGGGAAACAAAATGGCATATAAGAAAGTGATAAGTAGCTCATACATTTCAAGCTTTCTTGCTTTTAAAGAAGGCAAGAATTCATTGACTGTAAATTCAAAACAGTTTTGTCTCTTAGGGCTGTGAGCTAAAAAGGGGTGTGCTTCATTTATAACTAAAATCAAGTTTCGTACTTCCTGAACAAGACATGCTCTGGCAATTGAAAGATTAAGGCAGTGTGACTAGCAGTGTGTGTACAGAGCTAGTGGGCTGACCTCCTTGACTTTAGATTGGACTCCTGCAATGCCGGATGACATCACAGATGCTCCATCATAAGCTTGCCCTCTGGATCTAAAGAAACTGAAGGACTAGAAACTGTTTCAGAATCTTTCTTGAAACATTGGCTCGGTCCAAGTAGACAAAGCTAATCAGGCACTCCTTGATATGGGGATCAGTGGGAGAGGACAGATCAATATACCTGAAGCACACAGAAATAATCTCTGATTAGAATGAGGATCTGTGGCTTCATCAGCAAAGATGGTGAAAGGCAATTTTTTTTCTCGGAGCTGTTCAGTTATATGCTCTCTAATTTTAGATGCATATATGTGATAACCTCATTTTGAATGGCCTTGCTGGTATACTTCACGTTCCTTTTAGGTGTTTGTGTAGGAGCTTATCTGTCTTAGCCAAAAGCTGAAGTGTGGCTACAAAATTGCCCCTGTTGACATCTTCATCTGAGAAATCCTCTCTGTAGTCAGAGTGGCCTCTGAATGGTAGTGCTTGCTTTGCCAAAAACTCTACAGCCAAAACTATTTGCTGGAGAACATGCCTGTTCTCTTCAGCTTGTTGTCTGCTCTGTTTCAATAGCCTTGTATCTATCCTTTCATTTGGTTGGTTAAAATTTCTGAGAAAAGGGTCCACCCTCTTAGCTGCACGGCAATGCATTTGAGTCTGATCATGGCATACAAGTACACCATCCTTGCCAAGTGCTTTTGAGTATGTTTCTGGTATGGGGACAAGACTAACAAACCAGAACGATTGCCTACTGAGGAGTCAGAGCATTAAAACCCTCTCGCCCTCCACACTGGCTACGCATGGCCTTGGTCATCGTTTGAGTGAGGGACGTCACCACCGACAGGTGGAAGTTAATATCATTCACATGGCATTGTCCTCTGCCGATGATTCCTCACTTTGAAAAATCTCTGGGCTCAGCAGAACAGATGGAAAGAGACCTGATGGTGCAAGGAAGATTCCATGGAAGAATGGCTGTCTGCTAGTATGTGATGCAGCCTGCCCTGACATAGTAAGCACTCTACTATGGGTCTCTCTTAACTAGTGGTGTTGGAGAACCAGCTGCACAGGCAGAGGTTAGGTAGGTGGACAAATATTCTTTGGACTCTAGCCATATGTTCATTCCAGTGGGCCATAGAGACTTCCGGGGTTGGGTCACTGGATTTCCTGAAGGAACTTGTCCGTAAGCATGAGACATTTGACAGGAGAGGGGAAAGTACATCAGTACCTCCTACACAGGCTCTCTGTGGCAGTGCAGAGAGGGAACGCTGCCTCTGTCCTGGAGACTCTGAAAAATTGTAATTTATTATTATTATTATTTTAAGGGGGAAGCTGCCCATTAAGTTTGGGGGGCTAGGGGAGGGTGAGTTAGCAAACTATTCTTATTTTTAAACCACTCGGGGACATATAAACTTTAAACTAGTAAGCATTTTGACAAGCTGTTATGAAGTTATCGAGGTTTTTTTGTCCTTGAATGTCCAAGGAGAAACTGGTTAGATAAGTGAGATGTCGCACCATCTAGGTTAACTTTAACCATGGATTTCTAACCTGTATTGTGAAAAAAATTTTTTTTCTTCATGGAACATCACAAGAGTATATTTATTTTGTAGCTTATTTTATGCTCTATGCTTTCATCGGAGGGAACATTTTTTTATTCTGAAGTTCTGTTGTCTGTATATACTTCATTTCATATTGACTTACGTGTGACACTCTCAGTGCTTCTTATGTGGTTACAGCCACTAAGTCTTCAGATGAAAGCAAAAGTCACTCAAGACATGTAGTAGGATGGATCTCAATTGCATCTCATGATTCAACCTGGTCTATTCTTTTCTCTAACATCTCAGGTGATTTTACCAACACGTTTCTTAAGAAGGTTTACATTGTCAAAATTCTTAACTTCTGCGATTGAAGTGAAACTGCCTTATTACGTGCTTTGGTAATTTGTCAAGTTTTATTACAAATCCCATCGATGCTTTTAGTTTTGTACCAAACGAAGGGCTGGGCTTGAATCCTTCAGCTCTTTTCTTTAAACAAAGTTACCAGCTTCAGCTGCATATTATCAATACAAATCTCTTACTTAAAACTCCAAAAACCGATAATAATCACTTTGGATTAATGAGTTATGGGCAGCTATCCCCTAAAAACATATTTTGCTTAAAAATGTTTTATCCTTGATAGAACAATGAGCCATAATGGAAACCATAGTACAACAGAACATAAAAATATATGTATGTCATAGTGATTATTACAGCACAGGTCATCTTACCTCATTTACTGTCATTATTATTATTCTAAATGAACTCTCAGTTGATATAATAGCATTAAAATAACCTTCTCAATAATCAACTTCAAATTGTATTCACTCGATGTTTTGACTAGATGCTCTAGTCTTCACCAGGAATAATCTGATGAAGGCTAGAGCATCTAGTCGAAATGTCGAGTGAATACAATTTGAAGTCGATTATTGAGAAGGTGGTTTTAATATTATTATTATTACTTTTTTTGGTACTGCACTGGGGTGCAGTGGTCCTAAGGGACTCAGCATTTAAATTATTATTTAGCGGATATGGCCAAAAAATGTTCACGAGCGCAAAGCCAAATGTAATCACTGTCTCCTCAACATTCGAGTGGTATTTACACCAAGTTTTACTGTGGACCATCTGTCTCATGTTAATACCGTACCACCACCCCCAATTTAACTATGAACCATACTATTTCATGTTAACATATATACCACCATACAAAATATGAGGAGTGAGTGCTGCCCAGGGCACTGTAAGAGGAGTTTGCTAGTACCTCTCCACAAGGATGGCGACGAGAACCAAGTAGGGAATTATAGGGTTAGGTTGTAGTGTGTTGAAGGTGTTTGTAAAGAGTGTTGTCGATAGGGTTGGGAGAGTTTGCTGAGCACAAGATTTTTGTGAATGAGGAAGAGGGAGAAGAAGAGTTCACATCTGGCCTTCCTGGACATAAGCAAAGCATATGGTGGTGTGTGGAAGGAAGTACAATTTGAGGCAATATGGAGTAGAGAAGAAGCTTGTGAGGATATGTGTAGAATTGGGGTACTAATATATGCAAATTATTTTCTTTTGGTGGATTTGGGGGTGGAACTGAAAGCTATGTTGCATGTAGTACAAGTTTATGTATGAAGGAGGATGATATTGGAAGAGGTCGAGTATGTGGGAGTATGGTTGATAGGAAGCTAAGGAATAATGTTCAAGATGGAAAAGAAGGCAGAAGAGTGGGGTGGAAAGGTGACATGGATATACTGCCTTCTACCATAGACAATTTTTTCTCTTCTCTCCTCTCTGCCAACTTCATCCATCCCAAGTCCCCCAGCACTGCTGACTCCTGCCACCATGTTGCTACTTATTAGAGCATGTTTCACTGTATTTCACTTTTGCTAGCTATCAGTGAAAAAAGTAACATTCAATAACTAAAATATCACGTTAATAGCCACAGGACTCTAACACGTTTTACTACAGGAAGCAATGCTGTCCATGCAAGTCTTAGCTGAGGTACATATGAGCTTTGAGTTTTGTCTGCCATTTTGAAATAGGGTAAAAGTGATAGGTACCCCACTCTGCAGTACACAAATGAATTCCGACAAGGCATATATAGCACATTGTAGCATTTCGGACAAACTTCATCAAATATGTTCTCTCTCTTGTTCACGATATCCGACTTTTTTGTTGCCCAAGTACATTTACATTTACATATGAACACCAGATTTATAAATACCAAAGCATGACATTAAAAAGCTCAAAGTTAAATGCAATTTCAAAATTCACTCTGTCAGTTGTGGGTATTGTGAATAAATGTGAGTACTATGAAAACTTATATCACGACACAGATTTGACTCGTTGCACGTTTCCTTCTTTTGTGTGCGTTTTCAGATTGAGGAGCTGAAGACTCTGCAGGTCGTTGTTCTTCATATTTCATAAGCTGTTCAGTCAAAACTTTACGTTGTCTGTTTGCTAAGAAAGAAAAATTTGTGTGCGTGTGTGTAATAATAATATAATAATAATAACAAAAAATGAATACAAAACAAAACTGTTCTTTGTACATGAATTGGCATTGGGATTAATGATGCCACCTTAACAAATGATGTTCTTCTAGAAGATATTTCATTTACTGGCCTTAGAATTAGGTGGTCTCAGAATATCTATGTTAAGCAGAGGTGCTTCATGGATTTTCATGATTATAGACGACATGAATTGACAATATGTGAGCTGCAAAAACATAAGCTTCATATTATTATATTAGGGCTTAAAGTTGCCACAAATTAGGTAAGGCGATGGTTGTGCCAGTCATAGATGCAGTAATAAAATAAGAGTTTTATGCATATTATCTTGGTGCTAATCTTATCTTAGTGCTAATCAAATGTGAAAAGAGTTTGAAGAACAGAAATAAACAACAATATTGGGTGTGGAGCAGGTATCAATATATGGCACCTACTTTTTGTTAAGACACTTCACTGTTGGTTCTAGCCTCTATTTAGTAAGTGCTGAATGTGACCATCTCGTCTGAAAGTCTATTATTGCTGGTGGGTAGGGGGACTAGAAAGATGTGATGTCCCCGTACAATACTCACCACCAGGCTGTGCTCTGCAACAGTTCAACTGTTCAACACCACTTCAATTAGGTCAGTTCATGTACTTCAGCAATAGCAATAAGAAATAGGTTACCGTCGGTGAAGGGCATTGCTTGTTAAGAGGCTGCTTTGCATTAAGCACCTATTTTCCCAAAGCTATAAGCACCCTGCTTAAAACAACCAACTTTTGCGGGTATCTACTTACCTGTCATGTAAATTTCTCTGTTAAAAGTGGCTATGGTATCAGGGATCCTGAAAAACATCAACAACAATGATATTAAATGAGAAAAGCACATAATTATATTAACTTCAATCTCATAATTTTTTAATTTAAAAAAAAACATATATACAGAAATCTAACCAAATCATATTACATAGCCATAATGTCAAAATATTGTTATTTTTACCCTTCTACATCTGCACTAGGCTTGAGTTTCACTCTGAAAGTAGCACAAACAGGTTTGTGGTCTGAACACTTGAGGGCAGAGCAGGAGTAGTAGCCAACACCAGTTATGCCCGTACCTGCTCGAGACTTGAACATAACTCGGTCCTGATGTAAAGATAGGATGCATTTGTCATGAATTATCATTGGATCAAATAATCACAGTACTTTTATAGCACACATATAAGCATACTTAGCCTATTTTAATATGAAAGGGAGAGAGTTAATGATAAGCACCATGCCTAAATTCTGTATTTAATACGAAAGGGAGAGGGTTAATGATAAACACCATGCCTAAATTTTGTATTTTAATATGAAAGGGAAAGGGTTAATGATAAGCACAATTCCTAAATTCTGTATTTAATACAAAGGGAGAGTGAACACCATCCCTAAATTCTGTCTTCACATTATCACAACTGATTGCTGCGATGGTGATCTCTATAGTGCAGTAACCAATAATTAAGAAAACACACTGTCTGTTCAACTGGACATGTGCAAATTGTTCATTCGTATTGGGCATTACTAAGCAGATGATCAATTACTACATATCTCAATCTCACCGTCCACGAGGGAACTCTTAGCTTCTCCGACGTGTCATATATGTCTGTTTCCAAGTTGTACTTATAGGAAGGAGGAAACGTAATGGGCTGCTCAGAAAACCCCTGAAAGACATTCCCTAACCACATACCGTTATTGTTAAGAATATCATATAGCGTGGGAACAGACAATCAGACCTTGAAGGATTTCTTTAGTCAGTTGATCTTCCAATAGCAAATACTGAGAGGCAGGAAAGAAAAACATAACCATTATATAAATTAAGTGATGTTAGCAAGTGTCTAGTACATCAGGACCACAATGAGCTCACACTCAGTATATTCACAATACACAAAGTCCGTTTCTAGTATATTCACACATTACATAGTAGGCTGTGTGCTTTGGTTTAGCTGAGAGGTTATGCTGGAGAACACAGCAGATTGATCTTTCTAACTTTTCACAGAACATCTGGAAATACGTACCAAATACCGTGAGTTTATTACACCATCTTACTCTAGTAAACTGTAACGTGAGCTAGCAAGGTACTGTAAAAGGTTGTTAGGCAGATGCGGTTATACGAAAACCACTGCCTAACAAGTCGCATGCACCTAATTAAGAACATGCGCCTAACAAATTATGAACGCGTGAGCAGTGCGTGCAAAACTTACTGTCACAAGTCTTTAGAGTTCAGTAGTGCTAGCAATGGGCTCTCAAACCATAGCAGTTTAATGGACTATAATCTGGAATGTGCTGTTCGAGGTCACCACATTTATAAGATGGTCTGGAGTCCCTTCAATGGAGAAAAGTTACATGTACGTGTAGCGAAAGACAGAGGCAATGTTTTTGATAGACATGCCACTGGCATCTTGATCGAGACAAATACTGAGCTGTCACTAAAGAACAGTTCCATCGCCTGGCTACCCAACAGTTTGTTTCTCTGCGCGGCCCTCGGTAAAGCCTGCAGAAATATTCATGCTTGCAGGGTCATAGGTTCAATTAAGAGGGACTAGCGCATGCACCTAATAACAAGCTTTGGAATCAACATTAGGATATGCACGTAACAAAAATGTGCACTTAATATTATGGGCCTAATACCAGCTTTTTCCCCCTGTATCTAACCAACACTGGATTTAGACACCGGATTTATTTAAACTAGGTATGGTGCAGTTCATCAGCCAAAGTTAGCCGGTTGTCTAGTGCCCCGCTTCTAACCCCAACCTGCAAGAAAATGGGTCATTAACTGAGAATAGACGCTTACTAAGCACAATTGTGAAATAACGCACGCTCACAAAAAAAATTCTTTCCTTAGAGCAGAGAACAGAGGACTTACTTTGCGAACAAGTTGAAGAAGGAGCTAATTTCTCGAACCAAATTAAGAAAGACCAAGTCTAAACAGGTTCACTAAAGAACTGTTTGGACATCTTACATGGCTAAAACCTCCTTTTAGCCAACGATGAGAACAATTCTTGCGACAGGCTCGCTATTGGCATCATTCACAAGCAAGAAGTACAGTCGTTGGGTATGTCTGGAACTTCATAGGCCATGGAGGAGTTACCTGTGCTACTAGAAGGGGCTAGAAGTCCCCTACAAGTAAGCAGCAAGAAGCTCATCGGGATATTACTAACAACTAGAGACAAATGAAGCTAATAATAGACGTGCTCACACTAGCAGAATTCTTGTCTCAATGTTTAGTTGAAATACGTTGCCTCTAGGCGGTGCAGCTAACATGCATGTGCATAATTGGTACTTTTATCAACGACATTATTTATCAGCGCTTTACAGCAAACTAACATAAAGACACCTAACAATGACTGTTTGTAACGGCAACGAAATGGGCTCACCAAATTTATGTGCAATAAACATGGAGAGGCTTAACAACTAGAGTAGATGGTATCAGCCCAACTCTAGCTATAAAACCTAAGTCACTAAATGCTATTAGCCTTACCATATATTCCATCTGAAAACTTGACTCTGACTCGCACAGACTTGCTCTAGCAGACCTAGCTCTGGCTATCTGACTTACCCAAGCAGATCTACCCATGTTGCTAAACTAGTGATTTCGTTGACAGTTTCATAGCATGTATTTCGTCTCTCAAGACTTCAGCACAGCAGATGCAAGTTGAAAGACCACATTTGAGTTATTGTCCATAGAATCAAAATTTCTGTGTGATCTCAAGCTCAATTGTGTGAACTTACTGTGGTATGTGTCTATGAAATTGCTTCCTGTATAAATCTCATATTTTCCAACTACAATCTTGAATCAGTTTTCAGGCCCGGCAGACACAAAAATGAAATGGTCCACAAAAGTGACCCGATCAAGCATTCGTCGTCATGATACGAAATGAAGCACACCAATGCAATGACTTGTGATTGCCGCTGAAAATTCAATGCGTGACGTATTTTTATGTTCACAATTGATGCATCACGAGTGTTGTGACCGGCACTGAAGCCTGTACTTAATGACATTTAGCAATTTTCTGTAATTTAATTAATGATGATTACCGATCCATGTTAAAAAAAGTGGTGGCCGGACTGGCAGCATCACTTTCTGCCAACCCCATTTTTTTCCTGCTGTTCTTGCAGCATGGCCTGTCTACTGCATTGATGCCTTGACATTGACCATACTCATCGAGCTCCCCCCTCCCCCCCCCCCCTCTCTCCTCCTCTTTCAAGTGGGATGTTTGGGAATTCCGGAGGAGGAGTATTCTGTGCAGCATGGTGCCATAGGAAAGAAGACAAACCAATGAACACCATGTAGAGCGTCTGGTTGGGGTCCCCTCATTTTTGTCTTTATCATATTTGACATACATTCTATTATGATTACGACTTTCTCGATAGTCTACTCACTCGACGTTTCGGCTAGATGATCATCACCCCTTTAAAAAAAAAGGATGTCTAGCCTTTATCTGAAATGTTGAGCGAGTACATTTAAGTTGATTATCAAGAAAGTCACACTATCTGCACTATATCAACTAGGAGTTCATTGAGAGACTATTCATTTATCAACTACTGGAGTGCTTGCCCAGTCACCTGGCTACATCCTATGCTTCGTATCCAAGCAGATACCATGACAAGGGCAGTGGAAGCACTCTTTGATTGGTCAGCATCATCAGTCAAACGTGGAAAACCCTCCCATAAAATGATAATAATGATGATGCTTAAATATTGTGGTGGCCATATTGATAAAAACCAACCATGCAGCAGCTTCTCTAAATAGACACTCTATTATACTCGAGCAGCTGTCTGTTGTTGTAGAAACCTAGAGTACGCTTGTTTAATCTATTTTTGAGTTGCTGGATCAATGTTTTTGTTTCACTATGATACACAGGACATGATTGTGCAATGTGAGGGTGCCAGGTAGATGGGCATACATACTCGGATGTGGGGGGGGGGGGGGGGGGGGGTTCCAGATGAGGGGAATTTGAGTGTAGCTGTGCTCATCATCCTTTTATCCCCCACACACCCACTCACCCTCTCCACCAACCAGAAGTGGTCGTCTAAAATGATTTGGAGTGTACTGGGCATGTGTGGTTAAAAACAAAATCGGTTATATTGTATTTAGTTCATGCCAGTAGCAGCTTTGGTGGTGAACTGGAGTTGAAGAATGGTCTGACTGTAGCCTAATCAGCCAGATTAGTTCCACTGCCTATGCTCGACACTGTAGTCGAATGTTCCAAATGCACCAAGTAACTTTATCACTTCATTTTTCCTTCAACGGGAGCTCTATTTCTCCAATTACCTCAATATTGACAATGTATTTAGAAAACGCTCATCTTCCTTAATTCTGGCAAGCAAGTTCATCAGCAGACAGGTATATACAACTTGGTTTGCATCCATAAGCAAATCTTGAAAACAACAATGGCAATAAAAAGATTGTGAAGACGTTCCTTTCATTGCTTGCTAGAAGCAACAAAAGCTGCTCATAGACATCAACGATCCAAAGAGGTAGCTAGCTTCGTTGGTGGCTAGCACGTTCACTGGCTAATTAGGAAACAAGAACAACAACAACAAAAAAGTTGTAGTGCTTCCAGTGCACATGCACCAATGCTGGATTCACGCCTATGGATAATAAATACCTAGAATATATGTACACGTATCAGCAGTGTTGTAACAAGCATACTTGGGATGGGCACAGACGAGGTTTGATGGTGGGGATGGGAGGGAGGAAGGTTTGTTCTTCATGAGGTTCGCTTTATGGATGGAACTACTGTGATGATGACAGAAGAGTTCAAAAGCCCCCCCCCCCCCCCACCTCCCTTTTTCATAGACTAGTGACATTTTCATCATAATTGTCATCCTCTTTTTGATCTTATATTAACACTACTGAGGTTTGAGGTTATTGGCTGACATCTTCACTCTACTTTTTCAGTCATTTATATAATAATAATCACAATAACCTTCTCAATACATCAATTTAATCTTTCAACGTTCAAACTGGAAACTCTATCCTTCATAAGGAATAAGGCCACATCCAGTTCAGGTATGTCAGGGTGTAGTTTGTATCATGTGGAGGATAGCTAAGCTACTGGTATATAACAAGCTCACACAAATCTTAGCATCTCGTTATTCCTGATGAAGGCTAGAGCATATTATAGTCGAAATGTCAAGTGAGTAAATTTCAAGTTGATTCATTGAGAAGGCCATTGCAATTTTGTTATGTCAACTGACGTCATTGAGAGATAATAATAACAACAAAAAATAATATACTTATTTATTTATGGGCCTTTAGGTATAAATAAAAGTCATCATCTCGTCCAGTCCTGGTCCAAGCCACACCCCAACCATATGGCACAATATTGTTCAAAATTCCTTACGTAATAAAACAAACTCACCATATAGTTTAAATCTGAAATGTGTTGAAGGACTGTGTCACAATCCAAGTCCACACGATAGTTCAGATCTCCACACCAAAAGACATAGTCAAACTTTAATTTAGCTGTCTTAGCTGCTGCAGAGGTGAAGAGCAGCGATGATAATTCATGACATGGAGTGCTACACTTCCCTTCAAGCATGCGTTTTCAATTTAAACATTTACAACCAAAAAAAAGTAAAACAAATCAAACTACCTGCTTCATATAAAAGATCCTCTCTGCCCAATTTTACTCATTAGCCCTTAGGAGATGACCATCACGAATCCATGATAAAATTAAACATTGTGCAGAGACAATGGTCTCTTATTAGAAATATTTGTTAAATCATTAATAAAGACAATGATCATGGATTTGCTATAGGCTTCATTTTTATGATCACCTTTTACCATGCATCATGATTACTAATCAAAATGTCCTCTCCCTTCATTGTGGTGAGCCATGGCCCCCAACGGATTCAGGTACCTGTTCCAAAAATCTGCCTTTTCCAAACTATTTCAGGCGGTGAGCATACAGTGCAGATACTGCCTGTCTGGGATAGATATTAATGTGGAGAGGGAAAGAGTGGGTTAATTTTGACTGATATATAATTTTTTCTAGAGTAGACCCTCTCTTATCCGAAATCATTGGGACCCAAGGTATTTCGGAAGCAAAAAGTTCGGATATGCACAAACCCAAATTCATGAATGTAATTAAAGTGCTGAATCACGTTGGAACTATTTTCAATATCCTATTAATCTGCAGGTCCTTGGGATAATAAGAAGCTCACTTCCTGAAGGATTTAGGTCCTCAGTAATTGGCTGCTGTTTTACATACATCTTTTTTCATATTATTTATATTCATAATGTTGTATTTTCTCTTAGCAATAGTCTACTTACTGGAGTGCCTTTCCCCCTTTTCTGAACGAACCACAGATATAAAGCATTTTCTAGTTGTTCGTCTTTAGCAAGGCGCATGACTTTGCTAGCTGAACTTATCCCCTGACAGTCAAGGTTGCTTGCGAACTCTCGAAGTTTTGCTTCGTTCTTTTTTATCTCCGTTATTGTCAACTTCCCTATGCCTTACTCTACCGCTAGTCCGGCTTGAGTGGCTCCATTTGATATTTTGCTTAGAATGGCTATCTTTGACTCGATCGACAAAACTACTCTCTTCCTTTTGCTGGCCAAAGTGAACTGAACAAGTTTCCACGTGCAACTTACGTAAACGATTTCGGCAGATCGACGACCATTACCAGGTTTATTATTTAATCAGGAGTTCGGATAATCCGAGTGTTCGGATAATCGAGGTTCGGATATGTGAGGGTATACTGTATATATATATATTTAGATAGACAGATAGATTGTAGTAGTGGCAGTGGGAGGGTAGTATAGAAGACTTGGCAGAAATTGGAAGCTGGTCTGGCTGAGTGAGAGAGGAGCAAGCAGAGGATCGAGAATTAATCCTTCCTCAACTTCAGGTGACTACTCGTATGTCTAGTATGAACAATATACAGATAAAGTGCAAGGAAAATATATAGCCCCCAAGTTAATAGCTAGCTATTAGCTAAAGGCTTTTAAGCCTGCAGACTCTCAAATAAATGCTCAGACTCCCATGATGTCAAACATATTCTTCAACTTCCACAGCAGATATGAGAAAAATGCTAGAAACGTTTAACCTAAGCACTGCTGATACCTTATTATTATAAACTATACCCAGCAAGTAGTTCGTTACAAACTCTCCAGCAAGCCAAGTCCATAATCAAAACAAAATAATAGGTGACCAGATCTGATTAACTAATGTAACTAGCTCAACAAGAACCTGATTGAACTGCTAATATGACTATCTCAACAAGAATCTGATTGACTAACTAACTTAGCAATAACCTGATCAAACTTCTATTATAACTAGCTCGACAAGAACCTGATCAAACTGCTAATATAACTAGCTCAACAAGAACCACCATAGCCAAAAGATTAAGAAAGCAAGTCTTGCTGTGTTACTGTAACCATAGCAATGATGGTTTAGAAAGAGCCTTAGTGCAAGAGCCTAATTTAGTAACTTTCTTCTTGAATATGTCACATGAGTAAAATAGTGTCAGCATTTGGTTTATTTATTTTAAATTTAATTACCGGGAATCATCTTATGATTTTTCCCCTTCAATCGTCTTCTACATGCTAATTATAAAGATCAAAAACCTTCCCCTCCCCCCAACAATCAATGTCAAGGTCATTTTTAATCAAGAGTAAACCATCACCTGGATCATTCAGTGGAGATGTATCTTCATAGATTCCCAAATTGTAGGCAGTTCTTTGCATGTCTGAGTTTCTTTCCGCTACTTTGCGCTGGTTTGCTGTGGGGTGACAAAAGATAAAGTATGAAAATAATCCCAAGACACACACAAGAGACCACCTTGCAGTTGATACATGATACCTTGGTGTCATGTGGAATGCACTGGATGTAAAGTGCAGGCATGCGGATGTAGTTAGAGTAATCACAGTGACAACAGAGTTATTGCTAGCAAGTCACGCTGACTTAGATATAACAAAGCTCTTATAATAAACTCTCAGTTGATATAATAACATCACAATAACCTTCTCAATAATAGACTTCAAATTGTATTCTCTCGATGTTTCCTGATAGAGGCTAGAGCAGCTAGTCGAAATGTCGAGATAATACAATTTGAAGTTGATTATTGAGAAGGTTATTGTAAATCTCTTCTAGCTCAAACAGCAGTTCCACACCATTAAGTTGTCCACTGGTTTGGACCACTATGTGTTTATGTAGGCTTAAATGAGATATTCACCCACCAACTATAGTTGCTTAAGATTTCGCATAAAACATCATTATGTAGCCATGGAATGCATAGCCTCATGGTTTTGAGTTAAAGTTGTGTATTAGAAGTTCCTTTGAACATTGATGTCATCTTCATGTATTCTCTATTATGTGCATGCTGGTGTGCTGGTGTGTGTGGTGCATGCTGGTGTGTGTGGTGCATGCTGGTGTGTATGTGGTACATGCTGGTGTGTGTGGTGCATGCTGGTGTGTGTGTGGTGAATGCTGGTGTGTGTGGTGCATGCTGGTTGTGTGGTGCATACTGGTGTGCTGGTGTGTGCATGCTGGTGTGCTGGTGTGTGTGGTGCATGGTGGTGTGTGTGTGGTGCATGCTGGTGTGTGTGGCTGGTGTGTGTGTGCATGCTATTAAGTATGTGTGTGCACCTTTTAAAACTGAGACAGAAATACCTGTGAAATGTGAATTAATGAAGAGAAAAGAAGATCCAAAGAGGGTGAAGGAGAGACCAACTCCTCCTTTTGTTCTGATCATTGTAGCTGGCTTGGTAGCAAAGGTGGCACCCTTCACAGCTAGAGTATAGAGTGAGCAAACCACAGGACAAGGAAAGGAATACTATAGCCACAAAAGTATTACTTGGGAGATTAAAATATCTAGACTAATATTGATTATCGAAGTCTCCCACCCCCTCCTCCCTCAGTCTGTCTCAACCCAATGTGAATTGTGTTCCTGAATGCAGGTAGTCACAAGATATATAATAAAACCTGTAGGCAAACGAAACTAATTTGCTTTATAGTGTGTATGAATTTATAGTGTGTATGAATTGACTGTAAACAAGGAACTAGACCTCTACAGAGTCAATATTCATTTCCAAACTGTTGAGCCAGTCAAATTATGCCAAAAAACATTGAGCAATTAAGGCTTGTTCACAATATGCCATATGCACTAATGTTGTGATGAGTTGGAATATTCTAACACAACTGCAATGCTGTGTGCATCCGCTCTCTCATATTGTGAAATGAGCTCAATAGTTACTGCAACATCAAAGAGGGAGCCTCGTCAGAGATGGAACTCACATGAGCAGAACCAAATTAGGTCTCTTCTGAGGAAGAACGTCAAGTAGAGAACACCAAGTGCTGCAGTCTGCACCAGTACAAACGAGGGTCCCAAGGTCCGTTGGAGTAGCAGTTCCCACTCCTTCTTATTGGGGGTGCTCTCTTGTGTTCCGATTAAGTACATGTCGGCCGCAAAGTCTTGGTGCAAGGGAAGGAGGAGGTCCTCTATAGACTCGGGGACATCCTGGAGAGTCAAGAAGAGGTTGAGAATTATGGCAATGAAAATATATGAAATTTAACACCAACTTGCACTATTTGTGCAAATGAAATGCGTAATTAACATTTTATATATGTTGGCCAAGGGAGCCAATGGAGCCAATGGAAACACAGGGTTGCTCCCATACCATGATAGAGTGGCTCAGCAGAATGTTATTTGAATTAAAATCCAAAACTTGTCACCTATTTTTATCGTCTCCCTCTATAATCATGTAGCTTTGGCAAGTCTGAGTACTTCTTCTGTTACTTGGGAGGTGGGGAGGGAGGAGAGGGCAGATCCAGGATTTATAGGGGTGGGGAAACTAATGCATAGTATATGTACCTTGATATGATGCCACACAACGGTGGATGCATGTTAGATAAAAGTACAATAAATATGATAAAAATACACAAAATGTATAAAGGTAACACTTTAAATTACAGCAACATGCATTGGGGATGACATCGAGCAAATTCCTCAACAACTTCTTCTGGAGTAAGTTGATGATAATAGAGCAATGCTAGCCCGTTTAGTTTCTCTTCTCCCGTGGTGCTACGGAGTGGTGTTTTTATCAATCTTAGCATGCTAATCATTCACACTCGGCTGGTTACAGGAAGTGGGCCATGATGTGCAAACACATAGATGAAGACTTTCCCCAACGTTCAAATGTTGGGGGGGGGGGGGAGGTCTTTTTCTGTGTGTTGTAGGCTTTTTCTGGGGTATCTAGGTCAGAGGTCAGCTGTACCTGACTTTCCCGTTTTTATTTCCACATGTCAAACTCAAGATCAAGAAGTGGTAATTATATTCATAGAATGACAATAATGAATTTGTGGATGCTCCCCTCCATTAATGTTTGCTGAAGGAAGTAGAGCATGAACTCACAAATATTATGAAATGAAGCTTCATCAAACCTGGCTCAGTGATCAGGTGGTCTAGCAAGGGAATTGCGAGATTTAGACTGAAGTAATTACTGCAGTTCTGTGCCTGGATATTTGAACGATGTTGCTGTATGTTAGCCAGACGTGGTCTGCACTCCTCCTAACCAACACTTGCGGCTTTAAGAGCTCTTGTGTACATTCTCCGATGAAATAAATCCACATTGGACCTTGACCTATGAAGAACACCTTCTACATTCTTTACTTCACGGCAGGCATATGCTACCTCCACATAAGGCCCCTGAAGCTTCACACTCAGCCCTCGTGTACAAGCCAAAACACTGTGTGTAGTTTCCAAAGTAACAATCAAAGAAAACCGAGACATAGTCAATAGGAGTGATCGAGCAGCAGAGTGGGAATCTATTCAGTTGCAGACCTGTTAGCAATAGCCTCTAGACAAATGACTACAAGCCAGAAAAAATGTGGAAGGCTTGATGATGCTCTACCCATCAGGTTTGGCAAACCTCTTTGAATTTTTTCTATTCTCACCTTCCAAGATGTCATCAACCAAGTTCTGTCTGTTCCTTAAGAGAATTTCCAAAGAAGTGTGCTACGTTATCAACCGTTTGCATCATCTTGCTTACTTCTTGAACGCTGCAAAAAAAAAGGTTCAATCGGTGTGCATCACAATGGTTATACACTGCCTTTGAATACTGTTTGGTTATACATGCAGCTGCTCATTTTGACTTTCCCTGCCATAGCACCTGCACCATCATAGGCTTGGCCTCGATAAAATTGAAGTTCCAGCAATGTAGTCAGCTGCTGTAGTATATCAATCACTATAGCCTCGCCTGTGACACTAGAGCTACACTGATAAACATCAAGGAACTTTTCCTGTGGAGTGTAACCATCAACAAACCGAATGCTTATGGAGAGTTGCTCAGCATCGTGCGAGTCAGTTGCCTCATCAGTTATTACCTAATAGAACTTGGCTGCTCTGTAATATTTTATTGCAAATAATATTTCCACAAATTTGAATGATTTGGTTTTGTATCTCTTGACTAGTGTGTGCATTGCACTAGGATCACATGTTTGCAGATGCTCTCTCATAATTTCATCAGCAGCATCGATGTGCAACATCAACAGAGATAGGAAGTTACCTCATCTCACTGTACTTTCGCATTTCTATTTGAAACCAGACTTCACGCCGATGCCCTCTCAAAGCAAACGCTTGCCTCCCAAACAAATTACAGTTGAAGCAATGGAATGGAGCATTAAACAATTTTCAGCAATAATTTCAGCTCGGCTTGAACTAAGATGTTGGTCGATGGATGCCAGTCTGTTTTTCCTCACAGTAGCAAATGCCACTGCCTTCCTTCTCCATAGCTCTGCCTGATATCTTGTAAACAAAATGTTCATTTAACTTCTGAATTGCATTGTCAGAGACCTATTGACCAGAACCCCCAATTCTTTTACAGATGGTTCACATTCTCCAAATAGTGCATAAAACAAGCAAAACCCACCATCTTGTGACTGAGAATATGTTAACTCTTTTGAAACTGGTGTTTGTGAGCATTGAAGGTACGCATGGGGAATTGAAATCCCTTGGTTGGAATTAAATGGTTTTTTAGAAGAAACTACCTCTCATTATTGCTGAGATTTCTTTGGGATTTTAGTTGAACTAGATACCTGGCCCAAGTCTCCCGAATCTACATGAGGATGATTTTCACTCAAATCTGAAGTTGAAACACTACTGTTTCCTCCTATAGCTCTCTTCAACATTAACGCAATGCATCCACACTCGCTCACAATGCGTTTCACACAACAAATGCATGTGATCACGAATTGTCCGACAGCACAGCAATACATCAGACAGACGAAGATGGGCATGATTTCACGTGCATAGGCGTGAGAGTCGAGACCCAGCAGTAGACATTAAATGTATTTGCAGTGATAGCATAAATACTACGTTATTAGAAAATGCTTATTCAGAAACCTTTCCTATGCTAAAATTTTTGGTGGCAAAGCAACACTTGTAGGAACTAATTTTCCATTCAAACTACCTAATAGACATACTGAACAACATTTTCTAGTAGAGTTTACTCAAGCTTACATTGATCTCTTGCATATTCCACGTCACAACAAACACACGGATGTGCTGATCAGAAAAGCAGCTCTCCAGTTGGTCCTCAGGTGTAAACTCTCTACTCATCAGACTGAAACATCCTCCCAGACGAATACTAGAGCTGAGCAGAGGAAACAACCTCGTAGTTGGAGATGTACTGGATTTCTGAGTATCTCGCCCTAAAGTATCAGGTGTGCAACTATGTTGGTCCCGCTGTTGCTCATGGTTCAAATTACTAGTTTCTGGGTGGTTTGGGTTGATTGTGCTCCACCCAAATTGAAAGGATGGTATGGGCAATTTGAAGGGGAGTGTCCAGCCATTTTGTTTGTTTACTTCTTGCACTTGTTCACTCAAGTTCTGATTAGAGCTTTTGACTACACTTACAGGCTGAGTCAAGTGAAGATCATCTGAGAAACTTTTGAACACACTTCCAGGCTGAGTCACGTGAAGATTATCTGAGCAGCTTTTGACCACACTTCCAGGCTGAGTCATGTGAAGATCATCTGAGAAAACACAAGTTGTTTCGGATAAGTGAAGTTTTGGCTCATGATCAATATCACTGGATGTCATCTCATTACTTGGTGTTTGCTTCAGATCAGGTTGCTTGGTGTCCACAGTTGATTGGCTTACTGAGCTGTTAAACTGAGGTGGCATGTTGGGTTCTGAAGAAGAACTAATTTTACTTGAGTTATGTTCATCCACAATTCCACTTCCTGACTTCATAGAAATCTTGGATCCATCCTCAATCACAGTTTGTGGGAACTGGTGACGATGAGGTTTAGCTTGTGGTTTTCCAGAGGAAGACATATCTAATCTACTAACAAAAACAGAGTCACTGGTTTCTACCTCATCTGAGAGTTCCAACACATGTTGCTGCCTACGCTGCTCTACGTTGCTCTATCCCCCTGTGTACGTTCGCGTTTACCACTGGAAGATATCAAGAGGAATGTTGCCTAGTTTCCATGGTGACTAAATTCAGACGTAGAGCCACAATGGGGAAGTCAGAACATAATTATGCGCGCGCGTCGGGTCAGGTCGGATATCATTTGCGTGTAAAGTATCGCCGTTCCCACAGAGTCGACTTAGACCACTTATAATACATTATGATGGTCGTTCTCTTGAGAATGGCCACCTAACAGCCGATTCCACAATCACTGCTCATACTTTGGTGCTGCAATGCCTCTTTCACTAGGTGTTTCTTCTTTCGAGTTAGTGACGATGCTTTTTGATCAGATAAAGGAATGACTTCAAGTCCATTCGGTAAAATAATCTTGACCACCAATTATGTTGAAAGGAAACAGGAACTTCCAGTATATCGACAGAAACCATTCACCATGGCTGGCCAATTGGCACATTGGTGAAAGGTGCCCTTGCAGGCAGTAAATTTTGATTGCTGGCATTTAAAATGTTCCTTGCAGTTTCTTTCCATATACACCAAGAATGCTTCTTTATGGAGTTGTTGAATGAAGCTCGGTGGCATGCACTTACAACATTGTGGTTTTGTAGTAAGACTTGTTTCTGAAGGCTAGACGGAAGAATTGGCACTGCGACTGGACCTGATGTTGGATCAGAAGAATACTGCCTGTGACTCCATAACTGCACGAGTGGTTGTTGTTGCCAAGTTTAAGAATTAGTAGGTCTTAAGAGCTTCCATAATGCCCTTATTGAACACTTTGAAGTTCTTGTGTATTTGTGATGTCATAGTGACTGCTGTGTGAATTGTGAACTGGTCATATCTGGAAAGGGTATCAGCATTCTCTGTTCCTTTTCTATAGATAATAGAGAAATCGTTGTAAAGCCAGTAACCTTGCAAGCCCAATTTGTTTAGTACAACCACAGCACTTGCCATCCAAATTACTTTCTTCAATAATATCATCATCCAGCATCTCCTGAATCTGCCTTTCAATCTTTTTTGTAGTGTATGGGAGTTTATCAAGGTGGTATATACATAGACTTGTGAGCCTGTAGTGGAAATGTTGTGCTGAGCAATATTTGTCTTTCCAGGTGAACATTTGAAGAGTTTTGTACTCTTGAACTGGCATAATTTGCAACATTCTGGTTATTCCACTTGATCCGTCTCTTTAAAAAGAGGAATTGCACCTTCATCCACTGAATCTCTTGCTGTTTCATAATTTACCATGACAGTGCGTGATTTTTGAACATTGCTCTGCCCGAAAAATTGCTTGCACCACTGACTTTACTTCGGAGTGCTGAGGTTCAAGTGGTTGTGCTGTCATGTACTCATTGCAACTCGTGTGTCACCAAAATCAAGAGTCAGCTGATATCTCTGTAGGAAATCAATACTAGAGCTACTGATTTGTCAACAAAAAGTTATGTTGCATTTCAAGCTGTCATACCTGTATGGGTAACCTGATGTGATTGTGAACGGGTATTGGTTCACCTTAAAGTTACGAGTTTTAGAATTGGTGTTGGTTGCAAACACTTGACATCTTTCGGTTGGCTTGCTACCAATTGTCGTACTAAAGATACAGCAGATCCTGAATCTAACATCATTTCACTCATTATACCACCCATTTTATCTTTGAGAATAGCTGTTTGAGACTTAACAGATGCTACTGTAACTACATTGAAATTATCTTGGCTTACTGATTTGCAGAGCTCCAGATTATAAGGAAGAGCAATACTATAACAATGCTTTTTTAAAATCTGTATCATATCATAGATAAAAGGTCCTGTAAATGTTTGTGGTCTACATTTAGTTTTATTTCTTTTTCGACCTGTCAATCCAATATATATTTGATTTACAATGACGTTCTCACTATCAACTTGAAATTTACTCTCTTGATGTTTCAACTAGATACTCAACCTTCATCAGGAATAATGTGATGCCAAACTCGATCCTGATATATACCGGAAGCTAGCTAGCTGCTATATACATGATACAAACCAGTTTTGATGTTTCCTCTCTTTTTATCAGTTCCTATAAATGAGGCAGTAGCAGGCATTTTTGGGGAATGTTGATGAAAGATGAGAGCTTGCATGGGAGGACTTCACTAGGTGCTGACAAGATTTCTGAATTGTTTGAGTTGTGCCTAAAATCCACCTACTTCAGGTATGAAGGAAAATACTACGAGCAAAAAGAGGGTGCAGCAATAGGCTCTCCAGTAACTGCAGTTTTTAGTCAACCTTTACATGGAATTCTGAGGAATTAGCACTCACAACTGCTCCCCAGATGCTAAGACTTTGGAAGAGATATGTGGATAAAACCTTCTGCATAGTGAAGAAGGGGAGAGAGCAGGAGTTGTTGGATCATCTTTACAACATCAGGCCATCCATAAAGTTTACCATGGAGCTTGAAGTGGATGGATCTTTGCCTTTTCTGAATTGCCACCTATGTACATGTACATAGAAAGGAAGATGGGGTCAACAAACTGGACTGAAATCGGTTTTCCTAAGCACAGACAATTCCACGTACATCAGAGCTAGACTGTTTAGTTTTTCAGAGTAGAGCGTAAATCATTTTTCACACATTTGAGGGCAGAGAAAGAACACTTGCTAGAAGTGTTTGTCACCATAAGGGGGAAAAAATATGCGTAGACATTTAAACACATTGGGAAAATGTCCTGCAAGTTGTTGGATACAAGCATTCTAAACATCTACAAGCTAATCGAAGGCTTAGCATAGTACACGTATCGCTATGGCACAGAGTGCAAAGTGCCTTTAACCATTGGAACCCTAGGGTGCTGGGCCTCAGAAAAGAAAAGACTCCTAGTCCCTCTGGGGCCCCTAGGCTTCAGCCTAGTCAGCCTTATGGATAATACGGCCCTGCATCACCCAATCCATGTCAAAAGAGAGGTGGTAAAGAGCTTGTATGATAGAGCCAGGAGAGTAGTAATGGAGAAGGAGGACCTACTGAGGGAAGAACATCATTTGAATAGGGTATTGAATAGGGTATTAATAGAGAAGGGTTATCTGTAAACCTTCAACTTCCTCTGTTAAATGCAGAAAGGAAGATAAGTATATCGGCAATCAGAGGTCTGAAAAGAAGGATACTATGGTAATAATTTGTTATGTAGTGGAAATGAGCGAGACATCAGAAGGGGCTGCAGGAAGTTCGGCATCATCAGATAGGAAAGAGCTCTGAGGGAACAACTGAGCAGAGAGTATGAATTACCAGCTAATATGCACTCATGCATTGTCATTGCATCCCTTGCAGCTGTGAGTAGGACTACATAGGGAGACACCATAACGAAAACGTGCAGCTGCTTGCCGGCTCACGTGCAAAACGTTTTTTGACATTGTCTAGCGTGAGAACCGGATTAGTACATCTAGAAACGGGTTAATGCAGTTTGGAGTCTTCATGAATGGACATATTCCAGGGATGACTCCAGTAGTTGCTGGTTGGGGGGGGGGGGGGGGGGGGGGGGGGGGGGCAAGGGGATGGCGCATGTAAGCATGCTAAAGACTACCCCAACTTTTTTAAACTTTTATTACACACACACCACACAAATTACAAGATTACTTATAATGTTCCAAAGTTTCTTTCTTCATTTAAGTGTTATAAAATCTTGGGCATTTCTTGTAAGTTAAGTCTATCTGTGAGATCCTTGTTTTACAGGCAGCTAATACAGTATATAGCATGCATTGACAGGCCACAAGATCATTGGGGGGACAATGCCCTCCCCCCAATGTTCTGCTTGGGAAGGGGGGGGGCAATCGCCCGCCCTGCCTCCCTATGGAGCCTCCCCTGTATTCTACCAAGTGATGAATGGCAAAAAGTAAGATGGTAGTTGCAATGCGTTAAACAGTTTGCAATCTTCTTGTAGTGAAGTTATGACGAACGGACATAAATACACAAAGTAGTATGCACCTTGGAGACCACGGTTTTTGGCGCTGCCAGTTTACTACCTGCTTATTGGGTCAAACTGGGCTGAACTAGTTTCAGTGCAAAATTGCGCGCATGTGCCTGCCAGACAAGATATGGAAAGGGTCGTTCATGGAACCTACAAACTTTCTGCGATGTCCTTAGGAGTGAGAAACCTGGTTTCTTCTGCTGCAAAAAAGAATGGAGCCATGAAGGGACTTCCCAAGAAGTGGCCCATTACAGGGGTGAAGGACATAATAGTAGTTGCATCTGGGAAAGGAGGAGTTGGAAAATCTACCACTGCAGGTTAGCTGTGAGATTGTTCAAATATTTAAACATATATTATTCTCACTCTCTATTTTGTTAGTTAATCTGGCGTTGGGAATGATGGCTGAGGATGAAGTAGGTTCATATCTTGTTTTTAATGTACTAAGTTGGTGGTGTACTCTAAAAATACTTGACCATGAATCAGTCAGCGTCACTCGTATTGTAGTAAATAACAGATTGTGCTAAATAACTGTAGTAAATAACACGATTGTAGTAAATAACAGATTGTGCTAAATAACGGATTGTAGTAGATAACAGATTGTGCTAAATAACAGATTGTGCTAAATAACAGATTGTAGTAAATAACATATTGTGCTAAATAACAGATTGTGCTAAATAACTAGTAAATAACAGATTGTGCTAAATAACTAGTAAATAACATATTGTGCTAAATAACAGATTGTAGTAGATAACAGATTGTGCTAAATAACAGATTGTAGTAAATATCATTGAATAATATATTGCAGCAAATAAAAGTCCTGATACCTACTGTATAATTTGTACTTTTATTGTCTCATGTGTTATTTTAAATGTGTATATATATTTCCATAGAGATGTCAGGTAGTTACCATGGTAATGATGATGAGGAGTGAATGTTCTAAAACATGTGCATATAAATTCGTGCATTATTTGTCGGGCTGACCTTTCTACGACCTTTCTACGTGGCAAAGTTAGTATATATGGAGTATAACTTTCTGCACTAACTGCTTGTGTGTTTGCTAAGTGGAAATGGATATCATTTTGATAAGTGGCACATGGTGTAGCACTTTTTGAAAATCAGCAACGTATCCCCACCGGGGACCAGGGAGGGGGGGGGGGGGGCGCGGGTGGCGTAAAAAACTCGATTACTTTTCCCTGCTACGCACATGTGCATGTTCCAATTCGAAGTCCTATGCAGTTGGTGGGTACAGGATTTCGAAATGCGGGTTTGCCAAGTGACGTGGTTAGTCTCGCCAGTCAAACTCGTGCGTGCGGGGCCAGGCCACTGCACAAAAAAATGCTGGTACGAGTTGTACAGCAACGAGGCTTGAAGTGGGATTGTGTTCCGTGAAAAACCAATGGAATCCCCTCCGGCACTGTCGTGAGGGGTTCCAATACATGCAGGGGGGGGGGGGGGGGGGGCTTTTATTAATTGTCTTGCTCATTGTGCATTCCTAGCTCATTGTGCATTCCTAGCTGGCACTTCTAGCACCCTCCCCCCCCTCCCTCCCTCTTCATGCAGTCCTAGTGTGGTGGAGAACACACAACAAAAAGCATACAGTGGAACCTCCGAATAGTGGACAAGTTGGGACATACCTCTTCGTCCATTATTCGGAGGTTGTCCTTTATTAGGAGGCTTCTTTATTCCATGTAACCTTATTCTCTCTGTTGTAGGTCATGCAGCCACCAGCATAAAACATCATTATCTCAGTTTAGTAGGTCATGCAGACACCAGCATAAAACATTATCATTATCTCAGTTTAATAGGTCATGCAGACACCAGTATAAAACATCATTATCTCAGTTTAGTAGGTCATGCAGACACCAGCATAAAACATCATTATCTCAGTTTAGTAGGTCATGCAGCCACCAGCATAAAACACCATTATGTCAGTTTAGTAGGTCATGCAGACACCAGCATAAAACATCATTATCTCAGTTTAGTAGGTCATGCAGCCACCACCATAAAACATCATTATCTCAGTTTAGTAGGTCATGCAGACACCAGCATAAAACATCATTATCTCAGTTTAGTAGGTCATGCAGACACCAGCATAAAACATCATTATCTCAGTTTAGTAGGTCATGCAGACACCAGCATAAAACATTATCATTATCTCAGTTTAGTAGGTCATGCAGCCACCAGCATAAAACATCATTATCTCAGTTTAGTAGGTCATGCAGCCACCAGCATAAAACATCATTATCTCAGTTTAGTAGGTCATGCAGCCACCAGCATAAAACATCATTATCTCAGTTTAGTAGACACCAGCATAAACATCATTATCTCAGTTTAGTAGGTCATGCAGCCACCAGCATAAAACATCATTATCTCAGTTTAGTAGGTCATGCAGCCACCAGCATAAAACATCATTATCTCAGTTTAGTAGGTCATGCAGCCACCAGCATAAAACATCATTATCTCAGTTTAGTAGGTCATGCAGACACCAGCATAAAACATCATTATCTCAGTTTAGTAGGTCATGCAGCCACCAGCATAAAACATCATTATCTCAGTTTAGTAGGTCATGCAGATACCAGCATAAAACATCATTATCTCAGTTTAGTAGGTCATGCAGACACCAGCATAAAACATCATTATCTCAGTTTAGTAGGTCATGCAGCCACCAGCATAAAACATCATTATCTCAGTTTAGTAGGTCATGCAGACACCAGCATAAAACATCATTATCTCAGTTTAGTAGGTCATGCAGACACCAGTATAAAACATCATTATCTCAGTTTAGTAGGTCATGCAGCCACCAGCATAAAACATCATTATCTCCGTTTAGTAGGTCATGCAGCCACCAGCATAAAACATCATTATCTCAGTTTAGTAGGTCATGCAGACACCAGCATAAAACATCATTATTATCAGTTTAGTAGGTCATGCAGACACCAGCATAAAACATCATTATCTCAGTTTAGTAGGTCATGTAAACACCAGCATAAAACATCATTATCTCAGTTTAGTAGGTCATGTAAACACCAGCATAAAACATCATTATCTCAGTTTAGTAGGTCATGCAGACACCAGCATAAAACATCATTATCTCAGTTTAGTAGGTCATGCAGACACCAGCATAAAACATCATTATCTCAGTTTAGTAGGTCATGCACACACCAGCATAAAACATCATTATCTCAGTTTAGTAGGTCATGCAGACACCAGCATAAAACATCATTATCTCTGTTTAGTAGGTCATGAAGACACCAGCATAAACATCATTATCTCAGTTTAGTAGGTCATGTAAACACCAGCATAAAACATCATTATCTCAGTTTAGTAGGTCATGCAGACACCAGCATAAAACATCATTATCTCAGTTTAGTAGGTCATGCAGACACCAGTATAAAACATCATTATCTCAGTTTAGTAGGTCATGGAGACACCAGCATAAAACATCATTATCTCAGTTTAGTAGGTCATGGAGACACCAGCATAAAACATCATTATCTCAGTTTAGTAGGTCATGCAGACACCAGCATAAAACATTATCATTATCTCAGTTTAGTAGGTCATGGAGACACCAGCATAAAACATCATTATCTCAGTTTAGTAGGTCATGCAGACACCAGCATAAAACACTCAGTTTTGTAGGTCATGCAAACACCAGCATAAAACATCATTATCTCAGTTTAGTAGGTCATGGAGACACCAGTATAAAACATCATTATCAGTTTAGTAGGTCATGCAGACACCAGCATAAAACATCATTATCTCACTTTAGTAGGTCATGCAGACACCAGCATAAAACATCATTATCTCAGTTTAGTAGGTCATGCAGATACCAGCATAAAACATCATTATCTCAGTTTAGTAGGTCATGCAGATACCAGCATAAAACATCATTATCTCAGTTTAGTAGGTCATGCAGACACCAGCATAAAACATTATCATTATCTCAGTTTAGTAGGTCATGGAGACACCAGCATAAAACATCATTATCTCAGTTTAGTAGGTCATGCAGACACCAGCATAAAACACTCAGTTTTGTAGGTCATGCAAACACCAGCATAAAACATCATTATCTCAGTTTAGTAGGTCATGGAGACACCAGCATAAAACATCATTATCTCAGTTTAGTAGGTCATGGAGACACCAGTATAAAACATCATTATCTCAGTTTAGTAGGTCATGGAGACACCAGTATAAAACATCATTTATCTCAGTTTTGTAGGTCATGTAAACACCAGCATAAAACATCATTATCAGTTTAGTAGGTCATGGAGACACCAGCATAAAACATCATTATCTCAGTTTAGTAGGTCAGGCAGACACCAGCATAAAACATCATTATCTCAGTTTAGTAGGTCATGCAGACACAAGTATAAAACATCATTATCTCAGTTTAGTAGGTCATGCAGCCACCAGCATAAAACATCATTATCTCAGTTTAGTAGGTCATGCAGACACCAGCATAAAACATCATTATCTCAGTTTAGTAGGTCATGCAGCCACCAGCATAAAACATCATTATCTCAGTTTAGTAGGTCATGCAGATACCAGCATAAAACATCATTATCTCAGTTTAGTAGGTCATGCAGACACCAGCATAAAACATCATTATCTCAGTTTAGTAGGTCATGCAGCCACCAGCATAAAACATCATTATCTCAGTTTAGTAGGTCATGCAGACACCAGTATAAAACATCATTATCTCAGTTTAGTAGGTCATGCAGGCACCAGCATAAAACATCATTATCTCAGTTTAGTAGGTCATGCAGACACCAGCATAAAACATCATTATCTCAGTTTAGTAGGTCATGCAGACACCAGCATAAAACATCATTATCTCAGTTTAGTAGGTCATGCAGGCACCAGCATAAAACATCATTATCTAAGTTTAGTAGGTCATGCAGGCACCAGCATAAAACATCATTATCTCAGTTTAGTAGGTCATGCAGCCACCACCATAAAACATCATTATCTCAGTTTAGTAGGTCATGCAGACACCAGCATAAAACATCATTATCTCAGTTTAGTAGGGCATGCAGACACCAGCATAAAACATCATTATCTCAGTTTAGTAGGTCATGCAGACACCAGCATAAAACATCATTATCTCAGTTTAGTAGGTCATGCAGGCACCAGCATAAAACATCATTATCTAAGTTTAGTAGGTCATGCAGGCACCAGCATAAAACATCATTATCTCAGTTTAGTAGGTCATGCAGACACCAGCATAAAACATCATTATCTCAGTTTAGTAGGTCATGCAGGCACCAGCATAAAACATCATTATCTAAGTTTAGTAGGTCATGCAGGCACCAGCATAAAACATCATTATCTCAGTTTAGTAGGTCATGCAGCCACCACCATAAAACATCATTATCTCAGTTTAGTAGGTCATGCAGACACCAGCATAAAACATCATTATCTCAGTTTAGTAGGGCATGCAGACACCAGCATAAAACATCATTATCTCAGTTTAGTAGGTCATGCAGACACCAGCATAAAACATCATTATCTCAGTTTAGTAGGTCATGCAGGCACCAGCATAAAACATCATTATCTAAGTTTAGTAGGTCATGCAGGCACCAGCATAAAACATCATTATCTCAGTTTAGTAGGTCATGCAGGCACCAGCATAAAACATCATTATCTAAGTTTAGTAGGTCATGCAGGCACCAGCATAAAACATCATTATCTAAGTTTAGTAGGTCATGCAGGCACCAGCATAAAACATCATTATCTCAGTTTAGTAGGTCATGCAGCCACCACCATAAAACATCATTATCTCAGTTTAGTAGGTCATGCAGACACCAGCATAAAACATCATTATCTCAGTTTAGTAGGGCATGCAGACACCAGCATAAAACATCATTATCTCAGTTTAGTAGGTCATGCAGACACCAGCATAAAACATCATTATCTCAGTTTAGTAGGTCATGCAGGCACCAGCATAAAACATCATTATCTAAGTTTAGTAGGTCATGCAGGCACCAGCATAAAACATCATTATCTAAGTTTAGTAGGTCATGCAGGCACCAGCATAAAACATCATTATCTAAGTTTAGTAGGTCATGCAGGCACCAGCATAAAACATCATTATCTAAGTTTAGTAGGTCATGCAGGCACCAGCATAAAACATCATTATCTAAGTTTAGTAGGTCATGCAGGCACCAGCATAAAACATCATTATCTAAGTTTAGTAGGTCATGCAGGCACCAGCATAAAACATCATTATCTAAGTTTAGTAGGTCATGCAGGCACCAGCATAAAACATCATTATCTCAGTTTAGTAGGGCATGCAGACACCAGCATAAAACATTGTACATTCTGAGTATTCATGTATGGTAGTTAGTGTGACGTGGACAGTGTGACTAGAAGCAACTCGGTCAACTAATGAACTTGCACAAGTAGCTTCATCAAAACATCCAAGGCTCTCCAGAAAATCTTTAAAATCTCCCAGTGACTCAAGTGCTTTTTTTATAACTCTTTATTTTTGCAGTAGGCGTCATCTTCTTCAGCAGATTGATTTTTGTCAGCATGTTCTGTTTCAACTATCTTTCTAAGAAGTTTTCTTCCCATGTGTCATCGTTAATGTCAGCACAAACAAGAGTCCATTGTCTCCATTCATATACTCCTCAGCTGAACAACTGTCAGTACTAGAAATCAATGCTGGTATTTCATGGGCTGTATCGAGATCTTGAAATGGGTTGTCCTCTTCATTTAAGCTGCTCAGGGATAAATCAGTGTTAAGAATACCTCCACTCTGAAACACTCATTATAGTTTCCATCTTTACTTCTTTCCATGCTAGAAGCTACCCATCAAATTTCTGTGAGGACATAGGTACATTTGACTACTTCTGTTGCACAGCTGCATGCATCAATCTTCACTAAAACATAACGAAGAAATAACCGACGGTAATGATATTTGAAATTCTGGATAATCCCCAAGGCTAATGATGTCCCAAGGCTAATGCTGTAATTTTGAGATTGTACTAGCTGGAAGAAATACATTTTTGACATTGCTATACTTCCCTTTGAACTCTTCAGGATGGCAACCTGCATTGTCCGTTAGAAGCAAAACAGATTTTTTAAGTCTCATTTTATGATTGAAAGCTGTCAAATCTGCATCAAGGATTTCTCTCATCATCCACGCCTTTTCTGATGGTAATACTTCACAGGAAGACCATATGTATCAGAATTTCGGAAACACCTAGGTTTTTCATATTCCAGATGACAATGGTAGTTTCCTTTTCACCGGCACTATGAAGGATACTGTGAATCTCTGCTTACTCTTTCCCCACTCCAGCATTGCTTTCCTTTCTGTCCAAACCAACCACGATCAGGCAGTACTTTCCAAAAACATCCAGTCTCTTCCTTTTTATATCCTTTCACAATCTCAGGCAGCCTCTCCTTCCAGGATGTGGTAGTCTCCCCTCGTACATCACCAGATTCACCACTTACAACCACTCTCCTTATATTGCACTGCTTCTTCCACTTTGTTAGCTAACCATTGGTTCCCTTGAATTTTGCCTGCCTAAAACTACAGCAATTTCTCTGGCCTTCTCAGCAAGTTGAGGTCCACATGGGTAAATGTTCTTGGAACAGGCCATTACATACCATTGGTAAAACGCTTCATTCACATCAGAATACTCTGAAACTCGAGTTTTTTTTGCTAGTTGACACATTAGATTCATACATGGCTAAGATGCTCCCACTGCTCCTCAGTATATCTGAAATTTGTGTCTTGCCATAACTAAACTTTTTTCCAAGAGTGCGCGCAATAATTCCAGGATGCTTCTTTGCTTCATTGATACATATCCACCTTCTTCTCCAAGGAGAGATGAATCCTTTTTTTAGAGGACACCATTACCAGGCTCCAGCAGCTTGCCTATAGATTAGCTTCACTCTAGACCTCCGAATGTGAGCAACACGCGAACTGTCACGTGAGATGACTAGATTCTCTAGTTAGATGGCCTCTCAGCTAGTAGGCAGTGACTTGAGTGTAGCAGAAGTACACTCTTACATCAGAGGCTATCATGTCCATAAAGAAGTACATGTATGCACTCCTTCCATTGGAGAAATGTTGCTTCTCAGAAGGGAGCCAACTAACAGTTGTAACCACTCTGCTGTTGCAATGATGAGAGAGGATGTTGTTGCTGGCACATTCCCTACAATATTGCCTCTGCCATCTCTCTGTTTCTGAGAAGGAGCTTCAATAAAGGCTTTGCTGAGGTGACTGGTCACAGAATCAACAGAGGAGCTGGATATGGTTTGGAGATCCCTTGTACATACCGATTTTATGGAACCAAGCCTTACACTGATCGAGGGACAGAAAAAACAGAGTCTCTACATGCAAGTGGACCTCTGTAGCTAGCCTACCTGCTACGTAGCTTTCTATCATAGTACAGCTACATGTATGAGTATCATGTTGTTTTGACCATGGAAATAATAATTTTTCAATAATTCTTTCCTCATTTTACTGTCATTATTGTTATTTTTTGGTACTGCACTGGGGTGCGATGGTCCCAAGGGACGAAGATTAAATTATTACTCATCTGGTCACACCCACTGCCATGCCCGATGTCCATTGGAGAAGGGTCATTTCATATTTGAAAGTTTATTCGGTGCCTGGGTGCTGTCCGTTGTTCGGAATTGGGAGGTTATCTGCTATTCGGGGGCTTTCTAAGCACTATTCCTATGGAAATATATATTGGTGCATCTGCCTCTGTCTGTTATAAGGCAGGTGGCCGCTATTGGGAGTGTCCATTAAGAGGTTGCACTGTATGCATTAAAATAACAACCAAAAGGTTTATAAACAAGTAAATGGTTTCTAATTTACATTTATCATTTGACAGCCTGTCATTAGTAGCACGTGCACTGCAATAGATACAGAGGCCACCATCTTAATACTCCACCAAATTTGCATATGTGCACTCAATTAGGTTTATTATTGAAAAATAATATATTCCCTATAGATGCTTGGTGGTAAAAAATAATAGCCTATGATAGGACGCCCTCTTCTCTCACTCTCTCTCTGTAGAATTTGTCAGTAGGGCTAATGGATGCAGATGTCTATGGACCTTCTGTCCCACGTCTAATGAACCTCTCACATGTTCCAGAAATCTCGAAACGTCAGTAAGTTTTGTTCTACCTTCTCTTTTACTGATACCGCTTGTTTTGATGTTCCATTTTGAATTTTTTTCTTCCTTCGGCCTTCCTCCCCCCACTTCCACTCTCCCCCCTTTCCCCCCTCTCTAGAGAATAGAATGATTCCACTCTCTAACTATGGATTGAAATGGTAAGTCATTAATTAAGGTATTTAGGATGACTTGTCGAGGCAATCTTGCTGGCCCTAAGCCAATAGAAACGCACACACATAAAGTACATGTACCCAGCGTCTATGTGAGATAAATGAACCTGGTTGCCCATCAGTAGAGCTTTGATAACCTGTCTCGACAAGGAACTAACTGATGTCGGCTGTAGCTGTTTTTGTATGTGATGCACATTACCACTATGTACCTGAAGTTAGAAGAGTTATTAATTGCCTATAATTAGAGTGAACTCTTAAACATTTGGCCAGCTGTATTGAGAAGTCGATATGACCTTTGAACTGTTATGATGAACTGTTATGACATCACAAAATGCCGTAAAGATTTCAAGTCGTGGTTGTTGTTGTTGTGTTAAAGACGGTAAAGGGTGAAAAGTAGAAATCTTATGATTCTTTTGTCTGGACAAACAATGTACGCAAGAACTTCTGTTAAAAACATACAACTATATGGATTGACTTGCCATAGAAACAGGTGTAACCATGTAGACCTAGACCACACCCTTTTAGACAATCCTTTACCATTTAAACTCATTAATTTACCTTGATGAATAAAAAATAATATGGTAAAGGGTCACCTGAGTTCTTTTTCTTTTCTTTTTTTAAAATTTATTTTTATATTTTTTTAAAGAGTCAATCTAATATAGTGTGGACCTCACTTATCTGGGCAGTGTGGGACCAAGAGGTGCCCATAACTCTGAATTTGCAACTTATTTAACCATTTAAGCATGTATGTGTGGCTAGACACTGGTCATGCACACACACACCATAAACATACAGTGCATGTATGAGTGGCTAGACACTGGCACACCATAAATGTACAATGCTAAATGTACAGTGCAAGTAATTTATTTATGAGTCGGGCTTGGTTAATTACAAGAGTAGTTTCTTTCATCTTCCCGTAGAGGTGTCCCTCAACTTTCTTAAAAGCAGGAGGTGCAATGGGTCAGTGTTTGACTGGCCTTCCAGCTACTTCAGAGCAGTATGAAATGCATCAACCTGTAATGCCAATAATTGCATATTTACATACCAAGTGATTAGCCCCACCAAGAAGTAAAGTAGCTCCACCCACCCTCCCCTCTCCCCTACCCCAACTAAGTGTAAGTCATTTGCTCTTCAACTGGTGTGGTCTTGACTCTGTTCTAATTATAAACAGTATATATATTTTTTTACTGCCACTGAGAAACTAAGTCTAGTTGTTAGCATGGTTGGGGTGTTCATGTGCTGGAGTGTTGGTTTGTCTGTTCACTTTGGCATGAAAGGTCTCGGGTTCTATTCTTGGAGGGACCTTTTTTTCTCCAGTTCTTCCCCCCCTATTTCTGTTCCCTTTGCACTCCACGGTTCTCAGTTTTTATGACGGGACCTATTGCACCTAGGTATGTGAGGGTGGAAGAACAGAGAGAGAAATAATCACAGAAGCATAGGAATGCAGCTACTATTGCACCTAGGTATGTGAGGGTGGAAGAACAGAGAGAGAAATGATCACAGAAGCATAGGAATGCAGCTACTTGAAGAGGAATTTCAAGTTTTTCCCCATAGTTTCAATGTTGTTGTTTTTGCGTTGGTGAATGTTTCAAAGCACACAGTGAGTCATTCTGGAGCTAATATGGCTGAAACTACCATTTAGGTTCCCAGAACTGCTAAAATAGACCATTTGGTAACTTTATTCTGTTTCATGCATGTGGGCCAGGGGTTAAATATAGCTATCTATGGCTATGGAATTCCACCATCACCAACAACAACTACAATTAAAAATAATTTCGAATTTTTCTGACTTTGCATTAACATGAATACAGGCTCGGGATATGTGCTACACTAGTGTCATCTCTGTGTGTGCACTAGTGTCATCTCTGTGTGTGCACTAGTGTCATCTCTGTGTGTGCACTAGTGTCATCTCTGTGTGTGCACTAGTGTCATCTCTGTGTGTGCACTAGTGTCATCTCTGTGTGTGCACTAGTGTCATCTCTGTGTGTGCACTAGTGTCATCTCTGTGTGTGCACTAGTGTCATCTCTGTGTGTGCACTAGTGTCATCTCTGTGTGTGCACTAGTGTCATCTCTGTGTGTGCACTAGTGTCATCTCTGTGTGTGCACTAGTGTCATCTCTGTGTGTGCACTAGTGCCATCTCTGCGTGTGCACTAGTGTCATCTCTGTGTGTGCACTAGTGTCATCTCTGCGTGTGCACTAGTGCCATCTCTGCGTGTGCACTAGTGTCATCTCTGTGTGTGCGCTAGTGTCATCTCTGTGTGTGCACTAGTGTCATCTCTGTGTGTGCACTAGTGTCATCTCTGTGTGTGCACTAGTGTCATCTCTGTGTGTGCACTAGTGTCATCTCTGTGTGTGCACTAGTGTCATCTCTGTGTGTGCACTAGTGTCATCTCTGTGTATGCATTAGTGTCATCTCTGTGTGTGCACTAGTGTCATCTCTGTGTGTGCACTAGTGTCATCTCTGTGTGTGCACTAGTGCCATCTCTGTGTGTGCGCTAGTGTCATCTCTGTGTGTGCACTAGTGTCATCTCTGCGTGTGCACTAGTGTCATCTCTGTGTGTGCACTAGTGTCATCTCTGTGTATGCACTAGTGTCATCTCTGTGTGTGCACTAGTGCCATCTCTGTGTGTGCGCTAGTGTCATCTCTGTGCGTGCACTAGTGTCATCTCTGTGTGTGCACTAGTGTCATCTCTGCGTGTGCACTAGTGTCATCTCTGCGTGTGCACTAGTGTCATCTCTGTGTGTGCACTAGTGTCATCTCTGTGTGTGCGCTAGTGTCATCTCTGTGTGTGCACTAGTGTCATCTCTGTGTGTGCACTAGTGTCATCTCTGTGTGTGCACTAGTGTCATCTCTGTGTGTGCACTAGTGTCATCTCTGTGTGTGCACTAGTGTCATCTCTGTGTGTGCACTAGTGTCATCTCTGTGTGTGCACTAGTGTCATCTCTGTGTGTGCACTAATGTCATCTCTGTGTGTGCACTAGTGTCATCTCTGTGTGTGCACTAGTGTCATCTCTGTGTGTGCGCTAGTGTCATCTCTGTGTGTGCACTAGTGTCATCTCTGTGTGTGCACTAGTGTCATCTCTGTGAGTGCACTAGTGTCATCTCTGTGTGTGCACTAGTGTCATCTCTGTGTGTGCACTAGTGTCATCTCTGTGTGTGCACTAGTGTCATCTCTGCGTGTGCACTAGTGTCATCTCTGCGTGTGCACTAGTGTCATCTCTGTGTGTGGCACTAGTGTCATCTCTGTGAGTGCACTAGTGTCATCTCTGTGTGTGCACTAGTGTCATCTCTGTGTGTGCACTAGTGTCATCTCTGTGTGTGCACTAGTGTCATCTCTGTGTGTGCACTAGTGTCATCTCTGTGTGTGCACTAGTGTCATCTCTGTGTGTGCACTAGTGTCATCTCTGTGTGTGCACTAGTGTCATCTCTGCGTGTGCACTAGTGTCATCTCTGCGTGTGCACTAGTGTCATCTCTACGTGTGCACTAGTGTCATCTCTGTGTGTGCACTAGTGTCATCTCTGTGTGTGCACTAGTGTCATCTCTGTGTGTGCACTAGTGTCATCTCTGCGTGTGCACTAGTGTCATCTCTGCGTGTGCACTAGTGTCATCTCTGTGTGTGCACTAGTGTCATCTCTGTGTGTGCACTAGTGTCATCTCTGCGTGTGCACTAGTGTCATCTCTGCGTGTGCGCTAGTGTCATCTCTGTGTGTGCACTAGTGTCATCTCTGTGTGTGCACTAGTGTCATCTCTGCGTGTGCACTAGTGTCATCTCTGTGTGTGCACTAGTGTCATCTCTGTGTGTGCACTAGTGTCATCTCTGCGTGTGCACTAGTGTCATCTCTGTGTGTGCACTAGTGTCATCTCTGTGTGTGCACTAGTGTCATCTCTGCGTGTGCACTAGTGTCATCTCTGTGTGCTTCACTAGTGTCATCTCTGCGTGTGCACTAGTGTGATCTCTGTGTGTGCACTAGTGTCATCTCTGCGTGTGCGCTAGTGTCATCTCTGTGTGTGCACTAGTGTCATCTCTGTGTGTGCACTAGTGTCATCTCTGTGTGTGCACTAGTGTCATCTCTGTGTGTGCACTAGTGTCATCTCTCTGTGTGCACTAGTGTCATCTCTGCGTGTGCACTAGTGTCATCTCTGCGTGTGCACTAGTGTCATCTCTGTGTGTGCACTAGTGTCATCTCTGTGTGTGCATTAGTGTCATCTCTGTGTGTGCACTAGTGTCATCTCTGTGTGTGCACTAGTGTCATCTCTGTGTGTGCACTAGTGTCATCTCTGTGTGTGCACTAGTGTCATCTCTGTGTGTGCACTAGTGTCATCTCTGTGTGTGCACTAGTGTCATCTCTGCGTGTGCACTAGTGTCATCTCTGTGTGTGCACTAATGTCATCTCTGTGTGTGCACTAGTGTCATCTCTGTGTGTGCACTAGTGTCATCTCTGTGTGTGCACTAGTGCCATCTCTGCGTGTGCACTAGTGTCATCTCTGTGTGTGCACTAGTGTCATCTCTGTGTGTGCACTAGTGTCATCTCTGTGTGTGCACTAGTGTCATCTCTGTGTGTGCACTAGTGTCATCTCTGTGTGTGCACTAGTGCCATCTCTGCGTGTGCACTAGTGTCATCTCTGCGTGTGCACTAGTGTCATCTCTGTGTGTGCGCTAGTGTCATCTCTGTGTGTGCACTAGTGTCATCTCTGTGTGTGCACTAGTGTCATCTCTGTGTGTGCGCTAGTGTCATCTCTGTGTGTGCACTAGTGTCATCTCTGCGTGTGCACTAGTGTCATCTCTGTGTGTGCACTAGTGTCATCTCTGTGTGTGCACTAGTGTCATCTCTGTGTGTGCACTAGTGCCATCTCTGTGTGTGCACTAGTGTCATCTCTGTGTGTGCACTAGTGCCATCTCTGTGTGTGCACTAGTGTCATCTCTGTGTGTGCACTAGTGTCATCTCTGTGTGTGCACTAGTGTCATCTCTGCGTGTGCACTAGTGTCATCTCTGTGTGTGCACTAGTGTCATCTCTGTGTGTGCACTAGTGTCATCTCTGTGTGTGCACTAGTGTCATCTCTGTGTGTGCACTAGTGTCATCTCTGTGTGTGCACTAATGTCATCTCTGTGTGTGCACTAGTGTCATCTCTGTGTGTGCACTAGTGTCATCTCTGTGTGTGCACTAGTGTCATCTCTGTGTGTGCACTAGTGTCATCTCTGTGTGTGCTTCACTAGTGTCATCTCTGTGTGCTTCACTAGTGTCATCTCTGTGTGTGCACTAGTGTCATCTCTGTGTGTGCACTAGTGCCATCTCTGTGTGTGCACTAGTGTCATCTCTGTGTGTGCACCTAGTGTCATCTCTGTGTGTGCACTAGTGCCATCTCTGTGTGTGCACTAGTGTCATCTCTGTGTGTGCACTAGTGTCATCTCTGTGTGTGCACTAGTGTCATCTCTGTGTGTGCACTAATGTCATCTCTGCGTGTGCACTAGTGTCATCTCTGTGTGTGCACTAGTGTCATCTCTGTGTGTGCACTAGTGTCATCTCTGTGTGTGCACTAGTGTCATCTCTGTGTGTGCACTAGTGTCATCTCTGTGTGTGCACTAATGTCATCTCTGTGTGTGCACTAGTGTCATCTCTGTGTGTGCACTAGTGTCATCTCTGTGTGTGCACTAGTGTCATCTCTGTGTGTGCACTAGTGTCATCTCTGTGTGTGCACTAGTGTCATCTCTGTGTGTGCACTAGTGTCATCTCTGTGTGTGCACTAGTGTCATCTCTGTGTGTGCACTAGTGTCATCTCTGTGTGTGCACTAATGTCATCTCTGTGTGTGCACTAGTGTCATCTCTGTGTGTGCACTAGTGTCATCTCTGTGTGTGCGCTAGTGTCATCTCTGTGTGTGCACTAGTGTCATCTCTGTGTGTGCTTCACTAGTGTCATCTCTGTGTGCTTCACTAGTGTCATCTCTGTGTGTGCACTAGTGTCATCTCTGTGAGTGCACTAGTGTCATCTCTGTGTGTGCACTAGTGTCATCTCTGTGTGTGCACTAGTGTCATCTCTGTGTGTGCACTAGTGTCATCTCTGTGTGTGCTTCACTAGTGTCATCTCTGTGTGCTTCACTAGTGTCATCTCTGTGTGTGCACTAGTGTCATCTCTGCGTGTGCACTAGTGCCATCTCTGTGTGTGCACTAGTGTCATCTCTGTGTGTGCACTAGTGTCATCTCTGTGTGTGCACTAGTGTCATCTCTGTGTGTGCACTAGTGTCATCTCTGTGTGTGCACTAGTGTCATCTCTGTGTGTGCACTAATGTAATCTGCTTCACTGTCTTCTGTTGCAGCATGTCCATGGGGTTTCTAGTGGAAGAAGGCCAAGCATTTGTATGGAGAGGACTCATGGTATGTTATAAAAGACACAGTGGACTCCTATGGGTAAAACATAGACCTGTATGTATATAACTACAGCTGTAGTTTGTAGCAATAGCTTTCTCAGCATGATATGGCAAGAGTGCTGAAATAGAACCGAACAGGGACTGTTTTGAACTGGGCACTCAAAAGTAATATTGAAAAGTCGCAAAAGCTGCCACACAATGTAGTACAATAGAGCACAGTTCAATTATTACTGTGTCCACTCTTTAATGCTATCTCTTAGCTCATGCAACGGCAGATGAAGCTTTAACTAAGGCTTAGTTATTTCTCATAAATTGAGAAATAAATTGTAAAATTGAAGTCGTAGTTTTTGGTTGAAGTTTGCAGTTTTATTAGAAAATGTTCTATTATTAGAAAGTGTCCCATTATACGTGTTCTATTATTAGGAAGTGTTCTATTATTAGAAAATATCATTAGAAGGTGAGGTATTGTTAGAAAGTGATTATAGGAACGACAACTTCAGCTTCCTCTTGAAGACCCTCTTTGTCCTTAGAAGTGGACGCCTACAGTATGATATACCCACCATCTGGGAGAGATCTAGTCTTGGACTTGTGGACTGGTCACTTGGTGAAACTGGCACCTCATGGTTTGGACGATGCCTAGTGTGCATTATTTGGTGTGCACCTGATGTTCTGTGATAGCAATTAATTTAGAGATAGCTCAAGGAGAGAATTTTCTAGTTGCCATGGTGTCCAGTCACTCCTTCTACTTGGACCAATGCTTTTCTGCCCTGGTCCTCACATTCACTAGAAGTTTCTAGTTGTCTACTTCAGTTTCATCGTTGTCTGCAGTAGATCTTCCCAATGTCTTTCCTCTGACCAGACATGGGTACTTGCTACGTGTACCCAGCCTAATCCTAGGTCGAGGCATGGGTGCTTGCTACATGTACCCAGCCTAATCCTAGGTTGAGGCATGGGTGCTACCCAGCCTAATCCTAGGTCGATGCATGGGTGCTTGCTATGTGTACCAGCCTAATCCTAGGTCGATGCATGGGTGCTTGCTACGGGTACCCAGCCTAATCCTAGGTTGAGGCATGGGTGCTACCCAGCCTAATCCTAGGTCGATGCATGGGTGCTTGCTATGTGTACCCAGCCTAATCCTAGGTCGATGCATGGGTGCTTGCTATGTGTACCCAGCCTAATCCTAGGTTGAGGCATGGGTGCTACCCAGCCTAATCCTAGGTCGATGCATGGGTGCTTGCTATGTGTACCCAGCCTAATCCTAGGTTGAGGCATGGGTGCTTGTTACATGTACCCAGCCTAATCCTAGGTTGAGGCATGGGTGCTTGCCAGCCTAATCTAGGTCGAGGCATGGGTGCTTGCTATGTGATACCCAGCCTAATCCTAGGTTGAGGCATGGGTGCTTGTTACATGTACCCAGCCTAATCCTAGGTCGATGCATGGGTGCTTGCTATGTGATACCCAGCCTAATCCTAGGTTGATGCATGGGTGCTTGCTATGTGTACCCAGCCTAACACTGGGTCGATGATGGGTGCTTGCTACATGTACCCAGCCTAATCCTAGGATTTGGAGGCGTGGGTGCTTGCTACATGTACCCAGTCTAATCCTACATGTAGGTTGAAGGAATCAGAGGGGTGAGTGCTTGCTACAGTGTATATTACCACGTATGTACTTCACTGTGGATACATATTGCTGTCAAGATAAATTATTGTGTGTGTGTGTATTGTGTCACCAGATAGCCAGAGGTGTCAATAGATTGGCAGTCGAGAACACATGGGCCATATTTAACTACCCCCAATAAAAGTATTACACACCCACTTTCCCCATTCATCTTTTCCCCATAAGTTGAATGTGGAGATTGGCATGAGGGAGTGAGGTGTCACTCCATGTATTGGTTGACCCTGATTTCAAAATGGCGGGTGCCTAACCTCCCCCTCCCCTAAAAACAACAACAACCCAAGGTCATATCTAAGCTAAACGCACATCGTCAGCTTCTTGCCCAAATAGTGGGTTCAGCCGAAAGTTGGTTTAAAAAGACTCCAAGCTTTACTCGAATCCTTCACTAAGTTAAATTAACTGTCGGAACAAAAACCATCGAGTGTTAAAAATAACAACTTAGAAATTCATCTTCAAACGATGTGTGTATCTATTTCTACCCCACCCCATCACATGACTTGCGTACAATAGCCCATTCATAAAGACTCAAAATGTTTCTCAGATCACATCCAAGACTGCTCTGTTTCTATACTCACATCAATGACTGCTCTGTTTCTCTCTACTCACATCCATGACTGCTCTGTTTCTCTACTCACATCAATGACTGCTCTGTTTCTCTACTCACATCAATGACTGCTCTGTTTCTCTACTCACATCCATGACTGCTCTGTTTCTCTCTACTCACATCCATGACTGCTCTGTTTCTCTACTCACATCCATGACTGCTCTGTTTCTCTACTCACATCCATGACTGCTCTGTTTCTCTACTCACATCCATGACTGCTCTGTTTCTCTACTCACGTCCATGACTGCTCTGTTTCTCTACTCACATCCATGACTGCTCTGTTTCTCTACTCACATCCATGACTGCTCTGTTTCTATACTCACATCAATGACTGCTCTGTTTCTCTCTACTCACATCCATGACTGCTCTGTTTCTCTACTCACATCAATGACTGCTCTGTTTCTCTACTCACATCCATGACTGCTCTGTTTCTCTCTACTCACATCCATGACTGCTCTGTTTCTCTACTCACATCCATGACTGCTCTGTTTCTCTACTCACATCCATGACTGCTCTGTTTCTCTACTCACATCCATGACTGCTCTGTTTCTCTACTCACGTCCATGACTGCTCTGTTTCTCTACTCACATCCATGACTGCTCTGTTTCTCTACTCACATCCATGACTGCTCTGTTTCTCTACTCACATCCATGACTGCTCTGTTTCTCTACTCATATCCATGACTGCTCTGTTTCTCTACTCACATCCATGACTGCTCTGTTTCTCTACTCACATCCATGACTGCTCTGTTTCTCTACTCACATCCATGACTGCTCTGTTTCTCTACTCACATTCATGACTGCTCTGTTTCTCTACTCACATCCATGACTATTCAGTTTCTCTACTCACATCCATGACTGCTCTGTTTCTCTACTCACATCCATGACTGCTCTGTTTCTCTACTCACATCCATGACTGCTCTGTTTCTCTACTCACATCCATGACTGCTCTGTTTCTCTACTCACATCCATGACTGCTCTGTTTCTCTACTCACATCCATGACTGCTCTGTTTCTCTACTCACATCCATGACTGCTCTGTTTCTCTACTCACGTCCATGACTGCTCTGTTTCTCTACTCACATTCATGACTGCTCTGTTTCTCTACTCACATCCATGACTGCTCTGTTTCTCTACTCACATCCATGACTGCTCTGTTTCTCTACTCACATCCATGACTGCTCTGTTTCTCTACTCACATCCATGACTGCTCTGTTTCTCTACTCACATTCATGACTGCTCTGTTTCTCTACTCACATCCATGACTGCTCTGTTTCTCTACTCACATCCATGACTGCTCTGTTTCTCTACTCACATTCATGACTGCTCTGTTTCTCTACTCACATCCATGACTGCTCTGTTTCTCTACTCACATCCATGACTGCTCTGTTTCTCTACTCACATCCATGACTGCTCTGTTTCTCTACTCACATCCATGACTGCTCTGTTTCTCTACTCACATCCATGACTGCTCTGTTTCTCTACTCACATCCATGACTGCTCTGTTTCTCTACTCACGTCCATGGCTGCTCTGTTTCTCTACTCACATCCATGACTGCTCTGTTTCTCTACTCACATCCATGACTGCTCTGTTTCTCTACTCACATCCATGACTGCTCTGTTTCTCTACTCACATCCATGACTGCTCTGTTTCTCTACTCACATCCATGACTGCTCTGTTTCTCTACTCACGTCCATGGCTGCTCTGTTTCTCTACTCACATCCATGACTGCTCTGTTTCTCTACTCACATCCATGACTGCTCTGTTTCTCTACTCACATCCATGACTGCTCCGTTTCTCTACTCACATCCATGACTGCGCTGTTTCTCTACTCACATCCATGACTGCTCCATTTCTCTACTCACATCCATGACTGCTCTGTTTCTCTACTCACATTCATGACTGTTCTGTTTCTCTACTCACATCCATGACTGCTCTGTTTCTCTACTCACGTCCATGGCTGCTCTGTTTCTCTACTCACATCCATGACTGCTCTGTTTCTCTACTCACATCCATGACTGCTCTGTTTCTCTACTCACATCCATGACTGCTCTGTTTCTCTACTCACATCCATGACTGCTCTGTTTCTCTACTCACATCCATGACTGCTCTGTTTCTCTACTCACATCCATGACTGCTCTGTTTCTCTACTCACATCCATGACTGCTCTGTTTCTCTACTCACATCCATGACTGCTCTGTTTCTCTACTCACATCCATGACTGCTCTTTACTCTACTCACATCCATGACTGCTCTGTTTCTCTACTCACATCCATGACTGCTCTGTTTCTCTACTCACATCCATGACTGCTCTGTTTCTCTACTCACATCCATGACTGCTCTGTTTCTCTACTCACATCCATGACTGCTCTGTTTCTCTACTCACGTCCATGACTGCTCTGTTTCTCTACTCACATCCATGACTGCTCTGTTTCTCAACTCACATCCATGACTGCTCTGTTTCTCTACTCACATCCATGACTGCTCTGTTTCTCTACTCACATCCATGACTGCTCTGTTTCCCTACTCACATCCATGACTGCTCTGTTTCTCTACTCACATCCCTGACTGCTCTGTTTCTCTACTCACATCCATGACTGCTCTGTTTCTCTACTCACATCCATGACTGCTCTGTTTCTCTACTCACATCCATGACTGCTCTGTTTCTCTACTCACATCCATGACTGCTCTGTTTCTCTACTCACGTCCATGACTGCTCTGTTTCTCTACTCACATCCATGACTGCTCTGTTTCTCTACTCACATCCATGACTGCTCTGTTTCTCTACTCACATCCATGACTGCTCTGTTTCTCTACTCACATCCATGACTGCTCTGTTTCTCTACTCACATCCATGACTGCTCTGTTTCCCTACTCACATCCATGACTGCTCTGTTTCTCTACTAACGTCCATGACTGCTCTGTTTCTCTACTCACATCCATGACTGCTCTGTTTCTCTACTCACATCCATGATTGCTCTGTTTCTCTACTCACATCCATGACTGCTCTGTTTCTCTACTCACATCCATGACTGCTCTGTTTCTCTACTCACATCCATGACTGCTCTGTTTCTCTACTCACATCCATGACTGCTCTGTTTCTCTACTCACATCCATGACTGCTCTGTTTCTCTACTCACATCCATGACTGCTCTGTTTCTCCACTCACATCCATGACTGCTCTGTTTCTCTACTCACATCCATGACTGCTCTGTTTCTCTACTCACATCCATGACTGCTCTGTTTCTCTACTCACATCCATGACTGCTCTGTTTCTCTACTCACGTCCATGACTGCTCTGTTTCTCTACTAACATCCATGACTGCTCTGTTTCTCTACTCACATCCATGACTGCTCTGTTTCTCTACTCACATCCCTGACTGCTCTGTTTCTCTACTCACATCCATGACTACTCAGTTTCTCTACTCACATCCATGACTGCGCTGTTTCTCAACTGACAACCAACCAAGTTTTGATATCCATAAAGGTCTAAAAATATATTGGCTGTCAGCATTTCCGGGGCCATATTGTTAAGCTTACTTTCACGGGGCAGGGCAGGAGGGTCGTGGATCGTCACATGGAAAACAATACACTACAGAAATTATTATCTCTGTCATCACAATACGATATGAATACCATCAAGCAACTCAGAAATCATCACATTGCAAATGAATATCATTAAGTGATTGCATAAGCGGAGGCATGTTCCATTCAATGCTCATTTGTTGCATTGGTAGTGACGGTGATCGTATCGGTTCATGGACCAACTTTTAAGGAGCAGTGATTGTATTGCTAGGTACAGACAGAGTTCATTGTCTGTGCAGGTGATGTCAGCCATTCAGAAACTGGTTCGGCAGGTGGATTGGGGTTCTCTGGATGTGTTGGTAGTAGACATGCCCCCAGGGACGGGGGATGCTCAACTCTCTCTGGTCCAGCAGGTGCCCCTGTCAGGGGCCATCGTGGTCACTACCCCACAGGACTTAGCACTTGCTGACGTCAGGAGGGGAGCGCAGATGTTCAGGACGCTGAATGTACCGGTACGACAGAACACTGAATGTCACAGTGTGTGTCCTGACACCTTATGTCTTGACACTGAATGTACTGATGTGTCCTGACATGTGTCCTGACGTGTGTCCTGACAATGAACTTGATGTCCTGACACTGAATATACCGTAATGCTGTACATCCATGCGTGTGTGTTTGTGTATGTGTGTGTATGTTGTATGTGCATTGCATGTGTGTACAGGTGCATATGCGTGTGTGTGTATGTGTATGTGCGTATGCATGCATGTATGTGTGTGTGTGCATATGCTGCATGCGCAAGTATGTGTTTGTGTGTGAGAGAGTGTGTGTGTGTATGAGAGAGAGTGTGTGTGTGTGAGTGAGAGTGTGTGTGAGAGTGTGTGTGTGGGAGAGAGAGTGTGTGAGAGAGTGTGTGTGTGAGTGTGTGTGTATGAGAGAGAGTGTGTGAGTGAGAGTGTGAGTGAGAGTGTGTGTGAGAGTGTGTGTGTGGGAGAGAGAGTGTGTGTGAGTGTGTGTGTATGAGAGAGAGTGTGTGAATGAGAGTGTGTGTGTGTGTGTGTGAGAGTGTGTGTGGTGGAGTATTTCATGACTTGCACAGTGTCATAAATATAAATTGACAAAATCCAAATAGCAAGCCAACAGGGAAAACCATAATGGGTGTGATTTTCAAGGCTTAATAAATTTGGTGTGTTCACAAAAGACCTGCAGTAGCTGAAACTTGAAGGGCTTATACTTGATGCTAGTATATGTAGTCATTGAAATGGAGTCCCTCTCAGCTTAAGTCCACTACACAAAGATTCACAGCAGTGGGAGTCCCTCTCAGCTTAAGTCCACTACACAAAGATTCACAGCAGTGGGAGTCCCTCTCAGCTTAAGTCCACTACACAAGGATTCACAGCAGTGGGAGTCCCTCTCAGAGCTTAAGTCCACTACACAAGGATTCACAGCAGTGGGAGTCCCTCTCAGAGCTTAAGTCCACTACACAAGGATTCATAGCAGTAGGAGTCCCATCAGTTTAAGTCCACTACACAAGGATTCACAGCAGTGGGAGTCCCTCTCAGCTTAAGTCCACTACACAAAGATTCACAGCAATAATCGTCTCAGCTAAGTTTGCTACACAAAGAGTTTTGTCTCCATACCTCTTATAACTGAGCACTGCTGTGATGGATAAGTGTGTCTTTAGACTCTAGATATTTGATTAACAAAATACCTGATTGTACATTTCCATTTGTGCATTCTCATGGAGGGGATGAATGTCTTGCATTACCAGCCATGAAAACAATGGCCCTAGCTGTGATGTTAGACTATTACCATCTTGTTTAATAAAGGTGTTGGGAGTCATTCAAAACATGAGTGGGTTCTCTTGCCCTAACTGTGGCCATGTCACCTCCATCTTTGGTCGGGAAGGAGCAGCCAAGATTGCCATGGAGATGGACTTGGAGGTGCTGGGTGATATCCCACTTCATCCCAGTATTTGTGAGACGTCAGACGCTGGCACTCCAGTGGTAGTCTCCCAACCTGAATCACCGCAGGTAAGATCAAATGATCACCTGCACATATGTACAGTATGTCAACTAATTTTGTTTCTAAATATTAATAATAAAATGTCGCTCTAAAGTCAAACATTCCCCATGTGTGTATTAACTCTAACTCATTCACTGCCGTTGCTGCCAAATGGCATTTTTTTGCAATGACCACGGTAAAAAAATATGATAACAAATCATTCATTTGAGCTTTGCTCATGCCAAGGATATCTGTACATGCCCAGTGCTCTGCTAGAGCTAAATTAAAAATATATTACGTGTAGTACTTAGTAACTGCAGTAATCGTGACAGCAAACTTGCCTGTATGATCAGGGGGGAAATGGCTTCGAGCTAAGACTAAATGTGAAAGATGTTTTAGTAATGCTGGATTGACGATGATTTTGGTCTCTCTTATGTTGAAAGCAGTGATGAGGAAGGAGAAGGGATGTTTGCCCACCATGGACAACACACTAGAGACCCAGTAGACCTAGCAGCTCTGAGTGAGATGGTAGATTCTCAACCCTTTATTGGCCAGGCCAGTGATAGTTGATAGTTCCACTGATGTGCTTACCGATCAAGATTTGCACTCTTATGATGGTGAAGAACAGGAACAAGAGCTCCCACCAGGTGAGTAAATACATGTGGACTGTGATGATGGTGAAGAACAGGAACAAGAGCTCCCACCAGGTGGTGAATACATGTGGACTGTGATGATGGTGAAGAACCGGAACAAGAGCTCCCAGGTGAGTAAATACATGTGGACTGTGATGATGGTGAAGAACAGGAACAAGAGCACCCACCAGGTGAGTAAATACATGTGGACTGTGATGATGGTGAAGAACAGGAACAAGAGCTCCCACCAGGTGAGTAAATACATGTGGACTGTGATGATGGTGAAGAACAGGAACAAGAGCTCCCAGGTGAGTAAATACATGTGGACTGTGATGATGGTGAAGAACAGGAACAAGAGCACCCACCAGGTGGTAAATACATGTGGACTCTTGTATGGTGAAGAACAGGAACAAGAGCTCCCAGGTGAGTGAGGTAAGTAAATTATAAGCTAGCTAAGTATACTTTTGTTGCTGTTTTGCCTGACAGTACCAATTTGAGCAAAATACCAATTACCAGGTGCTTCTCAGGAACTAGCTAGCTAGTTATCTAGTGGCTGTGACCTCGATCTGTAGCTCATCATCCTCTATAGTAAAATATAACATCATTTTGTATAGGCATCACTGTTGAGGTTAGACGTAGTGATCATGAATCTGACACTGATGACTCACAGATTACTGACATTGATCAATCCCTTTTATGGTATATAGTCTTTTGAACTTTCACAAGCTCTACTACAACCATAACTGTCGACTCTCTTTGTTTTCGTGTTGCCTCCACACATCTTCACTTCCTTCCCAAACACTCGTACTTCACAAGCTGTACGAGGAACTTCACTCTGCCGCTAGACTTGAGTCTCATGTTGCCTCCACACATCTTCACTTCCTTCCGAAACACTCGTACTTCACAAGCTGTACGAGGAACTTCACTCTGCCGCCAGACTTGAGTCTCGTGTTGCATTGTGATTTGTGTTGTTATATTTTGTGTTCCCAGGAGGCTAAATGGCTAAAATAAAAAAATAAAATAAATCATCTGAATCTCAAGAAAGAAATTTACTGTATATATAGCTACATTTTATTCTGAATAATGTTGAGTGGAGCAAGTGAGTGCTTAATGTGAATATAATATTGTAATATCAGTAGCTAATTACATAATGGTATTCATTGTTTGTGGTCAGTTGCTAGGAGACCTACTGTTGACCACACTGTTGGTCAAGACCTATGCTATAACACCAACCATGGCTATAACACCAACCATGTGCACTTCTGATTGAATAAAAGTAGAATAGTGTCACTAAATGCCGTTTAACGTCAGCGGTGATAGGGTTAACAAGCAATTACAAAACAGACTTGATTTCCCTTTACCAGTTTATAAGCTGGCATTGTGTAAGACCTGCCAACTGTCCCGCACCTCGTAGGACCTGTCTCACTGTTACCACCCTTGCTTTTAAATAGAAGGAAGTAGCGGTTCCAGCCATTGAATGTTTTATAGCTTTGGCTTTAGTGTAGCTAAGGTCAGCTATGGACTGGAGAAGCCTGTGCTGAATGATGGTTCTACCCCGCGACCTGGCTTAGCCAGCTACATGTACAGTAGTAGAGGCTGGTACTCCCGTGATCTGGCTAGTAGCCAGCTAGTGTGGCTCCCGTGGCCTGGTTAGTAGCCAGCTAGTAGAGGCTAGCTCCTCCCATGACCTGGCTAGAGGCTAGCTCCTCCCATTGCAATCTGTGTGACCTTCGCACCCTGCTACTTCAGCTACTAGCATTATTATAACTCCACATTTTAGTCTAGTCACACGAATTGCCGACCGAATTTCTAGAACCGCCGACCGATCAGTTATGCTTTTTACCAGACATTCAAGTCAGTCTAAGTCAGATTCCCAGTCCAGGTTCCACAGCTTCACTTACATGTACAAGGCAAGCATGAACTACGGCAGGTGCCAAGACTGGAGGATAACCATAATTTAATTCGCTGTGACCGAAGAAATATCACTTTTTGTGAAACAGTCAGATCCTGAAGAATGCAAAATGCAGGAAGGGGTTTGGCATTTGGAAGCAAGGATTGTCTCCCACTGCCATGAAGTCAAAATGAACTGCACCTCAAACATGAACCAGTGCATTTATTGACTGTGAAATTAATAGATTTGCTGTCCAAGGTTACAGGAAAACACGAAAGCAAATTCCCCCTCCCCAGCCCCCCCTAGAAAGGTGCGCGTGCATCCATACATGTCCCCACATTTTGGTCACAACAAGTTAGCAGGTCAGATTACAAAATTGTGTACGATTACACGGATTGCCATAAGGTAACTGCGTGATCCTTAATATCTACTGCCTTGATCTTCAATGATGTACAGTACATGTATATATGCATACCCAACAACGACATGAATATTGGACCAATAACTGAAAGGATTATCCACATTGGATGGTTGAGTACATTAAAAAAATAATTAAAGGAACACTGACTCATATCATTTCCATTTATGGGCCATTTCTTGTAATTTTTACTTGGACTGATTTGATAATGCTTGTTGACGTGCATAGCATGTGAAGTAGATGACCTTTACCTCCTCACTGCTAAATAACGACGCTTATTTTTTTCATATTGAAAACGAGTTCAGGGGTGGCATTTTGTGTTAGCCAGTTGGTGATGCTTGAGGTAATGCTTGAGGAATGTGGGGGAAATGTGAGTTGGATCAAGAACAAGTTTGTTAGTTGTGGTTCAGAAGGGGTAGATCTGAAGCTTCGTGTGTGAAGGTTGCACGGTGAGGTGGAGGCTGCTGGGGTAATGGAGGGTGGTCAGTTGAAGTAGTTTGGGATGGAGGTGAGATTTAGGCAAGGATGATTCCTGCCATCTCTGTGTTTTTTAAATTATATATATGAAGGGGGTGATTAAAGTATTGGAGAAGACTAATTAGGATGAAAGTGGGTGTGGGATAGTTCTCTCTGTGGATGATATTGCCCTCCTGGCAGATGCTGGAGAGGAGCTGCAGGAGGTGGATTTGTGTTTAATATAAAAGGAGAGAAGTGAGAGCTACTGGAAGAGGAGGTAGAGACTGAGATTTTTTAAGGGATAGTCAAGTAGTATGGTAGAGGGATGTTACAGTACCAAGTATGAAGTATGCAGACTACGCAAGCATTCCTGACTGAAGAGAATGCACTGGTGCGTAAATAGGAAGGGGAAGAGCACAGTGTTGGATGAGATGGGGAAGTGTGTAATGTGTGAGTGTTTATGTTGGGTGCATATGTATAGCTATTGGTAGAGAAGAAAAGGAATAGAAAAGCGGTCACACTGGTTTTGGTAATTGTAGTCACGTTCATGCTATGAGCGCTTCATAATTGCATTCTCTTCACTTATGAACTTGTACACAGCAATATTTAGTCTAAACAGGTCAAGTTTGTGAACATTTTATGGGAGACAATTTTAAATGCCAAAAAAATATTGTTACTATATATGGAATATATATTTGTTTGTGTAAATTAGCGGTACTGTTTATGTGGTACTGTATAAACAGTATGCAAACGAAGCTTGGATGCGTATATTATATGTGCTTAACACACATTAGATGTGTTTAACACACATTAGATGTGCTTAACACATATATTAGATGTGCTTACCACATGTATTTAATTAGATGTGCTTACCACATGTATTTAATTAGATGTGCTTACCACATAGATTTAATTCGATGTGCTTAGCTTAGGGATGTGCTTGAAACATTAAATGTGCTTGATACATATATTAGGTGTGATGTGCTTGATACATACAGATCATTGGGTGTTAACTGATTAAAGTTATAGTGGATTAAAATCCTTTAGTGCTTTAGATCATTAAAAATTCTGGGGTGGGTGGTGACTCCAGCTGCATTAGGATAACTCTCTATTTCCTGTTCCCATTTTCTGAGTGGTATATGATTATGCATGTAATAATGTACGTGTGTGCATTTGATTTGCTGCAGGCTAAATGCTACAGGGCCATTGCATCAAAGGTCATGGAAAAGTTGAAGGCAGTTAGTACAAGCTCGAACAAGGATGTATAATAACACTGTGACAATATAACTATGTTCAATTCTGTGCATATGTACAACTTTGAACTCCAATAAGATTTCAGAACGAAGCTCACATATCTCAGATGTAAATCACTCGGGCACTTTCTTACCATCCTAAACAGGTTTCAGTGGTTTTGGCAGTTATAGCTTCAAGCTTTCCAGCACACCTTGAATCCGTTGCTAAGGTAGAAAAACTGGTACCCCCTCTCCCCCTCCCCTCCCCTCACCAAAAAACAACAACAAAAACACACGTGAAGTTCAACATATAATGATCTCCGTGGGTGTGCTGGGAATCTGGTCGTTACCCAAGGTGCCTTATGAGGAGTGCTTTCTCTGGTGCAATGTGCGCAGGCAGCTTGGCTTGTTAGTCCCCTGGCACCTGACTGACTTGATTATTTGTTGTCTTTGCATCTGCGCTGGTACATCTATCCAAGTGGCAAGCAGTTTCCATGTAGGGTTAGATTTCTTCATGCTTACCAGTGGAGTGCAAGTGCTTCATTTGTCCCAGGAAAATTATTTGAAGGCCAATCATAGGGTTACTTGAAGGTATTGGTAATTCAGAGGTATTCATAATTCAGCAGTACTTGAAGGTATTGGCAATTCAGCAGTACTTGAAGGTATTCCAGTACTTGAAGGTATTGGTAATTCAGCAGTACTTGAAGGTATTCCAGTACTTGAAGGTATTGGCAATTCAGCAGTACTTGAAGGTATTCCAGTACTTGAAGGTATTGGTAATTCAGCAGTACTTGAAGGTATTCCAGTACTTGAAGGTATTGGCAATTCAGCAGTACTTGAAGGTATTCCAGTACTTGAAGGTATTGGTAATTCAGCAGTACTTGAAGGTATTCCAGTACTTGAAGGTATTGGCAATTCAGCAGTACTTGAAGGTATTCCAGTACTTGAAGGTATTGGTAATTCAGCAGTACTCATAATTCAGCAGTACTTGAAGGTATTGGCAATTCAGCAGTACTTGAAGTTATTCCAGTACTTGAAGGTATTGGTAATTCAGCAGTACTTGAAGGTATTCCAGTACTTGAAGGTATTGGCAATTCAGCAGTACTTGAAGGTATTGGCAATTCAGCAGTACTTGAAGGTATTGGCAATTCAGCAGTACTTGAAGGTATTCCAGTACTTGAAGGTATTGGTAATTCAGCAGTACTTGAAGGTATGCAGTACTTGAAGGTATTGGCAATTCAGCAGTACTTGAAGGTATTCCAGTACTTGAAGGTATTGGTAATTCAGCAGTACTTGAAGGTATTCCAGTACTTGAAGGTATTGGCAATTCAGCAGTACTTGAAGGTATTCCAGTACTTGAAGGTATTGGTAATTCAGCAGTACTTGAAGGTATTCCAGTACTTGAAGGTATTGGCAATTCAGCAGTACTTGAAGGTATTCCAGTACTTGAAGGTATTGGTAATTCAGCAGTACTCATAATTCAGCAGTACTTGAAGGTATTGGCAATTCAGCAGTACTTGAAGTTATTCCAGTACTTGAAGGTATTGGTAATTCAGCAGTACTTGAAGGTATTCCAGTACTTGAAGGTATTGGCAATTCAGCAGTACTTGAAGGTATTGGCAATTCAGCAGTACTTGAAGGTATTGGCAATTCAGCAGTACTTGAAGGTATTCCAGTACTTGAAGGTATTGGTAATTCAGCAGTACTTGAAGGTATTCCAGTACTTGAAGGTATTGGCAATTCAGCAGTACTTGAAGGTATTCCAGTACTTGAAGGTATTGGTAATTCAGCAGTACTCATAATTCAGCAGTACTTGAAGGTATTGGCAATTCAGCAGTACTTGAAGTTATTCCAGTACTTGAAGGTATTGGTAATTCAGCAGTACTTGAAGGTATTCCAGTACTTGAAGGTATTGGCAATTCAGCAGTACTTGAAGGTATTGGCAATTCAGCAGTACTTGAAGGTATTGGCAATTCAGCAGTACTTGAAGGTATTCCAGTACTTGAAGGTATTGGTAATTCAGCAGTACTTGAAGGTATTCCAGTACTTGAAGGTATTGGCAATTCAGCAGTACTTGAAGGTATTGGCAATTCAGCAGTACTTGAAGGTATTCCAGTACTTGAAGGTATTGGTAATTCAGCAGTACTTGAAGGTATTCCAGTACTTGAAGGTATTGGCAATTCAGCAGTACTTGAAGGTATTCCAGTACTTGAAGGTATTGGTAATTCAGCAGTACTCATAATTCAGCAGTACTTGAAGGTATTGGCAATTCAGCAGTACTTGAAGTTATTCCAGTACTTGAAGGTATTGGTAATTCAGCAGTACTTGAAGGTATTCCAGTACTTGAAGGTATTGGCAATTCAGCAGTACTTGAAGGTATTGGCAATTCAGCAGTACTTGAAGGTATTGGCAATTCAGCAGTACTTGAAGGTATTCCAGTACTTGAAGGTATTGGTAATTCAGCAGTACTTGAAGGTATTCCAGTACTTGAAGGTATTGGCAATTCAGCAGTACTTGAAGGTATTGGCAATTCAGCAGTACTTGAAGGTATTCCAGTACTTGAAGGTATTGGTAATTCAGCAGTACTTGAAGGTATTCCAGTACTTGAAGGTATTGGTAATTCAGCAGTACTCATAATTCAGCAGTACTTGAAGGTATTGGCAATTCAGCAGTACTTGAAGTTATTCCAGTACTTGAAGGTATTGGTAATTCAGCAGTACTTGAAGGTATTCCAGTACTTGAAGGTATTGGCAATTCAGCAGTACTTGAAGGTATTGGCAATTCAGCAGTACTTGAAGGTATTGGCAATTCAGCAGTACTTGAAGGTATTCCAGTACTTGAAGGTATTGGTAATTCAGCAGTACTCATAATTCAGCAGTACTTGAAGGTATTGGCAATTCAGCAGTACTTGAAGTTATTCCAGTACTTGAAGGTATTGGTAATTCAGCAGTACTTGAAGGTATTCCAGTACTTGAAGGTATTGGCAATTCAGCAGTACTTGAAGGTATTGGCAATTCAGCAGTACTTGAAGGTATTGGCAATTCAGCAGTACTTGAAGGTATTCCAGTACTTGAAGGTATTGGTAATTCAGCAGTACTTGAAGGTATTCCAGTACTTGAAGGTATTGGCAATTCAGCAGTACTTGAAGGTATTGGCAATTCAGCAGTACTTGAAGGTATTGGCAATTCAGCAGTACTTGAAGGTATTCCAGTACTTGAAGGTATTGGTAATTCAGCAGTACTCATAATTCAGCAGTACTTGAAGGTATTGGCAATTCAGCAGTACTTGAAGTTATTCCAGTACTTGAAGGTATTGGTAATTCAGCAGTACTTGAAGGTATTCCAGTACTTGAAGGTATTGGCAATTCAGCAGTACTTGAAGGTATTGGCAATTCAGCAGTACTTGAAGGTATTGGCAATTCAGCAGTACTTGAAGGTATTCCAGTACTTGAAGGTATTGGTAATTCAGCAGTACTTGAAGGTATTCCAGTACTTGAAGGTATTGGCAATTCAGCAGTACTTGAAGGTATTGGCAATTCAGCAGTACTTGAAGGTATTCCAGTACTTGAAGGTATTGGTAATTCAGCAGTACTTGAAGGTATTCCAGTACTTGAAGGTATTGGTAATTCAGCAGTACTCATAATTCAGCAGTACTTGAAGGTATTGGCAATTCAGCAGTACTTGAAGTTATTCCAGTACTTGAAGGTATTGGTAATTCAGCAGTACTTGAAGGTATTCCAGTACTTGAAGGTATTGGCAATTCAGCAGTACTTGAAGGTATTGGCAATTCAGCAGTACTTGAAGGTATTGGCAATTCAGCAGTACTTGAAGGTATTCCAGTACTTGAAGGTATTGGTAATTCAGCAGTACTCATAATTCAGCAGTACTTGAAGGTATTGGCAATTCAGCAGTACTTGAAGTTATTCCAGTACTTGAAGGTATTGGTAATTCAGCAGTACTTGAAGGTATTCCAGTACTTGAAGGTATTGGCAATTCAGCAGTACTTGAAGGTATTGGCAATTCAGCAGTACTTGAAGGTATTGGCAATTCAGCAGTACTTGAAGGTATTCCAGTACTTGAAGGTATTGGTAATTCAGCAGTACTTGAAGGTATTCCAGTACTTGAAGGTATTGGCAATTCAGCAGTACTTGAAGGTATTGGCAATTCAGCAGTACTTGAAGGTATTCCAGTACTTGAAGGTATTGGTAATTCAGCAGTACTTGAAGGTATTCCAGTACTTGAAGGTATTGGCAATTCAGCAGTACTTGAAGGTATTGGCAATTCAGCAGTACTTGAAGGTATTGGCAATTCAGCAGTACTTGAAGGTATTCCAGTACTTGAAGGTATTGGCAATTCAGCAGTACTTGAAGGTATTCCAGTACTTGAAGGTATTGGTAATTCAGCAGTACTCATAATTCAGCAGTACTTGAAGGTATTGGCAATTCAGCAGTACTTGAAGGTATTCATAATTCAGCAGTACTTGAAGGTATTGGTAATTCAGAGGTATTCATAATTCAGCAGTACTTGAAGGTATTGGCAATTCAGCAGTACTTGAAGGTATTCATAATTCAGCAGTACTTGAAGGTATTGGTAATTCAGAGGTATTCATAATTCAGCAGTACTTGAAGGTATTGGCAATTCAGCAGTACTTGAAGGTATTCATAATTCAGCAGTACTTGAAGGTATTGGTATTTCAGAGGTATTCATAATTCAGCTTCAAGTATTGGTGTGTTGGGCTCCTTGGATGTCAAAGTGGAATGCCAGGACCAAGTATAACCTCAATTGGCTTGTGGTTGCTGGGACAGAACCTAGTTTACTGGGAGGAGACTAGCTGAAGTCGATCAGGTTTGACTATGGAAAAATCTGGAGTCAACTCGATAGATAAACCCACGCTGCAGGGACTTCTTTACAAGTACACGGCGCTGTTCAAGGATTAGCTTGTTCTAGTCGAGGGAGCAACAGCTCAAGTTCATGTTGATCCACAAGCTCCAAGCAAGCCAAAGACACTCCCATATGCCCTACGAGAAAGGGTGCTAGAATGCAATCATTGGAGCGTGTTGAGTAGACTGCTCCAGTTGTACTTGTCATCAAATAGCAGTAGGAATATGTGGTGACTACAAGGTGAGGGTCAACTGGGCATCAAAAGAGGCACATAGCCACTACTGAGGATAAACAACATATTCTCTTTACCAACTGGAGGTCAAGGTTCACCAACTGGAGGTCAAGGTTCACCAACTGGGTGGTCAAGGTTCACCAACCGGAGGTCAAGGTTCTCCAACTGGATGGTTCTCCAAATCGGTCTGCTCCAATTATTGTGTCTCATCAAACAGGATGCTATATATGCATACAGCAAATTCCACTGGACGAGAGGACTAAAAGAAAGAGCCAAGATCATCAGGATGAACAAGCCAACAGTTGTCATTTCTCTGTGCTTTGAGTTGCCTTGCCGATTCATTTTGAGGAGTGTTTTATTTGGCTGTCATATTCTGTCTTGTCTTTTCTGAACATCAGGATAGATAGGGTCCTTTGTACCATTGAGGATTGCTGACATCCTTTTGAAAATGCTCAGTGGCACTTGTCAATGGTTTGTTGAAATGGAAGTGACCAACACAGAGAAGGGAGTAAATGCAATGCTTTTGCTAGAGAATTTGGCTAAATCTGTTGCTGGCATATAATAATGTTTGCTCCATGAGCTGGCAAGTGTCTCATCAATGTTAGGTATTGGGTGGAATTCTTGGAAAACATCTTGTGGGAGAGGCGAAGAGGCTTCCCATTGCACATTCAAACCTCAATAATCGACTTAAAATTGTACTTTCTTGACGTTTCGACCTAGATAGTCTAGCCTTCCTGATGAAGGCTAGACTATCTAGATCTGATGAAGGCTAGAGCATCTAGGTCTGATGAAGGCTAGAGCATCTAGGTCTGATGAAGGCTAGAGCATCTAGGTCTGATGAATGCTAGAGCATCTAGGTCTGATGAAGGCTAGAGCATCTAGGTCTGATGAAGGCTAGAGCATCTAGGTCTGATGAAGGCTAGAGCATCTAGGTCTGATGAAGGCTAGAGCATCTAGGTCTGATGAATGCTAGAGCATCTAGGTCTGATGAATGCTAGAGCATCTAGGTCTGATGAAGGCTAGAGCATCTAGGTCGAAACGTCGAGAGAGTAAATTGTAAATTTCAAGTCAATTATTGAGGTCGTTGTAATTTCATCATGCCAACTGAGAGGTTGTTGAGGATTTTCAATTCTCTTTGGAACAATCGCCATGATGAAGAGAGTTCATAAAAAAAAATTAGGAAAAAATACATGTTCAATGGACCTTGTAGTTGATTCTTGCAGCTGTGGTGCGAGTGACATTGGTACAAGGCACATTAATTGATGTGTGTAGGTAGTGTTCATGCTGACAATCCACACCCACACCATTTCCCTGTGCGTATTTTAGGACTTGACAACAAATTGATGACTAAAATAATGACATATTTTTGGTTATTAAAGACTTTACAAGAAATTGACGACTACAATAATGATATTTTGGATATGACAGTTGTTAAAGACTTGACAACAAATTATTGACGACTAGCTATATTATATGTTCCATCCAATCTATGAATCTGCCCAATCTATGAATGCCCATCTTGCCTGCCAATCAATACACTTCAAAACATGGTAGCATATTAACACCCTTTGCAACAGATTCATAAATTGGATGAAACATATCGACCAGTCCTTATTATCGACTAGTTATACTGAGCGAGTGTGCAAGCCAAATATCCAAACCCACCCACACAATATGGGATAGTCGATGGGAATTTACAAAGCCCGTGCTACTCCCATGAAAGGGAGAAGAGCTGTTTGTGAGGCAAGTTTCTCTACATTTGGGGACTACAGCAGTTGTGCAAGTGTTCTTGGGTATTACAAACTGTGAATTATATCTTTTTTGACAGAGCAATATTCTTCAAATATCTTGGATGGAACATATGTATATACGAACTAGACAAAATATAATGGCATTTGCTTGATTGCTGTCACGCTGACAAGGATGGAGTATTTACACGAAATGACAATTCGGGAAGGGACATGAGGTTGTTAACATAGTTGACCACGTGCACTTTAAGACTTTCTTGAACTATGGTGAAGGACAGTTCCAAGTTGATGGTGGGAAGTAGGCCCGAGTACAATATGCTGGCATAATTAAATTTTTTAGAATAATAGGTACCTCTGCATAATGCTGAGAATAATATATTTTAGCATAATTATGTGAACTTTGAATCCACTGTCCACTGGCTATTTGTGTATATATATATATATATATATATACATTCCATTAATTATCACAACCACATGATTTATGGTGTTAAATCTAACATCATGAGTCATCTCATGTGATGTGAGTTATGACATGCCACATGTAATGTTGAAGAATGTTCTAGAACTTTTACACTACAATTGATTTTAGCCTTGCTAGAAAACAAATGGTGTTGTCTTACGTACTTTGAAGATAGTTTATCCCAAATTATTGGATGTGCTTTGCTTCTCCCATACACTTCACAGGGTTGGTGAACACCTTGAAGTTCTAAACCTCCTAGAGTTTATGAGTCCATGGATAACAATGTTCTCACACAGTCCTAAGGCCAAGTTAGCCTGGAAACAAAAGACTGTTCGGTTAATGGCTTCCTATAGTGATACACGATGGTGGAGCAAGTGGGAGGTAATGCATCAGATAATGGTACATTATGGTGATATCGAGCCCTTTCTTTTGGAGAATAGTGATACAGCTCCAAGCCTCAAACAAAAAACTTCTTACTTTCTTCCAGGACAAGTAAAAGTGCATACATTTTCAGTGGGAGATTGCCAGAATTGTGGACTGGGGCGAACACTTTGTCAAAGCAACTTATTTCCTTGAAGGAGATGGGCCCCTAGCATTGAAGTGCTATGAACAAATAAACACAATCTTAGCTGCAATACATTCAGCACACTGTCCCAATGCTCAAGCAGTGTCTCAATAAATTGCCAGATAGATAAACACTCGTCAGCCACAGCAGATGATTCAATATTCTCGAAATTGTGCTAAACCTGCAATCGATTACTTTCAGCAACAGTTGTGTGGAAGCATGCAAGCACCCCTGGAAGCTTTTAAGGCTGCGCGTCTTTTTCACAAAAAGCACATGAAATGCAGCCAACAGCACTGGATATTGATTCTCTTTTTGCCATTCCATTCTTCTCTAGAGATGATATTGAGGAACTGAAAAAGGAATTATTTGGCCAAGTGTGATGACAGATGAGAACTTCTGTCCCAATAAATGGTGGAAGGAGAATACTCAGGCACTTCCTCATTGGGCATCAGCTTTTTCGAAAGCAGTGCTTGTACAACCTACTTCTGCAGCATCAGAACGTGTTTTTTCTATTCTAAAGGCATCCTTCAATGAGCACAGACCAGCACACTCCAAGATTACATGGAAACATCCCAATATAATAACCATCATTAATCACTGAACTATCCTTGTTACAACTTAAAGTTGTAAATTTTGGATTTGTTTTCTAATTTTTTGTGATAAAAACTGAATATAGAAAAATTATGGTTTTCATGGCTTCAAGTTCAGGCTCTCAAGCGTGGCCACCCAGCACCAGGGAAATCCTAGTCAAAAGTATGCCTAGCAAAATGAACAGGCCAATCCCAACATGGAGTCTTATAATTATCAATGCTGAACTTGCTATTTTTAACGAATTTTTTTAATCCATGAGAATAATAGGCAGGCAAAAAAGAATAATGGGCAAATAATAGGCAGGGGGAAAAAGAAATTCAGTATTAGCATATTATTGTACTCGGGCCTAGTGGGAAGGGAATTCCATCATCTGCCTCATAATATTGGTGGCATTCTCTAGATGTCCTATCGTATCATGCTTAAAAAAGCATTATAATAATTGGTCTTCAGTATAGGTAAAAGGTCATGCAAAGTGTTTGTTGTCTACATTGGTAAATACTAGTTTCATTTCTTTGCTAATACATGTATGTATTTTTTAAGCATTTTTGTCGTTGTATTTTTTTTAATAGTCTATACATAATATTATAGCATCCACCTATACAAGAATTACTCCACATGTCACCAGAACTAGATGCTATTTATGTACACACGTGCCTACGTGCACTCACTGCATTGGCTTGACCCCTATTTTTAATGGGGGGGGGCAAATGAAAACAAAGTTGGTATGAATTTGGGAGTTGCCAATTGTTCAAGTGATTGGGGAGAGAGTAAGATGAAAGGTAAGCAGACTGAATTCTGTATAGGATTAGCAGCCGATATACTGAGGTGGGGATCAGAGGTTGTGCAAGGAGTAGGTTGGCAGGTGGGAGGTGAGTTCCTTCCCTCTTGAGCAAGGAGGAGCTCCTGGATTGATTTCGTACTCTTGTTGTAGACATAGAGCGCTGCGTAGCTTTGTTTGCTTACTCAATGGAGCTGATTCTTGTACCAACTGAAGCTACATTCTAGTTTATAAAAAGCTAATGTGAATTACATTGGAGAAGGAAGGAAAAAAAGGGCCAGTCCGGAGGGTAGCTATATAGAAGGAAAATCAGTTATTTGAAGAAAAATATAAGTTTGGTGTTATGGCGGCAAGAGGATAGAGATGGAAGATGAAGCTTTGTGAGAAGAGAAGTGTAGTCCGAGGACCATTGTTTACTACATAATTTACATGCAAAGTATTGTATTCTCTCGAGATGAGATGAACGACGGGATGGTTGGGGGTCACACAAGAAAGAACACTCCTAGAAAACACTTTATCGAACATATATTTTTTTAATTGTTTACTTGTTCTTTTGTTTGTTATTTGAGTCAAAAATATCGACAACTACTGCCTTCTTTAAAAAATATATTATTATCGTGGTGGGTCTGCCAGTTTTCTACCCTAGCAATGAGTTCAAAACATGCAGTAAGTCCTTAATAGTGGGCTGGAACCAACAAGGGAGCTGCCAATGATTTGAGTCTTAGCCGAGATATGAGCTTTCATTTTTTTTTGTGGGGATGGGGGGGGGGGAATTCTGCCTGCTATTAAAAAACTTAGTCAAACCAATTAGGTACTCAACTTATGTTGTCAATTGATAGTCATAATATATCATCAGTATTACTGGAAAAGAAGAAGTTCTGGCATGTAGCTATATGGTAATGGCATATATAGACTGTTCCAGTATCACATGAGAAAGCACCAATGAAGCAGAAACATGAATGTCATTCCTTGTCTTGGTCACTTTGTAGTACCTTGAACCACAACAGCTTCATCCCATGGTCCATAAATATTGCTGCAATACACACACACAATATCAATTAAGTCCACTACAGAGCTACCTACCATACCTCATGCAATGCCAGCATTATGATCATTAAAGGTATGAACATGGCAGTTATAAACAGCACATTATATAGCTGCACATATATAGCACTACATGTATAGCACTACATGTATAGCAGCACATATATAGCACTACATATATAGCAGCACATATATAGCACTTCATGTATAGCAGCACATATATAGCACTACATGTATAGCAGCACATATATAGCACTATGTGTATAGCAGCACATATATATATGGCAATATTAAACTTGTGCCACCAAAACAATATGGTAATCATTTACCTGTTTTGGCTCAACTGGAAATCGAAGCATTTCCTAACTCGATTCCAACTTGCAATTTTGTGTTTTAATTTTTTTTGTTATCGTTCAATCATAAATAAATTTTGTGCCAGTAATCACGCAGAGACAATGCACTCAAACTACAGAGATAGCACTTGCCTAGATATGTAGTGGATACCAACATGGCTGCTCCATATTGCAATAGTAACACAAGATGACGCTAAAAGTTAAATGTTCTTGATGAAGGCTAGAGCATCTAGTCGAAACATCGAGAGAGTAAAATTATTGAGAAGCTCATTGGAATCTCATTGGAATTTTATTATGTCAAATTATGTCAACTGAAAGTTCGTTGAGAGATTATTATTTCCCCCTCCACACACTCCGCCCCTTCATTGCTACCATATTCGGTCACATTCATCATACATATGCCAGGATGTGGTTCATAATTAGAGTGATACATAATTAGTAGAGCTAGGCGAAATATGTGATTAAAATGGCCAAATATGTGATGGAAAAACCGTTTTATTAGTTTTATTAAGTTTATTACAGTTTTATTACCAATTACCAATTTATTACCAATTTCATTTTGAGAAACCACCACGAAAAACTTTAAAAATTAGCTGACCAAGTATTATTTCTTAAAATACACAGGAAAACAACCTTTTCATCTGAATTTATTGTCAAATTCAGCATACATTCATGCTCAATTATCACGGGAATAGAAGCAGTGGGTTACCATAATCAATTTTAGGTTCTCCTTCGTCAGGGACTGCCTTTTGTCAGTCAAAACGTTCTTGTAGACAGAAAAGGATCTCTCAACATTCCACACTCGCTGTCGGGCAATAGCTACTTGAGAGAGGCAGCATCTCTTGCACCGATTCCTTCACGAAGCTCGCCCTCAGCCCCACCCAGGACTCCTGCAACTGCTCGAAGTTTCTCAACGTCTGGGTTCCTCCCCATGACTGCCTTGAACTTGTCCTGGAGAGCCTTTCCCCTGTCAGCACCGATGCTCTTGATCTTTTCCTCTGCCTGATCCATCAGCTCAAAAGCCCTTCCGAGAGTGAGGCCAGCTTCTTCAAGTTTTGTCAGGAGTGAAGGAAGGAAATACAAGTTTGCCTGCAAGATCTGAAACCAGCTGGCAATTCTGCATCAATTCTTGGGCCCTTTTGATTGACCTTGCTTCTTCGGGGTCAAGCCACTCAATGATCCCCTTGATAGACTCAAGGTTCTGAGCAGCCTGGATCCAGAACTGGCTCTGGTGGGAGAGAAAGGTTGGGGAGGTTTTCTTTCCACACAAGAACTCGAGAAGGAGCTTTGAGGAACACCTTTTTGACAGTTGCAATGACATCGTTCACATCCCTGAACATTTCCCTCACCATTTCACAAACTCTGTGGATGGCATGAGCGAAGCAGGTGATGTGTAGCATATCCGGGCAGAAAACCTTGAGGCTCCTTCCTGCCTTCAACATGTAGGTGGCCGAATCTGTGAGGAAGATCTTGAGAAGCGAGGGGTCAAAATTAGGCCACAGCATCCTCAGAGTGTCGTTCACCAGGCGAGCAATGGTTGACGAATCTGTCTTCTCCAGAAATGTGCAGTCCACAAGGGTAGGGAGCATGGAATTTGGCATGGTCAAGTTTTCCAATGAGAATGTTTGCAACTTATCTTCCCAAGGTACCGGTGGTTTCGTCGGTTCCAACCCAGATGTGGTGAATCCTTCAGATTGGTCTTGATCGTCTCCATTGGCTCCAAGTAAGCACTCCTCCATGTAGACCCGGCGAAGTCTGATTTGTTCAGGAATCTTCACCCTGATATCTTCCTCAAGAAAATTGCGCAGTTTTGGGACCTCCAACTTGATCCATGGTATATCTGCAGCCAAGAATGCTTCACAAAGCTGCTTTCCAAGGATGCTTGACCTTGACCTCTGCTTCTTGAGCTTTCCATGAATGACTTCCTCAAGCTGTGCCTGTGAAGCAGTTCTCTTGCCTTTCAGTTTGGAGTTCTGTTCATGTTTTCCCGATTTGAGATGCTGTTGAAGTTCAGACTTTTGGCGGGCGTTGAATGATGTGTCTCACAGAGTTTACAATAGCAGGTCTTGTCAGCGAGGAACTTCAGGGGGAAACCCACTTCGGAATTCAGTTTCCTGAGCCACTTCTGTCTTGCATTCAAACTCATCTTCCCATGTTTTGCACTGCGGAAATGATGTAAGAAGGACAGGATTTACAACTGCTCTATTGTCTGTCCTGGAAGTTCAGTCTGCCAGGGCCCATGAAATTATTTGAGCTGTGGCTTGTTCAGTCTGCCAGGGCGGGGTTTATTGCTATTGAGTTGTGGCTTTAGCTATGAGAGGAGCCTATGATTAATTGATTATTAATACATGTAGTAACACCATGGTAATGCTTACACATACCAGACTGGTCAGTTTACCTGGTGCTTGCTTCAATGTTCTGCACAGTATGGCCGAGTCTGAACCTAAGTTCCCCCTTATTTTTTATTAGGTGAAAAAATGGCCAAATATGTAAAAAAAATATGTGAAAAAATATGTTTTGGCTAAATTTTAGGCCAAATATGTGAAAAAATACCCATATTTTCATATTTTCCCCAGCTCTAATAATTAGATTGATGCATATGTGGTTCACATCACATGATGGATAGCTATCTAGCCACTGGTATATATCAACCTCATGTGAGTCTTAGCATCTCATTATTCCCTAGATCATCTAGTCGAAACATCGAGTGAGTAATTTTAAGTTGATTATCGAGGTCATCACCATGTCAACTGAGAGCTCATCGAGATTAAAATATAAAATAAAAACTTACTTTTTTAAATCTTGCAAATGGTAGAGCCACAGAGGGAAGACAGTGACCAGTGCCACTATTGCAGCAACGTACATGTATGCAGCAGCGTACGAAACATTCATCATCAGCCAGATGGTTCCCAAGACTAGTGGAACGGTGAGGTATAGCGGGTTCTGCATGCAAATACGCAGACATACAATAATTGACCACGCCCTCCACACACACATTAATTAATACTTTATATAGTATTGTAGGCAGAGCAAATAGATGAGCGGACAGAGAAACCAAAACGAATCCATGAGTTGAAGTTTTCATCGTTGATGCGAGACAAACAGCAGCAAAGATGGCAGCGTTCAAAGAAATTGCATTGTATAGCCTATTGGAAAAATTACAATAAAAATACATGTTAATAGAATTCATTGGAATTGTTCTGATTGCTACTTCACTCACAATTCTTGTTTTCTTTTATAACCGTAGAAAACCAAATGAACTAAGAGCATCACAATCTAGAAGAGCAATATTTACATTATTATGCAATTGCAGTGCTGTGTAATGACCAAATAAACTAGCGCACTAAATTTAGCATTCCTAGACATGGCTCACAAAAGGCGCGCCTTGTGCTCGACAAGGTCAAAGTGCAAAGGTCAAGGTACACAGCTAGCATATATGCACGCATGTGCTACTTACAGACATAGCCCACAGGGTGTCCAAACTGATGGAAGAGGTCAGAGTCCACAATATTGGAGCAACAATTTTCAGGAATATATGAAGAAATATATATAGTTGCAGGTAGTGCCCTGTAGTTAAATTAATAAATAAACAATGGGGGAAAAAGAAGGGAAAAAGTGTTACGATCATGAAATCATCGTCGAGGTGCAAACCAATTGGGTTGAGTCCCAAACCTTTAATAATCACTTCAGTGTCTAGTCACAAAGAGAATCTTTTCCTTTTTCTTATATAAATTGCTTAATCTCCCTGAGGCAAGCACCTACTCTTCACTAGACTGTTCAAAACAGCAAGGACTGGGGCCACAGGAACCTAATGTCCAAAATCCAATGTATAACATTTTCAGTTGCAAAGCTTATTCTTGTGATTTTTTTTGACTATATAGTTTGAGGACTGGCCCAAATATATCTAACCATGTTTTAATCAAGCAACTTTAGGCCATGCATTCAAACCACAGGACACGAGAGATATAATCAATATAATATTAAAGGAACTCCTGCACTTGTGTGTCGAGATAATTTACTTCAGCATGCGGTGTAATGAGATTCATAAAGTAGTAATCCCATAAACTCTAGACCCACTGTGAAGAATCACAGAATGCTTGCAAAGTCTGTGGTTCCCACTGGTTTTGAATGGACCACCATGGAGCATGAGGGAGAGAGCTGAGTGTAGCTTTTAGTCGCAGAGATGGAAGCTTGTGCTGATCCAGCAGCAACCGCAACTAAGCAATCTATCTGGAGGTCTAGAGAGGAGCCGAGCATGAAGCCATGTCACAGCCAGTAAAGAATGACATAGAACACATACTCTGGGCTGAAGCCCTGTGACAGCCAGTAAAGAATGACATACAACACATACCCCGGGATGAAGTCTTGTGACAGCCAGTAAAGGATGACACATAGAACACACACCCTGGTCTGAAGCCTGTGAAAGCCAGTAAAGAATGACATAGAACACATACCCTGGGCTGAAGCCCTGTGACAGCCAGTAAAGAATGACACATAGAATACATACCCTGGGCTGAAGCCCTGTGAAAGCCAGTAAAGAATGACATAGAACACATACCCTGGGCTGAAGCCCTGTGACAGCCAGTAAAGGATGACACTTAGAATACATACCCTAGGATGAAACCCTGTGACAGCCAGTAAAGGATGACACTTAGAATACATACCCTGGGATGAAGCCATGTGATAGCCAGTAAAGAATGCCATAGAACACATACCTGGGCTGAAACCCTGTGACAGCCAGTAAAGGATGACACTTAGAATACATACCCTGGGATGAAGCCAAGTGATAGCCAGTAAAGAATGACATAGAACACATACCCTGGGATGAAGCCTGTGACAGCCAGTAAAGGATGACACATAGAACACATACCCTGGGCTGAAGCCCTGTGACAACCAGTAAAGAATGACATACAACACATACCCCGGGATGAAGTCCTGTGACAGCAAGTAATGGATGACACATAGAACACACACCCTGGGCTGAAGCCCTGTGACAGCCAGTAAAGGATGACATAGAACACATACCCTGGGCTGAAGTCCTGTGACAGCCAGTAAAGGATGACATAAAACACATACCCTGGGCTGAAGACTGTGAAAGCCAGTAAATAATGACATAGAATACATACCCTGGGATGAAGCCATGTGAAAGCCAGTAAAGAATGACACATAGAACACACACCCTTGGCTGAAGCCATGTGTCAGCCAGTAAAGAATGCCATTGAACACATACCCTGGGCTGAAACCCTGTGACAGCCAGTAAAGGATGACACTTAGAATACATACCCTGGGATGAAGCCATGTGATAGCCAGTAAAGAATGCCATAGAACACATACCCTGGGCTGAAGCCTGTGACAGCCAGTAAAGGATGACACATAGAACACATACCCTGGGCTGAAGCCATGTGACAGCCAGTAAAGAATGACACAGAACACATACCCTGGGCTGAAGCCTGTGACAGCCAGTAAAAAATGACATAGAACACATACCCTGGGCTGAAGCCCTGTGTCAGCCAGTATTAAGGATGACACATAGAACACATACCCTGGGCTGAAGCCCTGTGACAGCCAGTAAAGGATGACACATAGAACACATACCCTGGGCTGAAGCCATGTGACAGCCAGTAAAGGATGACATAGAACACATACCCTGGGCTGAAGCCCTGTGACAGCCAGTATGCCATAGAACACATACCCTGGGCTGAAACCCTGTGACAGCCAGTAAAGGATGACATAGAACACATACCCTGGGATGAAGCCCTGTGACAGCCAGTAAAGGATGACACATAGAACACATACCCTGGGCTGAAGCCAAGTGACAGCCAGTAACGATGACATAGAACACATACCCTGGGCTGAAGCCCTGTGTCAGCCAGTAAAGGATGACATAGAGCACATACCCTCGGCTACAATTTGCAGGCAGAAGTCACTTAATATTTAATAACACTAATTCAAGATTTTTCTTTTAAGTAGCTGTAAGTATAGCATGTAGTATCTCTTTGACTATGTGTAAAAAAGAAGGTGAAATAACCTTTAGATGAGACCATTGCAGACCCAATGAATGAAGAAGTACTTAATGCAAATAATGCAGCAGAAGATATCCATTCTTCATTGAGGTGATGGTACAAACATAAGAAGAAACAAACGCTACAACACAAGCCAAAGATTTCAAGTAAACGAAGTAACCATCAGTAAAGGCATACGTACTTACACTGTGAAAGGATAGACTACAACAACGGAGGACACCATCAGCTCTTTGGCGGAATACTTGGATCTATGCACTAGTGATAAATCGATGTAAATCCGATGGACTGTGCCATTACTTGAAAATTACAATTTCTTTCCAGATCTTTCAGAAAGTTGCACGGTTCCACATAGTTATCAGCGAAGGCTTGTTTCTTGTAAAGAACTTTCTCCCAGGCCATAACATATCTCTCGTATAAAAGTAACGGGTCGTCATTTTTGAATGAAAAAAGGAAAAGATCATCATCGACCCAGCGATCAAAAACAACGTAGCCAGCATAGGTACGCTTTATGGATCTCGACCGAGGAAGGTGGTTTACTTTTAAATGTGCTCTGTATTCTGTTGGTAATAACCTGACGAGTCATGATGTCGATCGTATTAAGTTCTTGCTAACCGACTGCTTCCCAAGGCAGGAACTTGAAAAGGCAAAGAGTGGCTTTGGTCTTCTGTGTTTGTTGTGTACCAGAAGGGAACTGCTGTCACCAAATAGTTATTCCTTTCTTGAAGAACTTTTGAAGGAAGTGGGGAAGAGTGAGTCCTTGAAAGATAGCTTCTCAAAAGCTGCCAGTACTTTTCATCTCTCTTCCATGCGGGAGGACACAAACCAGGATGCAAGCCAATGTGCTGCCCTACAAATGGAATTTCTGGACTGCCTTGCAGAGGAATTGACCACAGATAATGTGCAGACATTGGGTTTGCTCTTTGCTGAGGTTTGCGAATCCATTGGCTATGCAAATGCTCTAACAATCAAATGTGGCAATGACCTCTTCAGTAAATTGCTAGAAGGTCATGTCATTGGCATGGGCCACCTCCATCCGATTCACACACTTCTTGTTCTCATTGGTCGTCTAGACTTGGCAACTTCAGTGGAACAATTCTGTTCAGGGACATGGATGTCAAATAGATCTCTTAGACAAAGCTAAAATATATATACACTGGTAGCTATAATATCTACAGTTAACTTACCTGTCATAAATAAAAATAAAAATAATAATAATAATAATAATAATAATAATAATAATATATTTTAAACTGTTGCTGTGAGATCAAGTACCTCCTTGCCACCATATTAATCACCTTAAAGTTGTATGTGTCTATCAAGGAAGAGATGATAGTGAGAGCGTTCTCTTCCACAAAATAATTACTTTCAACTACAGAGGAAGTTTATGTTGGGAATTTTGATGTTAGGAATTTTCACATGGAAAGTGTGTGAATCTTCAGTGAGTAAGTGAGTTAGTCTTCAGTGAGTGAGTGAGTGAATCTTCAGCGAGTGAGTGAGTGAATCTTCAGTGAGTGAGTGAGTTAGTCTTCAGTGAGTGAGTGAGTGAGTTAGTCTTCAGTGAGTGGCTTTTTAAATTTCTCTGCAAAAATGGTGCAAAAATGGATGTCGATTACAAAAAAAAAATCATTTTTCGAGGAATCTTCTAACTTGGGTAGATCCTGTGGTTGATCATTCCACACAGATAATACAATGGCTGGAGTGCTCCTGCTTTACTTTTATGCAATCTGCAACATGAAACTCGCCGTAAACATTTTTTTACAAATACTTCCTGTACGTCTTTCTACGTTTATTTTAGGGGTTATTTTAGAGCAGGATATTACAGAACTCGTTGAGACAATTCAAATGTGTAAAATCACTATTAGATATTTTTCAAGAAAATTATGCACTCTGTAGGAGGAAGGCAACAGGACGAGGACTAGGTCACTGACCTGAAGGTCTGATCAGTTTGCTTGGGGGCTTCCTATTCTTCAATGCCCAATGGCCCACGGGGGTTCTGTCAGTCTATGAGCTCGAAGGGGGAATAGCCGGTGGCCTCTTGGGGAACACTGTGGCAGACAAACAACACTTAAGGGAGGACCTTGTCCCACAGGCTGTCAAACTGGCTTATCAGTTTCTTGAGCATATGCTTCAATGTGGCATTGAGACTTTCCACCATCCCATCAGTTTGTGGATGGTGGGCCAAGGTTTTAATGGAGTGAATGCCAAACAGTTTGTGGAATTCATGCAGCAGGCTGAGGGTGAAGTTGGTACCCCTGTCCATTAGTATCTCTTCGGGGAAATCCACTCTGAAGAACAGTTTGATGAGAGCCTCGGTTACATTGTGCGGAGGCGGATAGCCTCTGGGAACCGCATAGCCTCTGGGAACCGCATATATACCTCATAGATGGTGAGGATAAACTTGTGGCCCTCCTTGGTTTCTGGTAGCAGTTCCACGATGTCCATAGCTATACGATGGAAAGGCACATGGATAACAGGCAGTGGAATTTGTGGTACCTTTCTTGATGTTCCTTGTGCTGATTGCTGGTAGTCTTGGCAATGTGCGTACATGTCAGCGATGTCTGCTCGCATCCTTGGCCAGAAGAACCTCTGCAGGATCCTGGCCATCGCTCATCATCCAGGCAGCCTGCTTACGGCACTTGGTGTTCCATTCATACCATCTCCCTGTAAGGTTGTGGTAGGACAAGTTGGGAGACTCCTCATCCAATCTGGCCGGTGTCCATTGTCTGTAGAGGAGGCCATTCTGGTAATAATAAAAAAAGGGGGGCTGGGGGATATCTGGTGATCTAACGGCTGTGAACCTGTTTACATGCTACCAGTCTCATCACCATCCATCAACCTGCCTCAATTCAATTACACGAAGAGTCCCAACTCGTTACTCATCAGATCACGTCATCCAAGAACAATAATCCAGACTTACTTCCCTATTACTTTTCTACACTCCCATTAGTCCTTAGTTTCTATATACACTAATCTATAACCAACACGACTAAGTGCACCCATATAAACAAGAGTAGCATATGGAAGACACAAAACTTAAGTGGGATTTTTTTTTTGCAGTATAAAAAGAATGCAGGAGCATGCTGGAAGAACATGTGATCTCCCACAACATGCAAAGTGCTATAATTATATATTTTGCAGTGTTTTCATGTGTATCAATAGGTAGGCCCAGGAAACAGAAATAAAATTGCATTGGTTGATATTAAAAACAAGTCGGGGGGGAGGGGGAGGGGGGGAGGAGTCAAAAATATAAAATGAGTTAGTGAAGTTCAGAATCTGAAAGTGCGACCATAGCTGATTCAGAGTTGTCAGTTTCTCCTCCCAAGAAGATCTAAATACACATACAACAATTTAGCCATGAATGCAAAGGCTACTGACTTCAATTTTAATATTGATCAGTGCTCACTTGATCTTCAGGGTTGGACCAATACCCAGCCATATCTTCGTCTTGCTTAGGAATTGAAACCTGTGCAGCTAAAGCCACCAAATCACGCACAGAACTAGAGTTTCTCCTGCACAGTTGGTCAAATTTCTTCATCAAGTGCGAGTGCCTTTTGACTTCTTCACTCTGTGCATTGACTAAATGGTTCATTTTCTGGTTTCTTTGCCAACTGCTCACTAATTTCTTACAGTGCTGATAACCGATTGGCTAGAAGAAAAGAGGTAAGACAAATTTATTAATATTATTATAATAGTGAAAGTGGTTTGTCAATATAAGCCACAATCAGTGCCCCTGATGATTGCTTATCATCATCATCATTATTATTATTAATCATTATCATCATTATTATCATCATACATGTATTATCATCATCATTATTATTATTATCATTACATGTATTATCACTATCATTATTATTATCATACATGTATTATCATTATTATTATTATTACTACATGTATTATCATTATTATTACTTGTATTATCATCATTATTATTTATTATTACATGTATTATCATTATTATTATTATTATTACATGTATTATCATTATTATTATCATTATTATTAATATTATTAATATTATTATTGTTATTATTATTATTATTACATGTATTATTATTATTATTATTATTATTATTATTATTATTATTATTATTATTATTATTATTATTACATGTATTATCCTTATCATTATTATTAATTATTATTATTATTATTATTATTATTATTATTATTATTATTATTATTATTATTATTATTATTATTATTATTATTATTATTATTATTATTATTATTATTATTTATTATTACATGTATTATCCTTATCATCATTATTATTATTATTATTATTATTATTATTATTATTATTATTATTATTATTATTATTATTATTATTATTATTATTATTATTATTATTATTATTATTATTATTATTATTATTATTATTATTATATTTTTATTACATGTATCATCATCATCATCATCATCATCATCATCATCATCATCATCATCATCATTATTATTATTTATTATTAATCTTCTGCTTCCCTGGGATCCAATGCAATATAGAAATAAATAAATGACAATAAATAAGGTAAGGTGAATTCTGCAGTAAACACACGTTAATGTTCTATGTTCTAATAAACTGCTTGATTGTGGTGGAGTAGGGGGAGGCCATATATTAGTCCCTTCCTCTTCTGCCAACACTTTAATATTCCACCATCATCTGATTACTCACACCCTCCACCTCCTTCCCAAGCAACAATGCCACCTTCCCCTCAGTGCCCACCCTCACAAACTCCTCCAACCATATTCCAGCCTCAATTCCATCCAGCTCATTCATTAACCCTTTCCGTTCGCTTCCAAATGTATCACAGCCTATTAGAAAGTGCCCCACATCTTCCACTTCCTTCCTGTCTGTCACACAACACACATCTATCATCAATACACAGCCTACATCGCTTCTTGTCCTGCAATAGACCTGCTGACCCTGTCCTCAATCAAAACATCAACCTCACTCCCTCATATCCCTGTAATGACCTTATATATATCTCTGCTCCATCACCTTTTGCCAACCTATACCACTTCAGGCTGCTCATACTCTCGACATCCTCCTTCCAATCACACACATTTCTCTTCTTCATCTTAACCTTCCATTGCCCCACAATCTTAGATTGTCATCCAGATTGTATTTCCTCCTCCCAGTACATATATATTCTTCCTCTTCATCCAAAGCTTGTCTGCCACAACTTTCACCAGTTTACCGTCCTCCATCTTTGCAAGGCTCCTACCTAATTTCCTACAAGCAGTCTGTCCTCCTGTCAACCACACCAGCATGTTCCAGGCTTGGCCTAGCCAACAGCTCCTACACCATCCTATCTCTATCCACTTCTATTTTTCCGTTCACTTTAACTAAACCACACTCACTGACTTTCGTTCAGCTTTAACCTTCGTCTCAAATGTACATTCCCTCTAAGTTTCCCATCAAACCACACACCCAGAGATCTATCTACTTCCACTGATCTCCATGCCCCACAATCTTAGATTGTCATCCAGATTGTATTTCCTCCTCCCAGTACATATATATTCTTCCTCTTCATCCAAAGCTTGTCTGCCACAACTTTCACCAGTTTACCGTCCTCCATCTTTGCAAGGCTCCTACCTAATTTCCTACAAGCAGTCTGTCCTCCTGTCAACCACACCAGCATGTTCCAGGCTTGGCCTAGCCAACAGCTCCTACACCATCCTATCTCTATCCACTTCTATTTTTCCGTTCACTTTAACTAAACCACACTCACTGACTTTCGTTCAGCTTTAACCTTCGTCTCAAATGTACATTCCCTCTAAGTTTCCCATCAAACCACACACCCAGAGATCTATCTACTTCCACTGATCTCCATCACATTCCACTTCTCCCTTTCCCAATGAGCATTACCATACTCTTCTTCCCATTAAACTTCAATTTCCATCTTATCGCATACCTCTGCACCACATCCAACATCTCTTGGAATCATCAGCACAGAGCAATGCACCACCCCGTACCATCCACCTTTAATCCCAGCTCAGCTCCCTCTAGTTCATCCATTATTCCTGACACATACATGTTGAATAATGTTGGTGGCAAAGGACACCCTTGCCTAAGTCCCCCCTCTATCCCAACCTCAACTGACCTCCACCCGATACTCTCCTCCCATTATACAGGCTTTATTATTGTTATTGTTATTACTGTTATTATTATTATTATTATTATTATTATTATTATTATTATTATTATTATTATTATTATTATTATTATTATTATTATTATTATTATTATTATTATTATTATTATTATTATTGTGTCATTATTATTATGTGTCATCATCATCATCATTACACCCACCCACAAATACCCACCCAAACACACACACACACATACACACATGCCTTCTTCATGTACCGTCCCTTACCATTATAGTCTCAAAGCTGCCAAATTGTAGAGTACCAATGCTGGTTGTATAATCAAAAACAGATATATTTAAAGACAGACTAATAGTGGCACTTATTTACCTGTCAATTGGAAGACGGATATATTCACACATGCCACTGGACTTGACCATTTCCAGCTGCCGGATGCAAGACACATATGCAAGTCTCGATTGAATCTCCGACAAGTTAGGCACCTGTTTAGACGACACAAGTTAGCTGGATAATAACGTCCCATTAAGTGCACATGCACACACAAACATACATACCCTGACTTTAGTTGCAAAAGGATTGAGTTTATTCCAAAGTAAGTACCAGCCAGAGATGTGGTCGCCATAGTTAGTCATTTCATTGTTGTCAACTGCCCCCACATCAATAGCAATGATCGTTTCAGCTCCATGAACAGAAATAACATCCGCTGCAGAATACAAAGGCAGGGACATTAATCAAGGATTATTCTAGTCGAGTGACTACACAGTTCACCAGGCAAGTTGTTGACGTATCCTCCGTCTAGAAGTAGATGTCCATCCACAGGGTCGCAGAGTGGAGGCAAATAGCCAGACAGGGACATACTGGCACGTATATAGCGCCATAAGCTTCCAGAGGTGTGCACTCGCATCTTGGACTCGGTGATGTCGGTAGTAATGCAGAAGTAAGGAATCCAAAGATCCTGTCATGCAACATCATTAGAAAAGATGGAAGAGCAGTTCTATATAGCACTCTAGCTATGGGCCTCCTGAAACTCACTTCAATATGCTTCTCTCCAAACAGATTATGAATTGATGTGTTAAACGATCGTCCTGCATTATTATAAATATACGTGCAATGAAACATGGAATGTCACATGTCAACTGGTCACAGTCACATGCATGTATATCCTTCCCAGGCATGAGAGCTTAGAAATATTTTACCAAATAGTTTAGGAAAGTTCCTTCCAATAACATAGAACTGTCACATGTCCACTGGTCCTCATCACACAACAGAATAACACCATCGAATCTTAGAAACCTCTCTTCAATCGCAATCCTGGAAACATACAAGCGTGCATTTCACTGAGGGCTCTTCGTAAACGTTCTGATCTTAAGAGCTCAGGAAAGTGTTCCTCATCTTGGGAGCTTAGAAAAGTTTTCCTCTCATGGAAGGAAATCCAAACGGTGAGGACCAATGCTTAAAAGCTTGGTGGACACTAAACATCGAGAGAGCTCAACAACCAGAGTTTAAGTTAACTATTTATTTTGCATGCACCACGCGAGATAGTATTCGAGACATATTTTAGGAGAGTCGCACAAGCTTGCTTAGTATCTGCTAAGGCCACATCAAGTTTTCCAATTTTGCGAATTTCCAACACAAGTTCCTTAAAAAACATAGCCGAGTTGAGAAGTGAAGCGCATGAATTCTGATTAGGCTATTTCCTAAGCAATAAACATTTGTGGGTATTAAAACTGTAATGGCTAAAGGTCCCTTGCATGTGAACTACCGTATATTCGCTAATAGGAACCACGATTATTATTTACTTCCGTCCAATCTACCAGTGATGATTGCAGTTGTGAAGGAGTTCAAGTGCCTATTTGGAGGACTTTCGAGTGTCCGTGGGTCAATGGTTGAATATTGGTGCCAGGAAAGCAGAAGTCAAGGGTTTAATACCTGCTTGTGCCAAGAACATCCCCCCCCCCTCCCCTCCATGATTTTTTCCTCTCAGATTATTCCCCTCGTCTTCAGTTCCCAGTTTATAAATTTAATGAGCAATTATTTGGGCATGTCTTATTGCTATTACCAATTGAGACTGAGCTCCATGGTTACAAATGTTGGGGCAGTTCCTAATCGAGGAAATACGGTATCCGAAAAAATCAGCACAAAGTCTTAGAGAATAAAGGCGGGAACTCTCACTATCGAACAAAGGTCTTTTGACCTGGGAAAACGTGATAAAAAACAACAACTATGAAGACCCCAACATTCATGTGAATATGGCACACCCAGAAACTGCATGGCTGCAATAAATAAGGACTAAGAGGACAATTGACTCTGAGATAGCATTTCCACGAACTTGTCTTACCTGAGAACATTGATGTGGATGGGTAAGTCAGGTCTAGCACTTTGTTCCAAAAACTGGCCATGCCTTTGGCCCACTCTCTTGCTCTACTCTCCACATTTCTGAAATTCCTCTCTTCACAGTAGAGAGCGCCCACTAAAGCTCCTATGCTTGTCCCAGCAACCATATCAATGGGCACACCTAGAGATGAGCACAGCACAAGTTTCACCCACAAACAAACATCAAGGAACAAGTTCACACATTTCCTGGTATATAACCCTTTGAGCAACTGAGGGGTTTATTCAAAGCTTGGGTACAATAACCTGGGCGTGGTCATAAAGTTCTACACTTTTGGTAGCAACTGAGAGCACACACAACGGGGCTAATTTGAGCTTTATATGAATACAATCACAAAAAAGGAGCTATGCAGCTCCGAAGACACGAGTTAATAATAACTTCCCTCCCAACCCCCCTCCATGGATTGAACATTACAAGTAGCATTCCCTGCAGTCGTTTGTGATAACTCATGCAGATGACACCCACACACACACACACACAACGAAAGATGATTGTACAATTCTGCATCTCTTGCCTTTCGAATTGCAAGTTATGAAGAAACCAAACGGACGCAGACAATTCTTAGGAAATTCGAGTCTTCTGCTACTACCGCTACTAAAGTTAATATTATGAAATTTTTAATGTAATGTCGTAGGATAACGAAAAAAAAAACTTTTTCAAGAAAAAAACAAGACCTGATATGCAGTTACGTGTAGGACTCCTGGGCACGGGCATAAAGGTTTGCATGGTTACAGATAATGAAGAACAGTTCTTATCGCAATTTACAATTTTGGGTCTATAATTAACCAAGGATTCAAACCTGGGAGACAAGATATTCATGCAAAGATCAGAGCTAGCTGTGTGCTTGTGTACTCATATTCGGGAGCAAAACAACAACAACAACACCAACAACAACAACAAAGGCAATTTAAACGGCAAAGAAGTTTCTTTTCTTTTGTTCATATTTTGGGAGACACTACTTTGAAAACTTGCTAAGCCACACAGTAAGTGCTGCCACATGTTACAGCCGTAGTAGAGTTGAGGACTACTCAAAGCCCAGAACAAGTTTTGTGCACTGGTTCAGTCATCATAGGCATGTATTAGTTGACACTTAATGCAATGCCATAAACCAAACCACAAGTGTTATCATTACATTGCCAAGCTCAGTGACTATGAAGTGGCCCACCCGTTACTTCAAGTGAGGCCAGCCCAACTATCGTACCAGCTTCAGCGAGTGCTCTGATAGCTCCCACATGAGCAATGCCTCTTGCTCCACCTCCTCCTAGCACCAGCCCCACAGAACTACCCGTCAGTCGCCGTGCAAGTCTAGCGCAATCAGAATACCTGCAGTGCAATGAAGTGAAGTACATCGAAGAACAAGACAAGCGTCACTCAGAACTTACTTGTCCACTTCTTCAACTTCCTGTAACAATAGTTTAGTAAGTATTATTCAACACATCTGAAGCACACGCTTTATTTTACCATACAACAATACAAAGAAGTTGTACTAACTTACTATGACCTCTGGAGAAAAGAAAGCATTAGGACACCGCACCTGTGAGACATCAGGGAGTACAACATGAAGGTGCATGTAGTCTTAACTATGTACTTGTCACTGTTGCTGTTGTGTGTCACTATGCATGCATGCATGTGGTGAGCTCACATGCAAGTGCACTATGCATGCATGCATGTGGTGAGCTCACATGGAAGTGCACTATGCATGCATGCATGTGGTGAGCTCACATGGAAGTGACTATGCATGCATGTATGTGGTGAGCTCACATGGAAGTGAAAAGAGATCCAGCCCAGAGCATTGAGCCACTTGACCGTGCCTACTGGATGCAGCGCTGTTTCTTTGTGGAGCAAGACCAACTCTTTCTGCACTCGCATTGAAATAAGCTCCACTTGTCGGACTATGTGGGACATCGACTCTGAAGGAGTCTTCTCAGCCAATCCAACAAGAAGGATGCAGTCAGCCTAGCACACACACACACAGCAAGCACATGCAGCTATCAAACATATATTATACACATAGCAAACACTATATACATTATATATAGCACATAGCAAACACTACATACATTATAGTACATGGCAAACACTACATATATTATAGCACATAGCAAACACTACATACATTATAGGACATAGCAAACACTATATACATTATAGCAAACACTACATATATTATACTAAGACACTAACAACAAATATTACTAACACTAACACACACATATTACTAACACACATATTACTAACACTAACATATTACTAACACTAAGACAAAATAACCGAACCTATTAATTATACTACACAAAATAAAATTACTAACACTAACAACACATTGTTATCATAAACATGCTAATATAACAGACATTTAAAACACTAACCTAAACACAAGTTAAGTACTAGCACTAACATCTTAACATTACATATGCTACTTAATTCACCAACTCAACTCTTAACTGAAACTAAAACTTTAACACAACACTGTCAACTAAGACTAACACAACACGCATTAGTTACTACCATACCAGTATTTCAAGTAGCAAGTTATGACAGAGAGTTAGTTACTATAGTACTATCATTAGAAAGCACACCAACATTAGAACAGAGTATTCTGCAGACCTGTCTGATACACCTAGCAGTCCACGGAGACACATCGGCGTCAGCTTCATAGAGCACAATGCGGTGTGTGTCCTCCTGATGGCCCAGCCATGTCCTCAGACGATACTCGTGAATGCTGGAACACACACATGCATCTAGTCAACATGCACACACTCCGCCCAATTGTTATTTAAGTGAGTAATAATGAAAGACGACATCCAACAAGTGATCATTGGCTCAAGTTCCACCACAAGTGGTTCATTGTACGTCTAACAGTTATTCCCTATTGCCGGTCTCACAAAAAATAACAGAAAGGTGCACTGCAAGAACTTAACTGCTCCCCTTGAAAAGCAGCCAGGTTGGGCACATTCTACCCAGAGCATTGCTTGCACCAAAATTAGCACAGTATATAAACGATGCATCCCCCACATTATTTGGCCTTCACATAATAACTGTATGATGATTGTGATGAAGTTAGCAATACCACACAGAACTCTAATATCCAGCAGGCGCCTCTGCTTAAGCTATCATTATTCTTCATCCTCCATCCCATGAAATTAAAGTCATTAAGCTCAGCTTCAACAAGTCTGCCAATGGACTGTCTCTGCAATATTATCCTTCCACTTGTCTTGCTAGTCCACGTGTTCAAGACCAACTATACCTGTTATACTGGCTCTTGGTCCAATCCTTCACTGAAACGGCATAGTGGGTGCTTTGTATGTGATAGCACTCACTACTATGTACACATACAGTCCACACTTTACCAGTTATATAGCAACAGGCTACAATTAACCATCATGCTTGTGCAATGAGTGAAGGGGCCAGAAGACGTGCATTGGTATATATAATCGTAAGCCAGAGGTAAACAATTATTTGTAACTTGCCATTTTCCCCCAAAAGTTAAAATAGTCATTGCCAAGTAAGGAAATTTAATTATTATTTATGTTACTATAATAATAATTATTCCACAGGAATGAATACTTTATATGGTATGAGCTTAACAATACAACCATTGGCTGCCATCTTCTAACCCACTTCTGTCTCTCCAGGATTTAGCCACACTTCAAACCTAGGGATGGACTGTCTAATCCCAAGAAGCCAATCTCAATGGATCTCATCTGGGACTATTGCCTTAGCAACGATGAGGTGAAGAGAACGATTAAGCGAGTCAAAAACAAACAAATAACAACAACAACTAAGAAGCCAAGTTCACATTGGAAGAAGTGGTTCATTATCATCCCTGCACCCACTGCACCCACTAGTGGCTCAAGTCCGTGGGAGCACTATCGCATTGCTGCTACCCATAGAAAGTTGTATGCATGGCGGCCTCACATTACATCAGAGCTTGACACACACACCCGTTGTAGCCTCTACTCCCGCCATCAGCATTACTACAATCACACGTATACGATAAAAATTCCTTTGTGGAGTACATTTTAATATAAATCAATTACAATGACCTAACTGTTCCTGATGAAGGCTAATCTAGTCATAACATCGAGAGTGAATTCCAAGTTGATTATTGAGAAGGTCATTGTAATTTCGTTATGTCAATTGGAAGTACATTGAATGTAAATCACATGGAAAAATTAGAAGGAAAAAAAAGAAAAGCTGTACGATTATTTTCAGCTGACATCAAACACTCCAAGGTTTCTCTATCAACAAGCTCTTGTTTTCTTACTGCCAATGCAACCAAAATACTTGCAGTCTTCATCAATTCTTCAGAAATTTGCCTGATGAAGACAGCACTTGAAATGTTGGCACTGATTTTTTTTAAGCTACTGAAAGAGAAAACTTAAAACAAAAAAGTTGTTGACCTCAGGAAATTATAATACGAACCTTTCCAAAGCTGAGCTGCCCAGCTCCTTCTGAACAAGATCACTCGTCAGTCTCACAGAAGGTGCTACAAGGAAAGATTGTGTTAGTTAATGGACGAGGCCGTCCCTTGGGACATGCCTACACTGGTGTATGTGTTAGTTAATGGACGAGGCCGTCTCTTGGAACATGCCTACACTGGTGTATGTGTTAGTTAATGGACGAGGCCGTCCCTTGGGACATGCCTACACTGGCACATGTGTTAGTTAATGGACGAGGCCGTCCCTTGGGACATGCCTACTCTGGCGTAATTGATATATTCGTACCTATAACATTGATGGCAGCGCAGAGGTACTTGGTGAAGTTAGTGAGAGGGACATCGCGGGTGATGGGCACCACAGCGACGGTGGACAAGTTGGACACCATATGCTTCTTACTTTCTGGCAGAGCTGCACAGAATGAAACAGTGCACACGTCACTTCAACTGCTCCCACTATGAACGCATGCACCCAAAGACCAGAACCTTCTGAATGGTCCGCTGTCAGTACAGGGCTGGATAGAGGAGCGTTGATCCTGTGATAGCTGCCCAAAATACGTTGGCCAAGCACTTGGATTAGCCGTGAGATCACTTGTGGCTGCTTTAGCTTGATGGTGCTGAGAAGACCACTTGGTAGGCAGGCCACCTCTGTGTCTCTGATAGCATGCACAGTAGTGGCACACGCAGAGTTGGTCAACACTTCCACCTGCAATACAGTACTTGGAAGAGTGCCTGGAATAGAGTGTGAGGCCACTCACCAAGCCAATGGTCTCTCCTCTTCCAAACTCATCCACTAACTCCTTCTTCCCCTCGGACTTCCGCACCACAGACCTGACACGGCCATTGAGTATGATGAAGGCAGCATTGGCCTCGTCTCCTTGGCGATACAGAGCTCGTCCGGCCTCCAGCTCCATCCAGTCCAAAGCAAAGTCCATTTGTCTGACAATAGGAGACAACCTCTGGACCAAACCATAAGCCAGACCACAGACTGCCTGAGGGCACTCAGACATGATGCTACACAAGAGAGGGGGCTGAACCTTGCGTACAAGTGTAAGGACTACCTATCACTCACTGGTAGAGGCTAGTTTTGGTGATGGCCACCAGGTGTGAGTCTAGGCCAGCAGCGATGGTGAAGAAGGACGGCTCACCAGTTAGAGCCGACAACACACCACAGAACTCACCAGGATGTGCCACATAAAGCAGGTCCTTTAACACACACAACAACAGCAGCAACAACAACAGCATCAACAACAACAGCAACAACAACATCAGCAGCAACAACATTAACAACCACAAAATGACAACAACAAATGGTGATAAATACTTGCACATCATTAGTGGTTCGTGTACATACTTGTGGAGAAGGTGAAAATTCAGCTTCACTAGTTTGTCTGAACACTTTCAGTCTTCCAGTGGCAATGAAGTACACACAACTGTCCAGATCTCCTTCCAGGCCCAGCAGGGAGTCCATGGGAACTTCAATGAGCTGAGTCCGGCCCTTCAGCAAAGACTCGTCCTACACAGGGAAGATGTGTGGCTGCAGTGACTAGAGCAGAAGGACAACAGTATGCAGCAGACCTTTAGTTGGAGGATTTTGACCAGATCCTGCATGGCGGCCTTGAGCACATCAGTGCGGCACGAGTGAGAGGATATGGAGAATGCAGTAGCGGATGAGCAGGATGCAGAGGACGGCTCTTGGTGCAGGGTACCATCGCTGGAGAACTCTTGGCGGTCAACACGAGCCTAGCAGTAAGCACAGAGTGAGTGAGTGAGTGAGTGGGTGAGTGAGTGAGTGTGTGAGTGAGTGAGTGAGTGAGTGAGTGTGTGAGTGAGTGAGTGAGTGAGTGGGTGAGTGAGTGAGTGAGTGAGTGAGTGTGTGTGTGAGTGAGTGAGTGAGTGTGTGAGTGAGTGAGTGAGTGATGTCGATTCTAAAACACACGGAAACAGTCTACAGTAGCTAGCAAAACAAACACAACAACAACAACAACAACAGTAACAACAGCAGCAACAGCAACAACAGCAACAACAACACAAGAATGAAGCAAATAAGACACACAGCAACAGTACCTGGTCTATGACATTGTCAAACTCTGGGGACTGACTGGGAAGAAGCCTATGAGTGAAGTGTTCATTCTGTGACGTGTCAATGGCCACCACCTTCTGCTTGGTGGCAGCAGTGGGGGGAGAGTCATCGTCAGAATCTAAGCTGAGACGTCGAATGATCCCTTGACGCATGCGATGTTGCTGATGTTCAGGAAATACACTGTCATCGCGTGAGGGAAGCAACTTCACAGAAGAATCTTGCGTGCATGGTACACATAAACGCACATGAGATCAGATACAAGTTCATCCATCGAAAACTCTCGTTACCTTGGTGCATGGAATGTTTCAACTTGGTGACACAGTAGTCTCCACTCAGCAAGGTAGGTTTCTACACCGCAGCAACCATTGCACACACATACGCACTAACATTTATTAACAATATTCACAGGTCTTGCCTGATTCAAGAGTTCCCTCCCTAGACCCAGCACGTGGTTCAGAGCCAAGAATGTGACCCTCTGAAGGCGCAGCATGACAATCTACAAAGAATCGGCATACAACACACTTAAAGACACCCGAGATCTCTTCACCATCCTCCCCTCTCCACTCACTTGCACCATTCTCAGGAGGGAGTCAGGATTGTCTGCAAAGAAGTTCTGAAATGCTTTACCACTCACCCTGCAAAATGGAAAGTTAGTCTGAAAGAGCTAGTCCAAAAGGAGGAATGATGATGATGATGATGATGATGATGATGATGATGATGACGATGATGATGACGACGACGATGATGATAATAATGATAAATAAATAAATAAAAAGAGAGAGGCTACACCAAGATCACATCCAGTTTGAGGATCCTTTACCATTTAAAATCAAGTGCATATTTACACTGATCTGATGGTAAAGGGTAACTGGTGCTGGTCTACTTGGGTGTTGGTTTGCTTTAGTTCTGCTAGCTGAGATGCCTGCACTCAGTTGTAGGAGTGCTTTTAAGCTGGCATGGCATCCAGTGGCATCTAAACACACTTGCACATACAGAGAGACATAGTTGCCCCAAAAAGTGTGTGTGTGTGGTAGGGGGGGGAACAGAATCGAACGGGGGACTTTGTGGACGAAAGCAAATTTGAATAATTCATTTTCTGTTTCAGGTTTTACTTAATTCCATTTCATCTTTAACTTTTAGAAACTATTCAGTTTCAAAATTATCTTTAGAAAAGAAGTGCAAAAATGAATGGAAAAGGTGTGGGGTGTGGTTTTCCTTGAACTACTTGGCACGTTCCTTCCTCTGCTGATACAAGGCTAACTGGTGCACTTCTTTTGGCCTTCTTGGAGGCTCTGAATCTGTCACCTCTTTCTTCCACATGCATATATACTAATGCCTTAGCCTTTGAATGGTGGACAATTTTAATGCCTCACCAGCTGGGTAAAATCCCCCCCCCCCCCATAATAATCAAGACTTGTTAAATGCAATTGCAAGACTGAAGGCAATTATATGTAGCTCTCCTGTGATTTTCAATAAGTTATCCTCAAGATCTACAACTGCTAAGAAAAAAGTCTGACTCAGCTTAAAAATGAAGCTACAAACCACACAGCTGTAGTTATGGCAGCTGCTTTGTAGCAAGTAGCCAATGAGAATATCATGCAAGCCTCTCATTCCAGCAATTCCTGAATACCACTCTCTTCCATGATAGAGGCAAATGATTCCCCCTATACATACATGTATATATATTATTCTCAAGACCTCTCAGTAAATTACAATGCCTTTCTCAATAATCAACTTGCATTTTTTCCTCTCAACGTGACTAGTTTATTATTGAGAAGATCGTTGTAATATAATTATATATACTATTGCTGAGGAAGTCTGTTGTCTGTGACAATGTCGAAAGGTACTTTCAAGAGCTTGTCCAGGCAAGCAATACAAATTCTGCAAAGTTCAACTCCATGCTTCCGGCATTAATGTCTCCTTCTAAACAACTTTCAAACTTGTTTCTTCGTGTCTACTACCACACAAGGCAGCACATACCGATGGCTCGTTGCAGCACAGACCCATGGCTTGTTGCAGCACACATCACATGGCTAGTTGATCTTGTGGTTACTTTTGTTAGAGTCATACGCTGATTGAGTACAGACTCCGCCAAGGACTTGGTAACGGAGGCATTAGGAGAACTCCTCAAACCAACAGTAGAACTCAAGCCAGCAGAAGAAGAACTCAAACCAACAGTAGAACTAAAGCCAACAGTAGAACTTAAGCCAAATGTAGAACTCAAACCAACAGTAGAACTCAAGCCAACAGTAGAACTCAAGCCAACAGTAGAACTCAAGCCAACAGTAGAACTCAAGCCAACAGTAGAACTCAAACTAACAGTAGAACTGAAGCCAACAGTGGAACTCAAGCCAACAGTGGAACTCAAGCCAACAGTGGAACTCAAGCCAACAGTGGAACTCAAGCCAACAGTGGAACTCAAGCCAACAGTGGAACTCAAGCCAACTGTAGAACTCAAACCAACAGTAGAACTCAAGCCAACAGGAGAACTCAAGCCAACAGTAGAACTCAAGCCAACAGTATAACACAAGCCAACAGTATAACTCAAGCCAACAGTAGAACTGACGTGTCACTTGGTGTGCTAATATATGCATGTGAGCAACCTGGATTGAATCAAGGAATCTTTCAGTGATCTTTACCCATTGTGGGTTTTATCCTGCCATCAAGAACACAGATCATCCATGGCAAGGCATTGAAGTGTTTGGACTCACCACGTACCAAAACTGATGAATGAATGCAAGGGAGAGAAAGACCGCAGACAGATAAAGATAGGTCCTAACCACAGATTGTACACTGCCTTTAAGATGCACCACTCTATTATACCCTACAGCAAGCACAATAGAAATGTTTTTGGAGCTCCAAGCGTCTGAAACCACTGACCGTTTATGCTGCCAGGAAGCTGTCAAAGTGAGTTAGTTATAGCTGAGATGTGACCTTCTGTCTTTTGGTGTTCTAGGTGTGCACCAAATTGACCAATACTGAGTGCGCTACGTAGCACCCCCTGGATAGCCCAGGGCTCATGTCATTGTCAGCAGTGCCCACTTCCGTAAGAAGTGAAATAATGGGCAATATTTAGAACTCAACAAATCCGGAAACAGCGGAGTTGAATAACTGACTTTCATGCACTCTCAATGGGAACATACTCAGCACCAGATGAAAGTTTCATAGAAAGGAAATTGATATGTAGTAATTAAGCCGCAACGTTTTCCTTTTCTGGTCAAATATTGTAATTAAAGAATCCTTTTAGTGAGGGGACGATATAGAAAGAGCGTGTATGTGTGTTAGTTTCTGTGTATGTATAAGCAGGTATGCATATGTATTTTGTGCTCCGTGTGTGTGTATATCCATGTGTGTGTGTATAAGTGTGTGCGTGCATGTATAAGCACGTGCATGAGTGTGTGCATGTATAAGTGTGTGTATGTGTGTGCATGTGTGTACATGTGTGCATGTGCGTGCATGCATAAGCATGTGTGTGAGTTTGTGCGTGTATAAGTGTGTGTGTGTGTGTATAAGCATGCGTGTGAGTGTGTATAAAGGTGTGCGTGCATGTATAAGCATGTGTGTGAGTGTGTGTCTGTGTGCGTGTATAAATGTGTGTGTGTGTGTATAAGCATGCGTGTGAGTGTGTATAAAGGTGTGCGTACATGTATAAGCATGTGTGTGAGCATGTATAAGTGTGTGTGTATGTGCGTGCATGTATAAGCATGTGTGTGGGTGTGTCTGTGTGTGTGTACAAGTGTGTGTGTGTGTGTGTACAAGTGTGTGCGTACATGTTTGTGCATGTGCATGCATGTATGCATGTGAGACATGGAACACTCTCAAAGCTCCTGTTGTGCTTGTTAAGTGGCTAGAGACCAATTGCTCTGGATATTTCTTGAGATGTGTTAAACAGACAAACCAGTTTATTACCGACTATGATATGAAATACAATATACAGTATATACAGACATATGCATGGAGAGTTTCCTCCAGATCTCAGTTACTCCTACTCTTCATTCCAGCTCGATGGGCAAAGAGACCGTACTTGCCGGGAGTATAGGATGCAGAAGCTGCTTCAATCTTCCTCTCCATTTCGGGAGCATGACTTATAAACTGAATGTGTCAATTCTGCTGGGATGTAAATCCCATTAGCTAAATAGAATCACTGGGTGGGCGTGGTCACAAGTAGAGCATGTGACCTCATTCTATAACTAGTTTTAATGCGCTTGAGATGTGTGAAATGCCTGGAACTAACATGCAAGTACTTCATCTTTAAAGCTCAAGAATTTGCAGAGAAGTCGGGGAATATAAGAGTTCAAAGGGAGCCCAGAGTAACGGAAAAGCTGGTAAGCCGATATCAATGCTGCAAGAGTGAATAGGAGATAATCTATGCTGTGAGTCTGCAAAGAAGATGATTGTGTTGGCAATGCTAAGACCATCTTGGGTTGAGGTCAGAGCTCACCCTAGCTCCTGCATGCTGGCAGATGACCTCTCTATTCAGTGTGAGATCCATCCTCTGTCATCTTTGATTTTTGTAATGGAATTGTATTTTGGGGGCGAGTTATACTCTGGCAAATAAGCATACAGGGAAGATTCCTCAGGGAGAGGGGTGGGGCATATCTCTAATGGTCTTTGCCTACTAAAGGACATATCTCTAATGGTCTTTGCTTACTAACGGATATCTCTAATAGTCTTTGCTTACTGGAGGACATATTTCTAATGGTTTTTGCTTACTGAAGAGCATATATCTCTCTAATGTTCATTGCTTACTGTAGGACGTATCTCTAATGGTCTTTGCTTACTGTAGGACATATCTCTAAAGGTCTTTACTTACTGTAGGACGTAGGTGTCTCTCAGAGCCTTGGCCGCCACGGTCGTGAAAGATTTTGTGTGCCCTGTCACTACGTCCAGTATACTGAGCATGCTGTGCACACTGTCACCAGGCCCCGCCTCCTTCAAAGGAAGCTCCGTACCATCCTAGCACACATCATACACGTAGCAGCATCAGACATGATGTCATCAGCATTGACATAGCACACCTCTATCACCGCCTGCCCACAGGAAACTGTTTCCACTCCACAGTCTGTTAGTGTGTTAGTAAAACACCTCAAGAATGGCTTGACATGTCTTCAATAAAATGGCAGGCAGGTCAAGCTACGTAACGAGGAAACTTCGAAAGGTCTGGGTTAAGGACCTTTATCAAACTTGGTAGACAGATGAATTATGTACGGGGGAAGAAATTCATTAAAACTTGAAAGGTCAATCAATGGGCAGGGTCTACATCCCATAATGATAGTTTTCATTACTGATTCACAGTGGACACACACAAATCATTTTAGGAGCACTCATTCTTCATAAGAAGGTAAGGGATCGTCAATATCACAAATGAAAATAGGATGGTCTGCCCCTCTCCCCAAACTGTGTTGTGTCTCTAATGTGACTCCTGCAACACACAAACATGGCTGCTAAACATTCACCACTTGCAGATTCATAGGGAATGTGCCCACTCTGGGACACCCAATAAAGCCATCACATCTAGATACCTCACATCTAGATACCTCACAGTGTGTGTGTTTAGCACACCACCATCCTCCTATGGCCTGACAGCAAAAGGTTGAAAGGTAATGAACTTCTTCTAAATGCCATAGCTAGTCAGCTCCTATTTTGGTGAAGGCAGTGTGTGTGTGCCATTGTTGGTGAGGCAGTGTGTGTGTGCCCTATTGTTGGTGGAGGCAGTGTGTGTGTGCCCTATTGTTGGTGAGGCAGTGTGTGTGTGCCCTATTGTTGGTGGAGGCAGTGTGTGTGCCCTATTGCTGGTGGAGGCAGTGTGTGTGCCCTATTGTTGGTGGAGGCAAGTGTGTGTGCCCTATTGTTGGTGGAGGCAGTGTGTGTGCCCTATTGTTGGTGGAGGCAGTGTGTGTGCCCTATTGTTGGTGGAGGCAGTGTGTGTGTGCCCTATTGTTGGTGGAGGCAGTGTGTGCCCTATTGTTGGTGGAGGCAGTGTGTGTGTGCCCTATTGTTGGTGGAGGCAGTGTGTGTGCCCTATTGTTGGTGGAGGCAGTGTGTGTGCCCTATTGTTGGTGGAGGCAGTGTGTGTGTGCCCTATTGTTGGTGGAGGCAAGTGTGTGTGCCCTATTGTTGGTGGAGGTAGTGTGTGTGCCCTATTGTTGGTGGAGGCAGTGTGTGTGTGCCCTATTGTTGGTGGAGGCAGTGTGTGTGTGCCCTATTGTTGGTGGAGGCAGTGTGTGTACCCTATTGTTGGTGGAGGCAGTGTGTGTGTGCCCTATTGTTGGTGGAGGCGGTGTGTGTTCCCTATTGTTGGTGGAGGCAGTGTGTGTGTGCCCTATTGTTGGTGGAGGTAGTGTGTGTGTGCCCTATTGTTGGTGGAGGTAGTGTGTGTGCCCTATTGTTGGTGGAGGCAGTGTGTGTGTGCCCTATTGTTGGTGGAGGCAGTGTGTGTGTGCCCTATTGTTGGTGGAGGCAGTGTGTGTATGCCCTATTGTTGGTGGAGGCAGTGTGTGTGTGCCCTATTGTTGGTGGAGGCAGTGTGTGTGCCCTATTGTTGGTGGAGGCAGTGTGTGTGCCTGGGACCAATGTAGCCAACCTCTTGGTGAGCATAGTATATTTTACCACTGAAGCACTGCCAAGGTCTCGGATGCCTGCAAAGTACTACAGTTGAGAACGATCTTCCACCAAAAGTCATATAGTATAATAATCGACTATTGGCCGAGTGTGCATCAGTTATAGGCAGGCAGTTTACAGGCAAAATGATAGAGATATTTTACGGATGCCAGTTGAACTCTTGCAAGAAGTGTATTGCTTGGAATCCATCCTGCCTCTGTCTCTCTTGGATTCCAGACTCAGAGTAAATTGTAGAAAAATGTAGTACATACATGTGGTGCTAGATAGCCAATTGCATCAATAGGGCTCAGAAGTGGCCATGTATTAACTACCCGTCTATCAACTAGCAAAGTATTAACTATTCCTGTATTAACTAGCCTTGTATTAGCTAACCTGTATTAACCAGCCGTGTATTAACCATCCCTATATTAACCAGAAATCTGCTTTGTGCTAGGAGCAGTGCCTAACTTCAACACAAAAGCATCAACTATTCTAAGAGAAACGTACTCCCAGCGTTCGACCCAAACAGAAGAAAACCATAGGTCACATAACCATTAACGACTTGTTGCATCTGCTCTGGCTGTTAAGATGATGACATGGGCACTGTAAGAGAATGGCTGTACTCTTGCTATGGCAGGAGGATCCACGAGGAAGGTATAGATGATCTTGATATTGACATCACCACTAACAAAGTATGTCCTCTATGCAAGTCAAGAATAGCAACAACTGTTAATAGCTGGTAAGGGATCGTCAAACAATAGATGGTAAGGGATCATCAAACATGCTGACTTTATTGTGCTCGTTTTTAAAGCCCATTTTTAAAAACTAGATATCAGCTATGGTGTTGTTTGCACAAGTGGCCGATATTTCAAGTAGCCAGAAACGTATGACTAGCCGACAAGCTCGTGGACGGCAAATGGTGAGTGACCGCAACGCTTTGTGGCCTCTCTTTCCCTCCTAAGTAAAGATCCAATGCTCCCAAGTAAGTTTATTGGCTTATGGAAGAAGCCATGGCCTTTAGTTAGAGCCTTGAACCAAGTTATGAGAGCGATCCAAAGCTAACTTATGAGGGAAGGCGGAAACCTCGGCCAAGATATGACTACTCACACTACTACATGTGCATATGTAGTTGGCTTCGTTTATGGGTTACAAAACACGACACACGCACCAAAAAATTACTGTGTAAAGGACAAGTCATTATATGAACCAAGGATATATAATTTAAAAAATAAAATGGGGGGGGGAGTGTGTGTGGCAGGCAATAAAAGTTCCCACATTTATTCCAGTGGGACTCAATCCCAGCCAGTACCAAAGCCTATACGTACATATGCCGAGAACCTATCTCCATACTCCCACTCAAAATCAGCCGCCAATCACAAGGTGGGCACCTTCCAGGAGTCCGAACTCCAATTAATGCACACTCATTTGGGAGAGTCCAAAAATGGCTGATGATTGCAACTACCATCATGGATTCTCGCTTCATTGTTGTCTCTGGAAGCCATTCAGCTGAAGAAAGCTGCACGGGTCCTTATGCTTACTGGAAACAACTCGAAATCCCTTGGCTCTTGAGAAAGACTGTGCTCATGGGATGGCTATAAGTTCAGACATAGCACGATGTAACGCTGTGTAACTTTCATTTGTAACCTCAAGGGAGCTGAAAACTGCAGCTTATTGTAATACCCTAAACTGGCTGTTTAGCGCTCACTTTTAACCCCCAACCTGCAAGAAAATGGACGCTTAACTGAGAACAGGCGCTTACTCAACACTAATTCTGAATTACGCACACTCGCACACTCACAAAAAATAAACAAATTACGTTCCATACTTTTTTTAGACGGAGAACTAAGGCTTGCGAGCTAGTCGAAGAAGGAGCTAATCAGACTAAGAAAGACGTAGTCTCGAGGCAGGTTACGTAGGAGCAAGTCTCTCGAGGCGAACTAAGAAGAACTAGCGATGACCTTTCAAGCGCTTGACTTTTTCCCTGGGAAACAGGTTTGCTACAGAACTATTTGGACACCCTACTGTAAAGGCGAAAAGCTCCTTTTAACCAAAGATGAGAACAATTCTTGCGACAGCCTCGCTATTGACATATTTCACAAGCCGTATCATCATTCGGTGTGTCAGAAAGTGTTTTGAAACTTCATAGACTGTGGAGGAGTTCGTGCACTAACATACTAGAAGACAGGGAAAAGGGCTATAGTCCTCTGCAAATATGCAGAGAGAAGATCGTCGGGATATTACGAACAACTAGAGACAATTTAAGCTAATATGTAATAGACGTGCTCATACTAGTAATGTTTTGCCTCAATGTTTAGTTGTAATGCGTTGCCTCTAGGCGGTGCAGCCAACATGCATGTGCATAATTGGTACTTTTATCAACGACATCGATATCAGTGCTTCCCAGAGAAATACCACAAGGATACCTAAACAGAGACTGTTTGTAATGGCAATGAAGTGGGTGCTTAACATTAACATGGAGAGACCTATCAACCGGAGTTGACGGTACCGTCTAATGATATGAAAAAGTTTGAAGAGGTAATTCCGAGTCACACCCTATAGCTATTAACAAAAACATTAAAACATTAATAATAAAACAACGCCCACCAACAACCCAACCCCTCCCCCCCCCCAACCTCATAAAAAATGAGCACCAACATCTTTATATTACGGGCAAGCGTGTGGTTTTGAGCTTAATTTCTGTATTTTGATATACACGAGGTGCTTGACCCACGTTGCTGGCATCCATTCGTTGCTGAAATAGGATGTTGTACTCGTGTAACATACACTACAGTGCACTAGTACTAGTATGTCTAGTAACTACTATCTTGTTGTGTGCATGAGCAATCAATTGCCAAAGTAACAACTGCACTAACGGGCTCGATGATGAACACTTTGAGGCGGCCATTCCTGATAACGTAGATGCTGTCGTCCTTGAAGCCGGGACCGAAGAGAAGCGCTCCAGAAGGAACAAACTTGATCTGGACGTGTTTGCAGAGTTCCATGAACAGAGGCTTCTCAAAGTGGCCAAACGCTCTGGAGGGGAGAAACACAACATTCATGTGTTGGGTGACTGCAGACACGGACAACCAGTTCCTGAAGAGGCTTACATACCGAACACTCCTGAGCAGATAGAGCACCTCTGAAGGAATATTAGTGTCACCCTGCAGTTATATTAAAAATTATGAGAGACATTTAATTAAGACAAAGTTGTGGAGAGTTACTTCAATTATGCATCATTCTAATTATGCATCACTCTAATTATGCATCACTCTAATTATGCATCACTCTAATTATGCACCACTCTAATTATGAACCAAATCCTGGCATACGTATGATGAATGTGACTGAATATGGTAGCAATGATAGCGTGGAGTGCGTGGAGGGGAAAAATAATAATCTCTCAATGAACTTTCAGTTGACATAATAAAATTACAATGACCTTCTTAATAATCAACTTGGATTTCACTCTTTCGAAGTTTTGACTAGCCTTCACCAGGAATAATGAGGATATGACTTGAGTGAGCTGGTAGCTAGCTATTCACCACGGGAGACAAACCAAACCCTGGCACACACGCAAAGCACGTGAACTGGATGAGACAATAAAGTAGCTAAAAAAAATAACGATAAAAAATAAATAATAATAATAATAATAATAATAATAGTAATAATAATAATAATAATAATAACAACAACAACAGCAGTAATAATGGTAATAATGATGATATGTAGAATAATTATAATTATATATAATATATATTAGTTTATATTTTAAAAAAAATTAATTTTTTTATTATATGTATACATTTTATCATTTATTATTGTTCTACAATATATTTAAACAATAATATATTGCTTGCTTATTATTATTATTATTATTATTATTATTATTATTATTATTATTATTATTATTATTATTATTATTATTATTATTATTATTATTATTATTATTATTATTATTATTATTATTATTATTATTATTATTATTATTATTATTATTATTATTATTATTATTATTATTATTATGTATCTACATTTTTTCACATCCAGTTCACGTGCTGGACATGTGCCAAGGTGTGGTTGGTATTACGTGGTGGTAGCTAGCTACTATATATAACAAGCTCATGTGAGTCTTAGCAGCTGTTTATTCATGATGAAGACTAGAGCGTCTAATCGAAACACCGAGACAGTAAAATCCAAGTAGATTATTGAGGTCATTGAAACTCTAATTAGTGCACCACTCCAATTATGCATTAAGGTTCATTCCTTTCTAATCTCAATATCAAACAATGTGTCTTGGATGTCGGCAATAATTTCAATTTTTGCATTTCATTTGTCTACTGACCCTCTCTGCTCTAACTTGGTGAACAAAAACATGGCCATTGCTGCTGCAGGAGATTCGTTCACTTTTACTTAGCTAGTTAAAGGCCAGCACATGCATCATAGTACATGGGCTACTTGAAGTGTACTGACCACTCCAGCTTGTTTCATCAACTGAAAAGCTTGAGGCTCAGCGTCAGTGTCAGAGCTCGAGTCTACCGCTGTAGCCGCTGCTGCTAGGGGAGGAGCTGCAACAACTTTACGTGACCTTCCAGATCCTTTATTCACCACATTAAGTTCTGGTATCTGACTTGACTTCTAAGTCAGTAGCAGAGGACTCTCTTTGGGCATTTCTATGAAGTAGTTCTTTAGGCTCATCTCCATTTACCTGACCTCATGGTGGACCTAGAGCTTATTAGGTTGGTTCAAACCTCCTGTCAAACCAGACTGTCTGGCACTAACTAATAACTGACCTCAAGGTAGTCGGCCTCCAGGAATGCTTCAGGAGGCTCCCTGTACAACTGCCTCTCGGGAATATCTGGGCCTTGCAGCAACCTATGAGAGCAAACAAGAGACTAGTATATTCAAGCAACATAAGGCTGGCACACAACACAACACAAGTCAACATCGTGTTGTGTTGAGTCCACCTCCATCTTGTGGAGCGGCCCTAATCTTGCCTTACCTCTTGGCAATATTGAAAACACGTTCTCTTGGACGTTTCCTGAGGTGACCCAGTTCCACTCCAGCCTAAGCAAATAACACAAGCACTTGATCCTCCTATTATATTATTAAACATGTGTATATATAGTCACTCATATTATATTATTATAATTTATACATGTGTATATATAGTCACTCCTATTATATTATTATACATGTGTATATATATAGTCACTCCTATTATATTATTATACATGTGTATATATAGTCACTCCTATTATATTATTATACATGTGTATATATAGTCACTCCTATAATATTATTATACATGTGTATATAGAGTCACTCCTATTATATTATTATACATGTGTATATATATAGTCACTCCTATTATATTATTATACATGTGTATATATAGTCACTCCTATTATATTATTATACATGTGTACATATATAGTCGCTCCTATTATATTATTATACATGTGTATATATAGTCACTCCTATTATATTATTATACATGTGTATATATAGTCACTCTATTATATTATTATACATGTGTATATATAGTCACTCCTATTATATTATTATACATGTGTATATATAGTCACTCCTATTATATTATTATACATGTGTATATATAGTCACTCCTATTATATTATTATACATGTGTATATATAGTCACTCCTATTATATTATTATACATGTGTATATATAGTCACTCCTATTATATTATTATACATGTGTATATATAGTCACTCCTATTATATTATTATACATGTGTATATATAGTCACTCCTATTATATTATTATACATGTGTATATATAGTCACTCCTATTATATTATTATACATGTGTATATATATAGTCACTCCTATTATATTATTATACATGTGTCACTCCTACTATGGGGCATGTCTTATTAACCGATTGAGACTGAGATAGGTTGTTACAATTGGAGGCGGGGGGGGGGGGGGGGGGGGAGAGGATTGGTTCCTAATAGAGGGAGATAGGAGGGTATATAGTGCAAGTAGCCATAAGCTTCCATTGTAACTCGTGCGATTAACTTGCGAACACTTTGTTGAAAAGACTTTTTTTGTGTGGCTTGAATTTAGCTCATCATTTTCTTTAAATAGATACAGTTTTACTATGCTAGGGTTAAATTCAATATGGTTACTTTTCCAATCAGAAATCCAATACCAAAAAAAATATCTGCACAGCCTGTTTCCATGGTAGCCAGATGCATGCTAGAGCTCGATTATGCTAGAGCTCGATTTTATTTGTTCTACGTTTGTTTAGCTATGAGTGCAAAAAGGTGAAAAGAAACGTCAGCTATCCAGAGCTGAGAGTATGAGAGCTGCAAAAGTGCTATGTATGACCAATATGAGTGAATCTTCAAGGAGAGCTGGTCACAGTTGCCTGAATTGGAGTCTGAACAAGAAACAACACTTCTTGAAGTGAGTCAACCTATACCTAGCTCACGCTGGGACCACTACAATTACATTGCATCAATTCAGTCCAAACTTCTAGCCCTGGATGACTCATTTATGCTGCCACCAGTTCATTCATCCAATGAAGAGAGTGACAATGATAGCTCCTATGACAGCCATACCTTTTTTCAGAAGAAGAAGCAACAGCTTGCTATAAAGAATGGGTCTCTAGTCAGCCAAAGTCTGTCCAGAAAAAGTTTGCGATCATTCTTATGGACACTTTCAGGATAAAATTTGGACCGACAAATGTAGCAGCTGCTAATGAGGCAGGATCTGTGGTAGGGTTCAGTAACCGCTCGATTCGATCATGGAGGGATTATTTTTACAATAACAAGGGAGAGTTTGCTGCTTCTCTAAGAGGAAAGCACAAGCAGCCCTATGTATTGGATGATGAGGAGTGTCACTCGAAAGCACTGACATGGTTGTGGTGATATGCCTACGAAAAAGGTCAACCAACCATGACAGCTGCTAGATTTTGCTGCTTGGGTTAACCATGATTTGCTTCCCTTCTCACCTCCCTCCTGGCTTTCCTCGTAGCATAATTCCTCGCTTGTAAGTTGGCTACATTATCTTGGATTCCATCCTACATCTTACCGTAATGGTGTGTACGTCGATGGTCACGAGAGGGAAGATGTAATTGAGTACAGGAAGATGTACTTACGAAAAATTGAGGTATTGGAATGCACACATTTGCTACCACCAGAGTGCAGGGATGGAAAATTGGAAGAAAATGTAGGTTCCAGTACTGCCTTAAGAAAGCTTGTGCATATTTGCCTGATGAGTCAACTTTTCATGCAAATGAAGGTGCATCGTGGCAGTGGGCTGAAGCAGGGAAACTTACTATTGGACCAGAATCAATTGGACGTGGGATTATGGTGAGTGACTTCATTACTGAGCATCATGGTTATCTACAGCTCAATGAGGAAGAACATGAGGAGCAAAGCAAATTTATCCAGCCATTCCAAGAGCTTCCAGGGTTTTGTTCAAGTATGGGGCCCAATCTGAAGGATACTGGAACTGTTAAAAGTTTCTGATTCAATTGGAAAATGCAGAAATAGCTGAAACAAAAAATCCTAGTGAAACACACTCAATAACTTTTATCTTTGACCAAAGCTCAGGACACATGACTCATGCTTATGATGCTTTAAATGCACACAGGATGAATGCAAGCGATGGTGGCAAGCAACCAAAGAGGCGGAACACATACTGGGATGTAGTGATGCAAGTGATGACTACAGCAAGTGGTCAACCAAACGGCTTACGAACAGTCCTGGAAGAGCGTGGTGTGTATACCACCGGCATAGTCAAAACTGAGATGATCAAAGTCCTGGAATGCATGCAAGATTTTAAGACCCAGAAAACTCGAGTGGAGGAGTTGGTTTCCAGTCACAAGCACAGGTCTATTTTCCTTCCAAAATACCATTGTGAGTTAAACTCCATTGAATGGGTTTGGGTTCAGGCAAAACATTTCACACATACTAACTGCCACCATACATTTGGAGCACTGGAGAAAATCATTCAACCAGCCTTGGATTCAGTTAGTCTATAGAAGAGTGAAGGAAAAACAGGAGGTGTCGAAGTAGAAGATGCTATGAAATTGCATCATTGTGTTCCTGAAACAGAGCTGGAGTAATCAAAATTTTTAACGTTTAGTGAATTGTAACTCCAACATAAATCATTGCCTTAAAATTACTAATTTCTATGCAACACCTTTTCTCAAACTCCTCCCCCTTATTTTTAGAATGAAAAAGGGTTAGCATAAAATTAGCTTTACAAAACATTTCATTTGGTGGAAAGTAATTTCATACCAAATTTCAATTCTTGTCCACTAACAGAATTAGAGAAATCAAAATCATTCCAAGAAGCAAACATAAAAGCATTCAAATTGAATGCATCAATATTCAAGATATTGCCATAGCAACCTAAATTTAAGCCCACACAATTTAAGACATATTTTCAGTGAAAATGAAAGGCTAATTTTGTTGTAGTAACTAGTTAAAGTCATTTATGTGAGTAATACCAAAACGGAAGTTTATGGCTTCTTGCACTACATATAACATATGTAGAGTTCTATACAATAAGTAAAGAGTCCCCCCACCCATAAATGACCTGTGCTCTAATTGGTAGATTCTTGCTTATGTCACGTCATGCTCATGGTGGAACAATTTTCTATTTATGGTTCATAGCAGTATCGCGAAGTTTGGATGTTTAGCGCGGCACATCTAGCGCGGCACGTCTAGCCCCAACCTGCCAGAAAACCAGTGCAAATAGGCACTTATTAAACACTATGAAATAACGCACACCACAAATTCTTCCACGACTTATTTTGCATCATTTTTTTTTTTTTACGTGACGAAGAAAGAAGGGAACTACTCTCAGGAGCTGAAGCAGGAGCTCGAGATGGCATCTAGTGTTTGTCTGGGGCACATATCTACAGATGGATGTGGATACGCACCATTGATGAAAGGCTCCGCTTGGGGAAAGAAGAAGACATTTCTCCCGACGGACATGCTCTAGGCACCCTCCATGTCTTGCATTTTTCTTTTTTAATGACAGTAGGACCGACACTTCTTAGTGAGTTTAGAATGACAGTGAACAAGCCAGTAACAGTTTATTGACGAGAGGCTTAACATCCACAGGTTGTGCATATGCACTGTTTATATAATCCGCTATCTTTGAAATACACTCTGCCAGATGTCTATTGGAGTCTGAATTCAGTTGCCACTGTACCAGCTCCATCTTACCTGACCACAGCTATAGCACTAGCACAGTTGCCACTGCACCAGCTGACCACAGCTATAGCACTAGCACAGTTGCCACTGCACCAGCTGACCACAGCTATAGCACTAGCACAGTTGCCACTGCACCAGCTGACCACAGCTATAGCACTAGCACAGTTGCCACTGCACCAACTGACCACAGCTATAGCACTAGCACAGTTGCCACTGCACCAACTGACCACAGCTATAGCACTAGCACAGTTGCCACTGCACCAGCTGACCACAGCTATAGCACTAGCACAGTTGCCACTGCACCAGCTGACCACAGCTATAGCACTAGCACAGTTGCCACTGCACCAGCTGACCACAGCTATAGCACTAGCACAGTTGCCACTGCACCAGCTGACCACAGCTATAGCACTAGCACAGTTGCCACTGCACCAGCTATTGCACTAGCACAGTTGCCACTGCACCAGCTTCACCTTACCTGACCACAGCTATTGCACTAGTACTATCTCCACCTTACCTGACCACAGCCATTGCACACACAGTGGAATTTAGACTGGCGTACTTATAACGCCGACCGATCACATGGGCGAGTACTCAGTTTGCAGTGAGTCAGGAACCTGAGTCAGGAACCTGGACTCTACATGACTAGCCTACTGCCTTAGAGTCTAAAGGAATGGCAACGCCCCAAGATTGAAGAGCATGACATACCATACGACCTGATCATGATATGCATAAATTAATCCAGTCGCATCATGGCACATTAATTATAACACTCATTTTGAAATATCAGAGGTTTGGGGAATGACACAACCCTGGACCATCCAGGGTTCTAATGACACAACCTGGACCATCAGGGTTCTAATAACACAACCCTGGACCATCCAGGGTTCTAATGACACAACCTGGACCATCCAGGGTTCTAATGACACAACCCTGGACCATCCAGGGTTGGATCGCTGGCAACGCTGGAAAAAATGAACATCTTTGTTTATAAACCACTGCACTGGACTAAATAATTCCTAGACGCTTGGTTTCCAAGTGGGAAGAGTCAAGTCAGCTCCATGGCCAGCACAAGCTCTGGTCCTGCGTTGCTGTCGACCATTAGGAAGCAGCAGTAGGCACATGTGCTGAACTGAATGAGGGCTAGAACTTGGGGAGGCCATGGTCCACTTGCCCACCCGACCCTCGCTGCTACTGAGCCGGGCATGCAGTGTTGCATGGCTAAGTTCTAAGCAGTCAAGCAGCATTTGGGCCTGCACAGTACTTGGATGGGTGACCACCAAGAAAAGGAAGGTGTGATGAAGTGGGGCCTTGGACCAAATGGGAGCAGTTGAGCAAGCTATTCCCCATCATGCAGGATCTGTTGGTTGTCCATTAAACTCTACCCTCAAACAGATACACGCATACTACAACTTTTGTAAGGAATGTAAGGCACTGGTCTTGGGGGGTCCTGTTAATATCATGACTTGGGCAGGCCTCCTCGTGGGCCTCCTTAGGGTGAGAAAATTCAGGACTAAGAGGAGAGGACAGAGGGAGGGAGAAAGAGAGAGAAAGAGAGGAGAGAGACGCACACAAAGAGAATGCAGCACTGGAATATGTCAGACAATCTAGGCTTGGCAAAGTGCTTCAGTTAGCACTCACTGCCTTGATTATCTTCGGCCACCACAGAGCACATAAAAAAAATTGACTCACTCGAATTCATGTAAATTATGCAGACTCACAGCATAGATTATCTCCTATTCACTTTTGCAGCATTGATATCAGCTTGTGCATTATATATAAAACTCAAAATGATATGGCATCACTTTTTTTTTTGCATGCTCACAAGACAAGCTAAGCAGTAAACACCAAGATTGCTATACCTTTTTAATTGCTATACCTTTTTAATCATTCTCCGGCCATAGTACCGTACTATATCACTCTTTCTCATCCTTCCTGAAGGCACTTGGCGGACATTTTCTTCGCCACATTGTTGAGTAGGTACTTCAGATAAATGTGTGTGCGAACATGTATGCAGGTGCCAATAAATCATCTTAGCAAAAGTAACAGTATGTCATGAGGTGTAACAGCATGTCGTGAGGTGTAACAGCATGTCATGAGGTGTAACAGCATGTCATGAGGTGTAACAGCATGTCATGAGGTGTAATAGCATGTCATGAGGTGTAACAGCAATGTCATGAGGTGTAAGAAGAGCTATAACGTTAGGAGAAACAAGGTGGTGTTGAAACAGTTAACACATGTCCATATTACACAGTGAAGACAGTGAATCTGGACAAATGCTGAACGTCTCTGTGATGAGCGGATTGAGGCGAGGGAATTAAAAACTATGACTAAAAAGTACCTACCGTGAACTTTGTCCCTTGATCTCCGCCAGCAAAACCAATATGTTACTACCACAATCAGTACGCTTACTGCCAAAGTCAGCCAAGTAGCAGGCTCAAACAGTATCTCTCCGCCAGTAGAGCGCCGAAGTGGACAAAAAGTTGGCATTCTAGTGTCAGTGGGGACACTCATAACCGCTGGATGGACGTCGACGGCTGGTATCCAAACCACGAATCGTTGAGAAAAATCGCCGATTGCGACGTCTGAGAGTTGCAGGAATGGAGCAAGTCGTTATCAATGTTAGGTGTTTAGAAGTGTGAATCACAGAATAGATCGCGACATAACTGGCTTCTGATTGTACCTTACCTATATACTCTTCCCACGTAATTGTCCTATTCTTCCCACGTGACACACTTGAAACCTGAGCAGCAAATTTCTAGTCAGCTGCTGGGGTTGCTAAAATGACCGTGGAAACCATAAAGCTTCTGAGAAGTGATGAATTGTTAGACCTGTTCTGGTTATAAGTGAACCAGAGAGCCAACAATCTTAGTATAATGAGCCTCGACTACCACGTCGTCAGAAACGTCTCGAAGATTTGATGATAGTCTCCCAAGGCACTCTACAAGCAGAATTATTACGAAGTAAGTATCAGTTGCATTGAAGATAGATTTGATCGACCTGGATACAAAGTATCACTCACTGGGAACTCTTCTGCTGAAAGCTTGCAAATTAGAGGACTTTGAAAGGGATTTGCACACTATCTGCCACCAATTTTACAAAGATGATTTTGATCATGGCCTCTTGCACACTCAAATTCTGCTTTGCACTTCCAACAGGTCCCAACAGGTTCAAGAAAAACCAGCAGAACCAACTACAAAAATGAGTAACTGATTTGAAGAATTACTTGCTTTCACCTTCTCCAGCTCAGCATCTCTCATGTCAAATGCCTTATGCAGCCCTGCCACAAATGCATTTTCAGAAAGTTAATTCAGTGCATTAGGCAATTGAAAACCTATCTTTGGGCAACTATGAAGCCAGATTGTCTCAACTACCTTATGCTTCATGTGTATAGGTGAAATGTGGACCTCCGATAAAATATCTTTGCATAACTCGTGCTCTACATTTACTCACATATCAATCTTGCTTGCATTGTAATTATCATATCACACACATGAAGGAGAAGCTACAATGGGAACAATAAGCATGATACATTTACAAATGCAATGAAGAGGAGAATTCATAATGCACAATGTGAACAAGACAATCAGAGTTGTAGGATAAAAATTAAGCTTATGAAACGACAAAATCAGCAAAGCCTAATCATATCTGTGATGTTTTCAAATTTCAAAAGTTACTGAACTTGGTTGGGATACATGCACACAAGAACTGATGGACCATAAAAACATACTTGTAAGATAAGAAACAGTATGAGAGCGCTATCAGAGAAACAGGATCTAATTAATGTACAAGCTTAAGTTTTATAATACTGTATGTTATGGCTATATAACAGTAACCCTGCTCTTCATTGTACACTAGCATGCACATTGATCCTATGTATATAGCATATGTACTCCTCAATTTGTGTGTAATATGAAACATAAGAAAGATTGATGTGAGTCAATGTCGAGTATGAGATGAGTTATTCCAATTTAGCAAAGATATTTTGAAAAGTTATCTGAAAGATATATAATTAACCACATTATTCCAGACAAAACCATTTAAAACCACACCCACTATATGACCAGACCATTCAAAATTAGCTTGCAGGCCGGGAAGGAATGACACGGATGAAATTCTATGGGGAGGAGGACATGCAGGGATGACCAAATGGAATTCTATGGATGGTGGACATGAAGGGATGACGGAGATGAAATTCTATGAAGAAGTGAACACGAAGGAACTGAAGGTATCCCAGTAATAAATACTGGCAGTCTGGTGCTATATTTCTGGTGCAAATGATTAGTGACAATTGGATTGAAGTGACATGGACAAGCATTTGGAACATGGACATGTTGAAGTGAAAGGTAAGGAATATAGTTTCATCGAAATGAGACATGAAAAGGTCCCAGAAAGTCGTAAATAAAAGTGGCACTGGATGTGTGGTATATAGTGAGTTCCAGGATCTCGGCAAACGATATATTAAGTAGAAGTGTTGTGATGCAGTATTATTTGATCTTGAGGGTATATAGAAGTCTGTGCATATTAGAAGACCTCATGTTGGTTTTTGAGAAAGTGACAATCAGTAATCTGGAAACTATTTGTAAGTTTTTTAAGGTTCTTTATAGAGAAAAGTATGCCAAATAATAAATTTTGTAGCACACAGTTGAACTATAATATAGCTGATTTTTTTAAATTTATCTATTAACTTCTTGGTTGCAATGGAATTCGAAAGACAAAAAGTTTGATGTAGTAAGCCAAGTGTACAGTATATAGCTTGTATATAGGATATTACATTATCATAATGATCAGACCAGGAGAGATCGTATATACCTAGGTTCTTGTGGTGTCGCTTTGCCAATATTTGGAGTGTTTCTGATGTAGTACTTTTTCAAAATTCTGGTGACAGGTTAGGAATGAAAACGAATTAAAGAGCATTTCTTTAGATTTAAGTTCAAGGTTCCATGTATATATTACTCCAGTTGTTAATGGCATTAACATGCTCTGAAGTAGAAGACTATCTCCAGCAGTGGCTATAGGTTTGCAACATTTTGCATCATTGGCAAAAACATAAAGCTGGAACAATCTAATAGAGTTTTCCAGATCATTAATATAAATAATGAACAGAAAGGAGGAAAGGATGCTGCCCTGGGGGACTCCCGATTTGATAGACAGTAGATCTGATTGGATGTCATTGATCGAGGCATATTGCTGGCTAGAGTAGAGGTAGGACTTGAAGAAGTCTAATCATCCTCCCGTAATGCCAAAATGTACACCTCAGCTTTTAAAAATTGTTCATCGTGAGCTATTTTCGAAGGCCTTGGAAAAATCAAAATAATGCATTAAAATCAACTTCTCAATCAGGCCCGTACACAGGGGGAGTTCAGGTCAGTTCATGAGAACCCTCCTTTCAAATTAATGATATTCATAAGCAAGTTTTATCACACAATTTTCCCAGCTATGAACACAGATGCAGAATTGCTGAAAAATCCAGTATAAGTATCTCAATGCCATGTGTAATTCACCATCAACAGAATCATTCTAATCTTGAGTTTACTTCAGTTGAAGATTATTTAAGAAAAAAGTGCCTTTCCTCGATCATCTCATAACTGTATCTTCCAGATTTACTGCTCATAGCAAGAAAGCAGCTTCACTTCAAGGATTGATGCCTTCACACATCTGTCTTGCATCATCTTTTAAAGATATTAAAGAGGCAATAACATTCTACTTGGATGATCTTCCTAATCCTTCTATTATTGATGAAGAACTTCACTTCCGGAAATCAAAATGGTTGAAAGAGCCAATGGAAAATGGGCCTACTAAGTGAATGCTTGAAAAAATCTTCCAATTCCCTTCCAATCTTTAATGAAGATTTTTTGCTGCTATTCCCCTCAGTTCATGCTCATGTGAACGATCATCATCTTTACTCAAAAGATTAAATAATTACCTGAGATACAATCAAATGGAAGAAAGGCTAAGTGCATTAGCCTTGATTCATATAAACTATGAGACTGAACTTAATATAGATTGTATATGTAAATTATTTTTTAACAAATATCCAAGAATGGAGAAAGCAAGTTTGCTCTTTGATTAATTATTCCCACATATAAATGTATGTCAAGATTTCATCATAATATTAAGTTTGTAATTTGCATATTCATTGTCATTATTCATAGGGTAATACTATAGAGAGTGTCTTTTCCTGAAATATAGTATTGGAAAATATCACACTGGGTTAAGTAAAGGGAAATCCTTTCGAACTTTCGAAAATCCTGCGTACGGGCCTGTCAATAATCTCAATTTGTTCACTCGACGCTCGAGATACTAGTCTTCATCCAGGAATAATGAGACGCTAAGTCACGTGAACCTGTTATATACCTATCACCACATGCCAGTCATGTGCCTAGCATGTGCACCGGATGTAAAAATAATAATAATAATAATAATAATAATAATAATAATAATAATAATAACAACAACAACAACAACAACAACAACAATAATAATAATAATAATAATAATAATAATAATAATAATAATAATAATAAGAATAATAATAAGAATAATGTATGCAATATGCATGTATTCTATATGCATGTATTCTAATTGCATGTATTTATAATAATAATAATAAAAATAATAATAATTAACATAATAAAAATAATAATATTATTTTAGTAATAATAATAATAACAATATAATAATTACATTTAAACTGCTTAAACTGCTCCAATAATAATAATAATAATAATAAAATTGAAATAATAAATAGACAATAAATAAATAAAAAATAATAATGATAATGATAATAATATAGAAAATATATATGTAATTATTGAAGTTCAAGCTCTTCAGAGTAGCTCCCCAGCAGCCAGGCAAGTCCATTCCACAGTTTCAATTGAACCGCTCACATTTTGATGCTAGGCTGATGTGCAATGCCGCAGTTCCTTCTGTCTTCTGGCCTGGTCCAAGATGGTAGCCTCCAGGATGTCCATTATCCCATGCATGCTTAGCAATTGCAGACTTCTCTTTATTACACTTTCTACAGGCATCTTGATGTTCTTTTGCTCTGGTGTCCAGTCTTCTGATCGCCTCTCCTATGTAGTATTTCCCACAGCTACAAGGTATGCGGTTCACAACACATGAGTGCATTTTAGCTGGTAAAACACCCTTCACTCTGCTCAGTTGTGTACTAAGAATTCTTCCCGATCTGAAGACGACTTTGATGTTGAACTTCCCGCAGACCCTCCTGATGTCTTCAATCATCACTGCTGCATAAGGAATCACTATCATAGGATAGACCCCTCATTGCCTGTACTGGTGTATTCATCTCCCTTTCTGCGTTTAGATATTTCCGCAGACGAAAGGTTGATGAAGGCTTGCGGATAACCATTCTCGATTAAGACCTTATTCAAATGATGTTCTTCCTTCCAAAGGTCCTCCTTCTATAAAGTCACTACTCCTCTGGCTCTTTATCATACAAGCTCTTTATCACTCTTCTTTTGACATGGATAGGATGATGTGATCTATAATCAAGGTACTGTTTGGTATGCGTGGGTTTTCTGTAGACAGTTGCAGTTAGACTTCCAACTTCCTTCTTGTGTGTGTGGTAGTCCAGAAAGGGCAACGTCCAGCCACTTCAAGCTCCATGGTAAACTTTATGGATGGCCTGATGTTGTTCAGATGGCCCAAAAATTCCTGTTCACTTCTTCACAATGCAAAAGGTATCATTCATGTATCTCTTCCAAATGCTTGGCTTTAGTGGGGCAGCTGTGAGTGCCAATTCTTCAAAGAATTTCATATAAAGGTTGACTACCACTGCAGATACTGGAGAGCCCATTGATGCACCCTCTTTCTGCTCGTAGTATTTTTCTTGATACCTGAAGTAGGTGGATTTCAGGCACAACTCCAACAGTTCAGAAATCCTGTCAGCACTTAGTGTAATCCTCTCACTCAAGCTCTCATCTTTTGTCAACATTTCAAAAATTACTTCAACAGTGTCATCTATAGGAACATTAAAAAGAGAAGACACATCAAAAGTGACAAGACGCTCATCCTGTGCCGAACATTCATCTTGAATACACTTGATAGATGAGGCTGTGGAAGAAATTTTTGAAATGTTGACGAAAGATGATTTAACCAGAAGGAGTAGTCATGGTAAATCCTCCTACACACTGAAGCTGTTTTTATTGTTTTAAAAATCAAAAATAAAGTTCCCTGTGTACTGAAACTGTACCTCCATATTATAAAAATCAAGAATGAAACAGCTTGCAATTCATTTATCCATAAGCAGCTAACACACTAACTCAATGGGTTTTTTAATGTATTGACAAAGATCTACAACTTGGGTGATTACAGGGTCTGAGAAGCAACCCCACACATGTAAGCTAAGTTTCTACACACCTTATATGAATTATATGTTCAAAATAACATTGAGAAACTCAAAAGGGAACTCAAGAACCTTTAGGAAGTTACTTATAGCTACAAACTACATCTGTAACTATAGGTGCTGCATTGGTCTAGTTAGGTCCAAAAAAGTAAGTCCACAAATGGTTGTTCTAATAATGGCACACATTGGCTATCTAGCTATGCATACACATTATTATACATTGTGTTTTTAATAGAGTGCTTAGGTCTGTGAGAAAGAAACCTTCACTATACCTATAGCTGCAAAAGTGTAGTCTTGATCCAAAGAAAAAAGTCCTTAAAACTAGGTTAGCAATGTTTCTAAGAAGCCACAACTTTTGCTAGCTACAATGAACAAATATTGTGGTGTTCAATAGAGGGCTTGAGTGCTGTGGCAGCTGCACCAGTCTAGGCTAGGACCAAAGAAGTAAATCTATTGTTGGAATACTACAAAGCTAGCTACTAGTTTTCTAAGTAGCCTGTAGGAGGAACATCTCATTGTATTGTGCACAGCCCCAGATACAGACCCTGAATGTCTAATTGATCCAGAACTCTGGAAATCAAGATAAATACTCTAGTCAACAAGTGATTTCATCAGGCTGATTGTGCCTGAAAAGGTGGTTGAGGTCATTTACTTGAAAACTTTCATTTTAATAACTCCTACCAACATATATGCCACTAAAGGCTAATAACCCACCCTTGATGAAAGGAGTTCAGGGGTGTACGCAGACTTTTGAAAAGGGGGATTATGTAGATATGTCAGATGTGGATCATGTAGCCGAAAGCCATGGTGAAGATAGTAAGAGGGAAATATATATATGTCCCATCCAGCATAAATCGTGGAAACTCCAAAACAGAGATGATTTTTATTAAGCAAACTTCAAAAATATAAATATATATACAGACAAAATTACTGAAATAATAAGCTAGCACATTGAATTCTGCATGGATGTTGTTCTATGTAAAGTTTGCAAACAGTATCGATATTAATATACATTCCGAATTAATGTGTATTAATGCTAAGGCACTGAGTCTTTCCTCACTCTGTGTGGCTCTCAAGAAGTGCGGAAGCAGATCATTCACAAGTACAGGAACTGAGTGCGAGTGTAGCAAAAGCTTCAAAAGGGTATAAACATTTGGAAGGGTTTTGGGGCAGCAGAGTTTAAGCAATTCACTCAGAGTTTGAGGACGCTCATCTGGTTAAATTTGTAGCCACCTTAACTTCCAGCGATGTAACTCTTCATCAAGTATACTCACATTTGGTAGATCTTCAGAATAGAAAGTAACAGCAGGTTCAATATTCACAAAGGACAAAGTAGTGATATGGCTTGGCAAGAGGTATTGCAATGAAGCTACCTTGTTGGTATGCTTGGTGAATCTTGATTAATAATCTGGTCAAGAAAAGGGATGACTACAGCCTATTTAAAGTAATCCTTAACTGAATTAGTTTGTGGATTCAGACGATGCTGCTGTCGCTGAGTTGTGCATGGCATCGAAATAGTTATATTGGACTGAACTGCCAATCTAGAACTATCCCGAAAGATACGCTGTGAAAAATTATCAACATCTGCTCTCTCTCTTTTCAATTCATTGCAACAGTCTTGTACTATTGTCACACCAGAGGTTAAGGTCTTGGCACTTTCCTTGTAATTTAACAACAGCTTCTTTAATATAAAGAAGAGACCTAAAGAGAGTGACTAGGGAATACAAAAATGCAAAGGACTCCAACGTTTTCATGTATGCAAGGGCATTTTTCTTATCATCAGCAGTCCAACCATTATTAAAGTTCAGAAATTCTCTATTTCCATAGAGAACTATCTCACACATTTCAATTAGAAAAGGATGATATAGACAGAAACACTCCCAGCCATTGATGTTCTCTACCCATCGAGTAATGCAAACACGTTGATTATTGAAGACTGCTTTGCGCCAACCTGAGACCTCTTCTGAATGATTGCTTTAAGGAGGCCCTCTCTTTTAGCTGAATACTTAATCCATAATGTGAAACCTTTTATCTGATCTACACAGTTCCTTATAGGTGGAACAGAACAGGAACTTAAGATAGCCAGATTAATGGTATGACTTGCACAATTGGGTACAATGCCTTGGGCTGCTTCTCTCCAAGTAATGCCTGCACACCAGCTATCTCCCCACTCATCATTCAGGCTCCATCATACCCTTGCCCTCGCAAATCACTCAGTGATAAGCCAAGGTCTATATAATGGCATTTGCTATATCAGCTGCTCGGACTCTCTCAAGTTTTACAAATGAAACAAACTCTTCTCGAATGTCACCATTGGCCATCAACAAAACGAACAAATGCTCTACATTGTGACATGAAACCTCATCAGCTAGAACGGAAAGCTTCTTTTATCTAAGATATTGTTTTGGCAAGAATCATATCATAGCCTATAATATTAATAATTTCATTTTGAGTCCTTGGTGATAAGTGTGATTCTTTGCCTTGGTACAATAAAGATGCTCATATAAAATACTGTCTGTCTCAGCAAAGGATTTTAGCAGTGCTAAAAAGTTGCCAGGATTCTTTGACGATGCAACATCCTCTAACTTTCCACGAAATGCAATACCCTGTTTTTTCCTAAGAAAACAATTGCTCAAACAATTTGCCCCTGTTTTTACTTATTTTCTTGAACAGCAGTGCTTGTCATTACATCTACTCGTGATACTGGATTTTCAATTGTACATTTAAATGCATCTGCTTGCTGCAAACAATCACGATGGTATTGAAGCTTCGCATGATTGCTCAAATTGCAACTCATCTTGATCCAGTTAGAAAAAGGCTTAATTACCAGATAACCTTTATCTTTATGTTGGCTAGATAGAAGAAACAGAGCACAAGTTGCACAAAAGACACCATCTGCCTTAGAACTGTAGACTAGCCAAAGATATTTACTGAGCCATGATACATTAAACTTTCGGTGATAGCCATGTGAAAAGGTGCCATAAGAAAGAGTACCTAGCACCACTAGAAAGTTCATGTCCATAGATTGTCGTGGCCTCTTCATGGTTGAGTTGTAGCTCACTAGTTCCACAACTGCTATTAATGCTCACTACATGTGCATCATGTTTAACTGAGCTCATTAAGTTATTTTAATTTTGTTTCCACATTATTTAACACTATCTGTGTAATTAAAATTATATTAAGGAAATGTGCCAGTGCCTGAAATTGAAATCTGAGGGAGGGAAAAAAACCACACACAAACACATTTCTATGAATATCATTAAAATGGAAGGCAGAACCCCCAGAACCCCCCCCCCCCCCCCCCCCCCCCCCCCCTGCATACGCCCATGGGGTTGAATGACCACAAACAATAGTTGTTCGTACTTGTACTAACTCACACATAACTGTATCCATAATGATCTACGGTCATTTGCTCTAAACACGAAGTAATAATGAGATGCAAACACTGTGGTCAAATCATATTAATCACAATCTAACCACAGACCACAACACTGCAATCCCTTACTAATTATGGACAAAATGAACTTTATTCAAAAAATATTTCATCACTGTTCCTTTGCAAAACATAATTGCATATAAACACACAAAATGTTGACAAATGACTGCAGCCAACCCAAAATATCTTAGATCTCTGAAGTTGATTTTTTGTGCGTGTCAAAAACAGTTGTTTTTCTATTATGTTGCTTCTGTTGGCAGAACAGAGATCTGACAATGTGGATGCATGGCTCGATTTTGCTTGTCCAATACATCATTTGAATGATGATTTGCACTTACTTCATAAAAAAACACAGTAGACTCCTCTTTCAACCAGCTTTTGGTTTCTTAATGAATTCTCAGCTGACATAATGAAATTGCAATCACCTTTTCAATAATCAGCTTGAATTTTACTCTCTTGATTTTTGGACTAGATTCTCTAGCCTTCATCACGACTAGTCGAAACCTTGAGAGTGTGAATTAAAGTTGATTATTGCGGTCATTGTAGCTTTTGGGTTTTTTCCGAATCATTTGTTTAGCACCTCCCCCCACCTCCCTTCAAAAAGAAACAAAAAAACAACAACCAAAAAGCTGACTGTTCAGCTTTTTTGATGATTAAAACCTTTTTGTTACATGTTGCTATATAGATGTTGCTAATCTATTAGCCTATTTGATTTATTTTCTAGAGGAATTAAAAGTACTATTTTGCCAAAGAAAAAGAACTAAAAAAATTGGCTCCTTCACTGGCCTAAGAAGCCATGGATCAAAGTTGAGCTTGAAGGGAATCATACGGACATTAGTCAAACGAAGTTTACATGGGGATTAGATTGATACAAGAAGGAAAGAAGTCTGAATGCCATTCAAGTGACTTGATACAAAGTTTTGAAAAATTCCAATGCACAAGTTGTAGGCAGTCTAACTTCTGCTGAAATATTGGCAGATACACAAGTTGTAGGCACCTGTGTCAGAGAGGGTCGTAGGACAACAGCATGGCCTCCCTAACAATCATCAGCACTGGACAGCAGCCCCCGAACAGTAGTGAAGGACAATGGACCACAGGGATTAGATTCCTTATGTTTAGGTGTGAACATGGGAGGAGTATTTGAACCCCACTTCCCTGTTGACCCATACCTTAGTCCCCAGTATTCTCAGTGGTATAGATCTAATTCTATTCCATTTCATCAGTAGTAGCTACTTTAGTTCAAAAAGTTTGATAACTAGCTATTTTGAGAGTTGGACCGGGTAACAGCAAGCTTATATAGCTCAGACTGGATAGATAACACAAGAGTCACTTGCAGAAGAGTGAGCTTTTGACACTAACCTCTGTGTAGATTTAGTGATTGCTAGCTCACAAAAGCTACCTAACTCTTTTAGAGACCGAGTTACAGATCAACACGAGTCATTTTAGTCGGTATTTGTTTAGCATGCCCAGTCCACCAAGCATTACATAATGCATGAATGATATGATAACAATAATTGTTATGTGGCAAAATAAGAATACTAATCAGAGAAAGTATTAGTCTGGCTACATTTCCCCCTTTTTGGAGCTTTGTCCCACACTCAGGTCAAACCTATCGATAGGTTCAGGCAAATTTCTGCTCTCGGAACATGTCACAATATTCCTTTGGGAAAATGGGCTCTGTTCTTTGTTGGCAGGCTGAAGAAGTCTCTTCCAGCAAGGCACCTGGCTCACAAGGAGGGATAATTTGGTGAGTCCACAATGTGTTGACGGTTTCTCCGATATATACTCCCCTCTACCATCTGTTACTTGGTGGTATGATTGAGAAGCTGTTTTATTCACAACTTTCCCAAATATCTGACTGTCGGATACCCAAACAGGGTCTCCAGGGGAAATAGAAGGTGGTTCCCTAACACCATGGTGGGAGTCAGTTGTCTCTCTCTCTCTCCTTGGTATTCACCAAAGAGAGACATGGAGTAAGGAGTAAGCTGTTTGGGTGTGGTTGGCACTGTACACCCGAATCTCCTTCCCATCTGTAGACTACCCAACTTCAAGAGCTATTTATCTGTATGCGAACAATGCCAGATAAGGATCCCTTAGGAAACTCTTGACGGTTTTAAGACGTGCAAACTCAATCCATCTGCAATTGTAGTCCACTATCAGCAGATATGTGGTCTTCTGCCACTCAAAGATATCAGTGGCTACTCTCTGTCAAGCAAATCTGACAGAAAAGTAGGTATCATTGGTTCAGCTCTCTGGGACTGAAACTTGAGTTCGGGGCAGCGTTTTACCAAATTTTCAATTTGGCTTGATAGTCCCAAGTCACCATACTAACAGCTTGGCATGCTGGCTGCACTTTTGAATCCCCCTGTATCCTGAGTGAATTTGGTTGATAACCTTTACCTGAAGTGCTGAAGGTATTACCAAATTGCACCCTCTCATCATCAGCCCATTGTCAATTGCTAGTTCTGCAGCTACTAGGTAGAATCTTTTCAGCACACCAAACATTGTAGCTAATAGTACTTTTTGACTTTCTCACAAATTTTGTCCTCAGCTGAGCTTCCCAAATTTCTCCCAATCTCCCTCTGTAGCTGGTAGCTATAAGCATCCAGGTCTTCTTCGAAAAGTTGATATGATGGGTTGTGAGCGCGACTTCTTTCCCAAGCAGCCACAATTAGCTTGCTGGCAACAAGGACAGCCTACTCCGACACCAGGTCTTATCTACAGCCTTCCTGCTGTAGATCTCAACCTAGCCAAAATCAGCCTACTCTCAACTAGTAGCTGTTTCCCTCTTATGAAAAGAAGACAGGTATCACCTAAGAACGAATTTAAATATACCTTACAGTTAACAATACAATGGCACAAATGAGGTGTTACAACAATGCAAATAATGTTAGTAATGTTAACTTAGCTGCTAACTTAGCTCTCACTCAAAGGCTAACTAGACTGACTAACTCTGTCACTCTCTCTCTAATATTCAATACATCACTTTTATAGTCAAAGTCATCTTTGCACATCTTGCACACACGAATGTAGCTTTAATATTTCCTTAATTGTTCATTGTAGTTTCAATGTAGCTCTTAATTGTTAATAGAGAAGTTGTATTGCATTAGCTTCATTAGGAACCTTTGTATATGAATGAGGAGGTAGTCCAGCAGTTTAGTACTGAGTCAGGGGACTAAGGGCTTATGGTCGGTCTGAATATGAAAAGAAATCCCAGTAATGTAGTCAGTAAGTCTTTCACATGCCCAGGTCAGAGCCAGCACCTCTTTCTTGATTTGAGCATATCTATGTTCTGTGAGAGACATGGCTCAAGAGATGTATGCCACTGGGTGGAGATCTCTGGCTGGCTGTTTCTGTAGGAGGACAGGCCCAAGTTACATATGAGGAAGCGTCAGCTGAAACAATGGTTTCGGGTGGGAGTTATATAGGGCTAGGATGGGACTCTGTTAAAGCAGTTTTGATGTTTTCAAATGCTGACCACAGCCAGCACAAAGAACCATCTTTGGTAGGAGATGCTTTGTCTTCCTGCTAATTTGCGAGTGAACTTTGCAAGCTGATTAACCATGCCCAAGTATTTTTTAACTTCATGTACCTATATACATCTTTGAGACCATGGAGGATAACATTGACCTTCTCTGTGTTTATCGTATGCCCAACTCTGAAAGGGTCTGTCCAAGAAACTGTGCAAATGAGAAAAATTGCATTTTTGTTTGTTGAGAGTCAGTCCAGACATGAGGAGTCATTATAGAACTCCACTGAGTGGTTGTTCATGTGCTTTTGGGGTTCTCCCATGGACTAAAACATTGTACACCACACCCTCTAACCCACTCAATAACTCTGTGTTCTGGGACAGAAGTTAAACCAAATGGCAGTCTATCGGCCAAATGGCATAATGAATGTTTTGAGTAAGGAGGCTTCTTTTGCTAACAGGATCTGCCAAAAGCCAGAATTAGCATCCAGCTTAGAAAATACATGGGGAACTGGAATAAGGTGCCCATGTATTTTCTAATACAAACCATCATCTTTCCTTTGGGTTTGGGCATGCTATCATCCCCACACACTTAAGGCTCCTTCATATGAATACTCCTAGCTCTTGCATCAGCTCAAGCTTTGTCTTGACAACTGGCATGAGAGCGATAGCTGTGTAGTCAGAGAAAAGGGTTTTTTCTCCTTCATGAAGTTTCATATATTCCCCTTGTAAAAGAGTCCTGGCAAAAGCTGTTCAGTTTTGTTGTGACCTCTCACCCATGCTAGAAGGCCGAGTGCTTCAATGCCAGACCTTCCCAGCACTGGCTTGTGGAGATCCTTGACTAATAGATCTCCTGCTGCATTTCTTGCTCATCTCTCACAATAGTCCCAGAAAACTGGCCACATACTCAGAGTTTGTTCTGACTTTGTCCTTTCAATGTCTGCTGAGATGCCAAGAGTAAGATATTGTGGAGTGTTTGGTGGGTGCATTGTTGGTGTAACAGTTACTTCTGCTCTAGTTTCAATGCAGAATTCCATAGGTTGGCCATTCAGTTTCAGGTTGACTACCCAGGGATTGTCACATACTGCTCCAAGAAAGGACTCGCCTTTTTCATCTGAATTAGGTCCCTCATCTTGTTGTACTTCCCTGACATTTGCTAACACCTCAGACTGCCCTAAAATGGCCTTTGTTCATGCAGTTCCAGCAGATAACATCCCTAGTAAGTTGGGCACCTCTGCTGCTCATGGGAATGTGCCTGCCACACAGAAACATTGTTTCACACCGGCTGGACTTCAGAAAGTCATTGGTCATCTGTATCCCTGAGGCATTTGGGGTCCTGGCCTGACACTTCCTATTGGGATTCAGTTCTGATTACTGATTGAATGGCTTCAGCCTGGTGTACCTTTGTCGACTGCCTTGTCTAGGTCAGGACTGCATCCAGCAGAAGTCTTTCAGAGTGTGGTATCATGCAGACCCACCACAATGAGGACCCAGATCCTGTCATCATGTCATGTCTCATACCCACAATGTTCAGCCAAAGCATACAAGTCTGTGATGAAGGCATCTTCTGGTTCATTTTCACCCTGAACCTTCAGATTGAACTTGCTCATTAGATATAGTATTCCTTCCTCTTACAAAGTGGGTATCAAACATGCCTCTGACTGTCCTTACTTTTTCTTGTCCATGTCAGATAATGAAATTGATGGAGAATGTAACCTGCCTCATTCCCAATAGTGTACTTTAGTATATTCACTTGTACTTCTTACAGCTTTATCCTTGAGGCCAGTGGCACTTCTGAACTCTACCTCCCTAACCAATTTTGACCATTCTTGGGTGAGACTGAAGGTCAACTGCTCAGGAAGGGTCACTTGGTAGGTTGCTGCCAAGTGGTGTGTAGATTTTCTTTGCCTACTTCTACAAAAGGCTTCCCACCGCTGCCATGTAGAGTTAGTGATTGCCAGGCTACATAACAGATACTCCTAGAGACCGAACCAAAATATCTACTTGAGTCGGTATTTGCTGAGCATGCCCAGTCCACCAAAGATTACATAATGCACTATTCATAATTATTATGATAATGTAATGTGATAAAATAAGAATGCTAGCCAAAGAGTGTATTATATGTATATACCATGCCCAGGTTGTAGGACACATATATAGCCTCTGTTGAATGAAAAAGCTTCGAGAACTTCAAAAGTTTGGGTCCGGCTACTCATATACGTATAACAATCTGTGGGGATGGCTACCTTTGAACAGATACTCAAGTGCATAGAAGTTCGTGGCCCTCATCATGTAAATTGAATATGGGACCTGGTTGAGTGTGGTTTATGGGTGAACTGATACCTTATCACTACTCATAATTAGGAACTAGTTTCAGAAGAGGCAGAAGTTCTCTCCTAGTTGACCCATATTGAAATGAAATTCTCCATGTAAAAATTACACCTACACATTTTAATATTTTGCTCGAGTCTCCATTTAATTTCTTATCAATTATTGTTAACCCTTTATTTATGTGTTCAAATTTGTACTTGTGTAAGACAGGTCATACCTCTGTGTCACGCCCACCAGAGATGCTACTTAAACTAGGAGAGCTAACTAGTATTGGTTGAGTGGCATGTGATGGAGTGGATATCACTTATGCATGGTAATAGTTTTGCTCTTAAGAATACGACCATACAGCAGCAAGCAGGATGCCAGTGCAACTTTTACTCAATGCCATCATACCACTACCTGTTTCAGTGCCACTCCACCCTTGGGAGTGGCCAGAAATACTATGGAGTCAACTGTACCTAGATTGTGCAGGTCTGTTCATGGGTCACATCACAGTAGCTAGGTGCTGGTTGGAGGTTCAAGTAATGTCTTCTATTGCAGCAACCAAGACAATTGAAAAGCTACTCACTTTTTGCTACTTATGTCTTCCTCACAAGATTGTGACGGATAATGCCACCTCCTTTATATAGAAGTGATGAATTCAAGTATTCAAGGAAAGGAATGGGATTAAGCATGTAATGTCTTCACCTTACCACCCTTCTTCCAATGGGTTGGCTGAATGCTAATGCCAATTGGTAGGTTGCACTGTAAGGAAAAGTTATCAAAGTTTCTCTTCAAGTACCGCATTACACCTCACTCGACAACAGGAGTTCTGCCCTCAAGAGTTATTTATGGGTTGGTACATGAGATATTGTTAGGATAACTTGTTTCAAAAGATTTCAAAAGGAGTGGAGGGAAGACAGATGAAAGAGAAAGAAGCTCATGACAGCAAGAAGGCATTGAGAACATTTGTTGAAGATGACGTTGTCTACGGGGATGGTTTTACACCATCAAAGCACAAGTGGATACCAGGAACCATTAATCAAGGTGACTGGACTCCTATCTTATTTGGTTTTAAGCTCGTGGACGGGAGAGATGTGTGTCGTCACGTAGACAGAGTGTGATTGCAAGAAATTCAGATTGTAGTTTCTTTGAGCCTGAAGTGGAATCGGTCCAGAACTACTGCTGAGAACTGAATCCATTGAACCTCCTGGAATGGAAAACTAACTTCCAGTACTGACCAAGAAGCATTCTCACAAACACAGTTAAATCGAGCAAACTGAAGTGGAAGCACCTGCATACTTTCATCATTCCAAGTCATAACACACACCTCCAGATCATTACTGATCAGTTATCGATTAACTGATCTTCAAGCTAAGAGGTGGAAATATGTGATAGATTGTGACTTCAGCTTGCTTATATAATTATTATTGTTAACATGGTTGTGATTATATATATATATATATATATATATAACATAAAATTGAATATGATGTCACCCTTGTTATACACTGTAAAATAACATGTTTTGATTTGCAAACAAGTTCAGTGCTTTTGATAATGTATTACAAGTTAAATAAGTTGACTTTACATTGTGTGCAGTAGCTACTAGTATAGTACAAGGCAGTACAACTAAAACATGGCAACAAACACAGGCATGTGTGGATAGCAGAACATCAGTACAGAACAGAGCACAATAAAATATAGAGGCAATAACATTAGAAAACATGATAGCTCCAGAATTATCAACATGGAGAAGCTACAAAAGTACACATCAGATTGAGTTGCACACTCCATGAACTGCAGTGGATCTCGCACTTTGGTTGGTGAAATGAGAGATCAATTCTGTCCATTTGTTGCTCTACATGCAACCACTCAATCCCTTTAGAGACAACGAGGAAATTGAAAGGTCCACGAGTTGGGAGGCAAATATTGTGCAGCACTGTTCATTGAAAGTTGATTCAAATGGTAGTATAGAGGTAGAGGAGATAGTCTGCTTGAGGGAATGATGAGCATCATGGCCAGTGATGAATGAGAAAAGCTTCAAGAAAACCAAGCATTATATTGGCGACTGGTAGAGAAAAGAGCTTTTAAGTCAATCGTGGCAGTTGGGAAAGAGGAGAAGAGGCTTGCAGAGGAACGAGGTGATGATTATGAAGGTATCCCTGTAATAACAAGTGGTCTACTGCCAGAGAGAGAGCAAAATCTGCACAGTCCACATGTGATGGTAGCAGTAGTGGCGATGAGGAGGGGCGGGTCCTTAGGTATTTTATACACATCCTACAATAAGATAAAATATAGCAATCAATATGATATAGCTATAATTTTGTGTTTCTAGGGATAATACAGGAACAAGAGAGGTTGTGCGGAGAAACAATTGCAGAAGATCCAACATGTGAGGAAAACAAACCCACTGATGACGTCAACCCTAAACTAATGCAGATGTCTATGTTAAGTTCAGTGGACTTGTAGCAAAGGCAAAACAATTACTAAACAATGAAATCACATTTAGCAGGGTTGGTTAAAGAAATTTCGTGTATGGAGGGAAGGTCTTCAACCACTCTCAAAGTATCATGGGATTATCGTGGGGGCAGGCTTATAACAGAACATGAGAAAATTGTTTGGGCTAAATGGACTAATTCCTCCCCAAACAAAGTTTTTCTGAACACTGCAGATCACGCTTCTTAAGAGTAACATAAAGTGAAAATGATTAGCATTGAGGCAAAGGAACAAAGAAGATGCATTAACTACTCAAGAACAGATAACACAGAAGCTTCTGGTGAAGTCTACAGTAGACATGATGGCATACTGCCTGGAAGAGAGATGATATTAAACTTGAGTATTTGCAAGACATGAAGAACAAATTCTACCAGGGATGTGTAGAAATAACAATAGATGAATTAATTGCTAGGAAGAGATCAAGGAGGAAGAGATCAAGGAGAAAGTGACAAATGGAGAAGTGAGTGAAAGAAACAACTGACTGCTTTAAAAGTGAGAGAAACTGTAAAGACGAAAAAAAGTTGCAAGAAGTAGAAGAGTTTTGTACAGCAAATTTAGAGGAAATGAAGCCACGCCTTATGGCATGATAATGGAAGACGCAGAACTGCATGAGCACATCACTCACCAAAAACAAAGTTGGCACCCAGGCTCGACTGTGGACTGCTGCTGTTTTGTTCATTCCCTCAGAGAACCCACGGCTAGCAGCTGGATGGTTCCGTGTGACCATAGTGACACCATCATCTTTGCATTAGAGGAGATAAAAAATCCTTTTAGTGCATGGAAGAAGCATGCACCAATCCAACATTTTCTAACCAGAAACAAAACGAGAAATTTGATGGACAACTCACATACCAACTGAAGCATCAACATGACTTTTACCATCAGTTCCAGTGTCAGCTGTACTGCACAGAGAGTGGTGCGATTTTTAGTGAGAACTGATGAAGTTCTGCACATTGTCGCATCAGTGCTTATTGCAGTAACAGAATATGTTTGGGGGATTTAGAAATTCTGATAATGAATATGGTTTTGACGAAATCTGATGGTGACACATAGACATGATTGCTACTCAGAATATGCAAGATAAGAGTTGAAAATACCTTTCCTCTATTAGGAACTACCCCCCAATTCTAACTGCCCCTCCACTTGTAACCGCATAGCTCAGTCTCAGTTGGTTATAGTAATTGCCTTCCCTTCCAATTATAACCCCTGGAGGCAAATAGCAATAAGACACGCCCAAATAATTGATAAACTTAGAACTGAACACGATGGGAGGGAGAGGGGGGAAGAGGAAATCCTTCTAAAAAATCTTCGCATCAGTTGGGCCTGACCACTTGATTTCTGCTTTCCGGGCATAGTACTCAATCGGGACCAAAGGATTGGCTCGCCTCCAAACAGGTACTTGAATTCCATCACTGCTGCAGTCAATAGTAATGGTAGGTAGATTGGACATTATGGTCTTAGAGAATATATGATATAGGTGTTAAAATTGCTACAAATTGCTCAAACATTGAATTAGTTCATCAGCACTGTCCCTCCATTCGCCGGCCACACATATACGAAGAAGGGTTTTGTATGTCGGATCAACAGCTCTGTTTTTCCATATGTTGAGAGCTTCCCTCCTGCAAATATTGTGCACTTCTAATACACGTTCATAAGCCCTCACATTTAGCCTTATAATACCTTTGCTTATAAGGTTCTCCCTTATATTTGGCCATTATATCCACAACATCTGGATTCTGCTTCAGTCCCAGTAGATCAGCCTTTTCCTCCCATCCTTGCAATTTCTTAGCAATCAGGCGTAGGTGCTCCTCTGATTCAATCACATCTTCAAGGTGATCACGCTTGCTAACTGGGATTTTGGTTACCAGTTGTTTGTATATCTACAAGCAGAATAACAAGAGAACAACTAATTTAACATGATGATGGTGTTACTAACTTGTACCTCAGTGCTGCTGGTGTCTGCTGGTGCTGCTCCACTTCTTCTTGTAAGACTTGCAGCAACAGTAGCTAGTGAATGAGAAGTGATAGCAACAATGAGAAAGATTCCTCCACTACTACAATAATACCAAGCTTGTGTGTGCTCACATAATTATCTGGCATGTTTGTTTACTTTGGGATTCCAATAATGCAGCTCTAACAAACCTAGAGCAAGACTTGTTATGAAGTAGATGATCTGGGTCTACACATATCTCCCATCTATTTCAAGCCTTGGTGTGTGTTTCTCACAGACAAGCAGATGCATTGTTTGCATACTGCCTTAATCTGATTTCCTTATAAGCATTTTGGTGGGTGGTACTTGTAATTTGCAGTAGTACAGTGTATTGTACAAGGTTGAAATACGATTGTTATCTTTACATCTTTATTGATGGCCAAATTAGTTGTTCTCTCTGCCTTACAAGATAGAGCTATTGAATAGGGTGCACAAGCATATCGTTTTAATGCTATCACTGCTGTGGCTATCGATTCTGAGAATGTGAAGCAAAAATGAGTGATCACTTTCCATGGCTTTTCTTTTTTGTCTCCTCCTCTCTGTCTCGCATTCTGCTCCTCACATTCTGACCAAGGTGGTGAGCAGGACAAGAAAAACCAGTGCCAAACTTGACAAGGTACAAGATAGTGGGATAGTGATTATGTGTGGATGAGCTAGTTTTGCCTTCTATATCCCCAAAAATGGAGCCACAACACCTTAGAGCAGTACCACTTTAATTCTTGCAATTTGGTCCAGTAGGCCCATTAAGTTCTGTCGAAATTTCCCCCCCCCCCTAAAAGAGTCCTGACTAAAGGTCAAGGTCTGTTTGTACTGTTACTAGACAACAAAATCTCATGGCACCATATTGGGATGTCCACCTATATCCAGGCACTAAGCCTAGGCAGGAGCTCAGCCGATGGAAGATTATTTCACCTCCAATAAGCAAACATGTTATGGTAGCTGGCACAACCACACACAAAAAAAGGAATTAAATGTTGAGGATAAAAAAAAATTGGTATGTTTTAAAAAAAATACCTAGGCATGCCCAGTAGACTGTTGAGCCATTGCAAAACATCGGAATATGTACTATATTCAAGTATGAGTGAAGATGCAAGATTTTTTTAAACTAAATAATGGCTGCTAATCATAACTGCATATTCTAATTGGTGGAGTGCACTCTGTAGACAAAACATGAACATTTACACACATCGAATAAACACAACACACACAACACGTGCATGCACAGTGACTGTTAGAGCACTCGCTCTGACAAGCTTTGGTTTTCTCATCTATTAGCACACCCGATCAACAATTAGCTCTATTATCACTATACACCATTAAGCACAGAAACATGGCGGTTGTCTTCAAACTTCAATAGCACTAGAAGATATCCCTTTCTTCATACTTTGACCTCAAGTAATCATAGAATTATTGGCCTGAACTTTAGTATATTGTTAAAGTTTTTAGATGTTCAATAAACATTTGCTGAGATATGAATTGACTGGTCCTGAACTCTAGAGTGGCTAGAGATACTAAGCACACCAAGCTCCTTTGTCTTGGGAATCTGATGTAAAAAGATCATGTTAGGTACTTGTCAAATTAGGATCCTTACTGAAGTTCTGTGCACGTCAATCAACTTCACATTTTTACTGCAAACAGAATCACTTATAATGTCATGAACATAAGCTAACCTGTTTCCTTTGGATGCTTCAAATGATCAACTTCCTCTTCACTGGAAGAATCATACAATGAACTATAGCAAAAACAACATTACTGGCAGATAATTCTTGCATAAAGGTATTATATTCATTATTATGCAAGTCCTACTCTTCATCAGTAGAGTCCATGTCTACAGACTTCAGGGAGAGGATGAGGTGAACTCGAACGAGAGCCTTCAATTTCTTCATTTCCTTCTGCCGCTGAGAAAGTAAAGTCTTGGAATCTTTTGCCAAACAACTGGGCATTTCAAGAGCTGTAGCTAGCTGTTCTTGCTTCCCAGGGTGTTCATCAAGACCTGTTTCCTTTGGATGCTTCAAATGGTCAACTTCCTCTTCATCAGAAAAATCACGCAACAATCTATAGCAAAAAAAAACATAACCGGCAGGTAATTCTTTGCTCAGAAATCGTTACAAGAATTGCATCATAAAATATATTATATTCATTATTATGCAAGTCCTACTCATCAGCAGTAGAGTCCATGTTTACAGACTTCAGGTAGTGGATGAGGTGAGCTCGAATGGGAACCTTCAATTTCTTCATTTCCTTCTGCCACTTAGAAAGTAAAGTCTTGGAATCTTTTGCGGAATGACTTGGCATTTCAAGAGCTGCAGCCAGCTGCTGTAGCTTCCCAGGGCATTCCTCAAGATCATCAGCTATTATTGCAATAGCATCACTTGATATGGTAGCAGGTGACTACAAGTGAGAGAAACATCATTGTTATTGATTAGTAAACAAGTTTCAGTCTTTTCTTACATATCGTATGTCAAGCCAAATTGTTTGTTCAGGATTCAGAGAGCAGCATTGGTCCTCTTCACACCTCAGACAAGGCTCAGAGGAAAGAGGGCCAGAAGGCAATACAATAAAGTGCTCAGACTTTTTTTTGCTGCAATTCACACATTGCAGTGCTAACTTAATGCTAATACCAGGAAACCATTTTAGCACTTCTGTCGAACATGATTGGATTAGCTCGACTATTTCTTGGCAGGTGCTTAGCAATGAAGGGTACAGGTAGCCACGACGTTGGACACGCTTGACGTCAATCTGTATACTATTTGCTCCTTCAGTAATTATCATCTGATCAATGCGCTTGCCATTTTCCCCAAATGCATAGGCAATTTTGTCCTGGCATATTACAGGGTCAAAGACGACTTCACATTTATCACCCTTGGACAGAAGAGCGGCCAAACGGATAAAGAAACCAGGTGCTGCATATTTGGTGCTGAACACCAAGTGCAGAGATGCTGGTGTTGAAGATGCAATGGCTGCTTCTTGCACTTCTTCTCTCTGTATTTCGGTTGCTGTGCTTGGCTTCAGCATAGATGGAACAAAGTATTCCAGACCTGGATAACTATGCTTCTTAGAGTGAGTGTGGATCTGTGCTATGATGAGAAAGTTCTCCAGAAACTCAAGAATAGCTTCTAGTTGAAGAAGCTCATCTTTCAAAATCGCCCAATATAAAGGTTGCACTAGAATACCATACCGACGAAGAGTGATCCACAGAGTTGGGGATATGCTCCTGTCCTCAAACCCTTCCAAGGGAAAAAGACGGGCAATCACCTTGACAAGCCACCGAGGATCAGCAATGACACTAGACCGAAGACTAGGGATGTGAGAATAATGAAAAAACACTGCAAGATTGTGATAGAAGCGAAGAACACTGACAACAGCTTTCTTAGGAATGTGACATGCAAGAGCGATTCTTTTAACTTCTTTCAAAGTTACTACAGCCTTCTCTCTAGACAGCTCAGTCAATACTTTTCGAAACAAGGCCCAAGATATTGGAGTACGGACCGTCATCTCATTTGCAAATGAACTGACCAGTTGTCTGATCTCTGCATATTTGGAATCTTCATTATCTCCTTCACCTGCTGTTGTGTTGTCCACAATAACACCACCTTTGACTATGATTGCAAAGGCCTTACCTTCGCATGCTTGAGAAATGGTTTCAAGGATCTTTCCAGCATTTGATTTCACAACATCATCATCACCATGTGTGCCCACAGGAAGAATGCATGGGCAGCCGCCTTTGTGAATGTTGCTAGACGATCCTTGGGAAGAATGATGCTTACCAGCCACAGAATCTTGGCTGTTAGGTGCACCAACAAGACCATGGCTAGATGCGCTTTCGGAAGATTCTTTCTTCATGAAAAGAGTAGAATGTATGCAAGCCATCCACTTCAGCAGGAATTGCAGGTTGGTGAGTCTGCCCCCACCCTCTACCTCCTCTGCAATCACGTTTGAATTGCAATACGTAGATGATATGCCTGTATCATACAAACCATGTCTTGCATCGAACGTGAGAATGAACATGGTTTTGGAAGTAAGAAAAGCAGGCAAGATGGTGCGGAAGATGCGCTGGCCACCACAGTCCCATACACGCATCCAAGTTTCAGTCTCATGTTTTTGATATCCTTGAAGTCGAATCTTAGATGCGCAGGAAAAAACTTTCTTCAAAATACCCTCAATATCATCAGGAAATCCGAAAGTAGCAGGGACATGAGTGCTGGGTGAACCAACTGATCCACCACTAGGCTGAGTGCCTTGAACCTTCAATACAAGACGGGCCATCTCTCTGTATTCATCTTCATCCGTTGTATCAGTCCAATGCTGATGTTGACTTGCACTGGCCCACGATGCTTTGGCAGGTTTCAAGGTCTTGACATCGGCCATAAGCGTGCTGTTACCGATTGGAAGGTGCTGATTTTTTAGTCCCCGTAAGAGACTGCTCTTTCCCACACCACCGTATCCAATTAGCATCACTGCAATATAAGACACGAGACACTCTCCTTCTTGCAGAGCACTTCTATATTCATCTTCTACATTGCAAAATTGCGATTAAAATAATTCTCTGCTTATAAGTCGTAACACTTACCTCTTTCATTCTGAGGCAACAATCAAATCCTACATCAATGGCAACAACATAATCACTATGGTTCAACGTGTAGTACATAGTATGTATAATTGGTATAAGCATTATCACTCTTATAGCTAAAGCTATTTTACTATCTACACTTAACCACAACATTCTGGGCTATGGCAAGTTCAGTGGGAAATGCACTAAGACTAGCATGACAGTAGACCCTCACATAAAGGCTCTCATTTATCCTCACTTATCGGGCTTCTTGGTTTATCAGGGCCCAAGCCAACTACTACAGAATATACCACAAGGTAAGTACCTGACTTAGCTAATACTCGTGTCTCTAGCACTAAAAACATCACAGTGTCTGCTGCTAGTCTTATGTGTTTCTTTATAAGGTCAAGAGTAAAGGCCTGTCCACACTACACTTTAAATTATGCACGTTGGGTCCTAGGAAAAAACTCTTCAAGTTGATGCGCATTCATTCAAAGCAACAGTATCTAGCCTACCGCAGTCAAGAGAAAATCACGTTAAAAAATCATTTACGGTATCTGTAGTTGAGATGGATTTTGTTGTTTGCATCTTTTTCTTAATTAGCTGCCTACAGATCTGCAGGAATCATTTGCCACAGAGAAGAAAGAGGAGAGAGCTGAGGGAATGTCAGTGCCAATGAAGGTTGGGACTACACGAACTTCAGAAGTGCAGACAGGACATATAAACAGTTCTCTAGATATAATAACTAGTGTAGCTAGTTAGTTTGCCTTCAGGTGACAGATAGTACACTGCTAGCTACTCAAAGTTCCAACCTGCAGCCATCGTGAAGATGTCGGAGAATATTATCCTTTTCGACGCACACTCATGTAGTTATTTGACCTATCTAATCTGGTCCAGATTCATGTGAGTTAACTTGATCAGTGTGGTGGATGTGACTAATGCATATTAATTGTCATTGATTTGTGTAGCATGGACAGCCCTTTAGCCTAACCTTCCTTCTGTATAGTTAAAACAACTGCCTCTACACTCATTTCCTGAATATTTTTAATTCTTCATGTAGTCATTTATCCATACATTCCATATATCCAAACAGGGTTGGGTCACAAGGTTTGGATATGCGAGGATGGGTCTACTGTATACATAAGAAACAAGAACAAAAATAAATGTTAAAAAAGGATGGAAATGAGACGGTACCCATGTAGACCACAACCAAGTTAGATGACCCTTTACCATTTATAACCATGCGTATATATCACCTTCTCAACTTCAAATTGTATTCACTAGATGTTTCTCCAAATGTCCAGTGAATATGTCCAGTGAATACAATTTGAAGTTGATTATTGAGAAGGTGGTTTTAATGTTATTGTCAACTGAGAGTTCATTGAGAATTATTATAATTATAGTATCATTTTCATCCTATTTTGACCAGCATAGTTGTTGGTTAAATCAAATTGTTTGGTTTATTTATATTGTCCCTATAAGGTATAGTTGAGCGGTAGAGAACTACACCACAATCAAATCTGAGTTCAACTCGCGAGCTTCTTGGAAGCCAGCAATAACTAGTTTATTCTTGCTGTCCGTTTGCTACACAATTTAGCACATGCCATATCTTGTTGCTATTGTTGACTGTTCTCATAGTCAGCTACAGCATCCTTCAAGGACTTGATAACAGTTGCACAAGAATACTCCTCAAACCAAACAGCCTGATGAGGGCTAGAGCAGATGTTATAATCGAGGATAAGCCTCAGCAGATATTTAGAGTTAGTGGGTTATTTGTTGTGCTTATAATAATGCTTGATTGTGTCGTTGATGATCCTTACCTATAAATCTTTTCCCACTCGGACATGCTTTGGTACAATACATTTGTAGTCTTCAGGTTCCAAAATTGCCATGGTGGACTTACTGTCCACAAGTTGGATAGATCCATGACAATTAACTTCTGGTTTTGAGGTGCCGAAGGGTTCAAGGCATACTGTGAGTCTTGAAGAAATGAGCAACCAAAAGAGCTGAGAAGCCACCAGTGTGAGTTATAGGAGAAAGTTTTTGGGGTTGCTGTTTTTTTTTGTCTAGTTCACTCTCTGATGGTTGTCCCTACACATGCCATATTACAGCAGTAGCAGGCAATAACCGTACGAAATAATATTGGAAAAAATGTTAACTGCAGCAAACTTGGGAAAGTAGGGACATAAAATAATATTAAACCAAGCAGACACACACACACAGTAGTATATTTGCCAACCATTCATACATTACTATGTATGTGCACACACATGGTAAGCTAGAGTTTGGCAAAGGAAGCTCTACATCTATTGCTCAAAGCAACCTGGCTGTTACATTTTTCTTAAACTGTGGTCATGTAATTGCAGTCGTTTGGGTAACTAGAATTCCAAAATTATCAGTGAGATAGATTTTTTTATCCCAATACTCCCCCAGGCCACTCCCTCAGGCCTATCCTGCCTCTCATTGCTGCCACATACTGGGAGCTTATGTTTGCAGAGGATAACCCTAGATTGAAGAAGTAACAGTGGGTCTACGTGAAGTGTGGCCACAAAGTTCTATATGTACATGTATGTGCAAGATGTTCTACATGTTAAGTTATCTGTTGATATAAACTCACCAGGTACATGTAGGAGAAGGAAGCAGGTCACAGCACCAGAATGATTAAATGATTAATAAAAATAAATATAACATATTTATATAGTGACAATAGAAAGTTCAACATTAATATTAGCATAAGCTGCCAATTAGTGGCAAACAAGTGGTCTCCCATATATAATTCACTGCAGGTGCGGTCTAGGAAGTTGATTTTGTTTGCATTGGAAGTGAAATTATACACAGCTCTATAATCCTAGTTAATTCCAGGAAGTATTCTTCTTCAGCAATTGCCTTTTGATGGTCAGAGTATATCCTACTAAAATATAAATGATCAGCATCCTGTATCTATTACTGGTAGTGCATACAAATCCATACACTCAATTATTGGCACTGTGTGATGCTCATGTTACCTAAGAGATACATAAAAAATACATTGTATTTGCTATAACTTTGTCACTAATTAGAGAGCGAATTCATTGTCTGTGCAACAAATGACAACAGGCAACACATAACCCGTGCATAGCTAAGTATGTCCAGGTTTGTCTCTTAATCTTCCAATAGCTACTTCTTTAAGGAGTATGAAGTAGCTAGCTAGTTGTCAAGTGCTTCACAATTAGCCACTGCATCTATGCACACATGAGCTGTAGCACTTCCTTTTGTAAGGACAGCTGTGGCTGTGGCTCAAGAAAATGGAAAAAACAATCATCTGTAATCTTTTCTGCTTGAAAACTCCTTCCTCTCGGTTCTGCTATACCCTTTATTTGTGTTCTGGTTTGCCACATGCGATCTTTCCAACTACCTGGATGTATCCACCAAGTTCAGTCTCCTCAGTAAGTTCGCAGTGCCAGTTCCATGAAACAGACAAGTAGTCCTATAGCATTATGGCTCTGGCCAGAACAACTATGACAGCAATCTAAAACCTAACCAGAAGCAAATGCTAAGGCAAACTTATCTTGCAAGAGAAATAAACTTGTTGAGAATCAATCAAAAATAAATGAGAGACTTTATCTGAAGAACAGCAACTGGTACAGCAGCTTTTCGATGTCCAGAAATGTTCCGGAAAATTACCGTATTGATTTTATGAGTGACATTGAAAGCAACTCATCCAGGTGATGTACCTGAGCAGTTGCCCATAACTCTTAATTTGGAACTTACTCCATCATGGGGTACATGTATCTTGGTGGACACTGGTCATGTACACAACACATCACCATAAAGATACAGTGCATGCATGTGTGGCTAGACACTGGTCATGTACACATACACCATAAACATGCAGTGCATGTATGTGTGGCTAGACACTGGTCATGTACACATACACCATCAACATACAGTGCATGTATGTGTGGCTAGACACTGGTCATGTACACACACCCCATAAACATACATGCATGTATGTGTGGCTAGACACTGGTCATGTACACACACACCATAAACATGCAGTACATGTATGTGTGGTTAGACACTGGCCATGTACACACACCATAAACATACAGTGCATGTATGTTTGGCTAGACACTGGTCATGCACACACACCATAAACATACAGTGCATGTATGTGTGGCTAGACACAGGTCATGTACATATACACCATAAACATACAGTGCATGTATGTGTGGCTAGACACAGGTCATGTACATATACACCATAAACATGCAGTACATGTATGTGTGGCTAGACACTGGTCATGCACACCCACCATAAACATCCAGTGCATGTATGTGTGGCTAGACACTGGCCATGTACACACACCATAAACATGCAGTACATGTATGTGTGGTTAGACACTGGTCATTCACACACACCATAAACATACAGTGCATGTATGTGTGGCTAGACACTGGTCATGTACACACACACCATAAACATGCAGTGCATGTATGTGTGGCTAGACACTGGCCATGTACACACACCATAAACATGCAGTGCATGTATGTGTGGCTAGACACTGGCCATGTACACACACCATAAACATGCAGTACATGTATGTGTGGCTAGACACTGGTCATGTACACACACACCATAAACATACAGTGCATGTATGTGTGGCTAGACACTGGTCATGTACACACACACCATAAACATGCAGTGCATGTATGTGTGGCTAGACACTGGCCATGTACACACACCATAAACATGCAGTACATGTATGTGTGGCTAGACACTGGTCATGTACACACACACCATAAACAGCTGCTCATTATTGTCCTAGTCAGCATAATTATTGTATTTACAGAGTATGGGTATGTTATTATACACCACTAGGAAGCAAAAGTGCTAAACATTCCACTCCCAACCTGCCTACAAGACTTAAGGCCTGTCCACACTGCACTCAACTGATGTGCATTAATGTGCATTGGGTCAGAATAATGCACATTATTTTTTATTAGAGTTCAGTGTGGACACGTCCAATGCACATTGTCTTGTGCAGTGTGGACAGCCTATAATTTCCTAGAACTTCCATCACTAGATAAGGCATGGCGTGATAATTGGCGGACCGCAGCTCAGATAATTAAGTAATTGGTAGCTTATGCCATTTGTGTATTTAACAGAGTAAAAGGGTTTCATATGCAATAATGAACTCAAAACCAATAACAACTAAAATAGAAGCTAGCAATATGTACAAATGCAAGTTCATCAATAAAGTCATGTCTACCTAATTGTACATACCAATACTCTAGCAGTGTAAATAACTTACTTGCTATGTGATACAAAGTCAGCGTTTAGCCAGATAGAGAAGACAAATCCAAGTTCATCATAAAGTAATTGTACACACCAATGCTCTAGCAGTGTAAATAACTTACATACTATGTGATACAAAGTCAGCGTTTAGCCAGATGGAGAAGACAAACATGTACAAATGCAAGTTCATCATAAAGTCATGTCCACCTAATTGTACATACCAATGCTCTAGCAGTGTAAATAACTTACATCCTATGTGATACAAAGTCAGCGTTTAGCCAGATAGAGAAGACAAACATGTACAAATGCAAGTTCATCAATAAAGTCATGTCTACCTAATTGTACATACCAATGCTCTAGCAGTGTAAATAACTTACCTTCTATGTGATACAAAGTCAGCGTTTAGCCAGATAGAGAAGTCAAACATGTACAAATGCAAGTTCATCATAAAGTCTACCTAATTGTACATACCAATGCTCTAGCAGTGTAAATAACTTACAGACTATGTGATACAAAGTCAGCGTTTAGCCAGATAGAGAAGACAAACATGTACAAATGCAAGTTCATCATAAAGTCATGTCTACCTAATTGTACATACCAATGCTCTAGCAGTATAAATAACTTACATACTATGTGATACAAAGTCAGCGTTTAGCCAGATAGAGAAGACAAACATGTACAAATGCAAGTTCATCAATAAAGTCATGTCTACTTAATTGTACATACCAATGCTCTAGTAGTGTAAATAACTTACCAGCTATGTGATACAAAGTCAGCGTTTAGCCAGATAGAGAAGACAAACATGTACAAATGCAAGTTCATCAATAAAGTCATGTCTACTTAATTGTACATACCAATGCTCTAGTAGTGTAAATAACTTACCAGCTATGTGATACAAAGTCAGCGTTTAGCCAGATAGAGAAGACAAACATGTACAAATGCAAGTTCATTAATAAAGTCATGTCTACTTAATTGTACATACCAATGCCCTTGCATTGTAAATAACTTACAGACTATGTGATACAAAGTCAGCGTTTAGCCAGATAGAGAAGACAAACATGTACAAATGCAAGTTCATCATAAAGTCATGTATACATACCAATGCTCTAGCAGTGTAAATAACTTACAGACTATGTGATACAAAGTCAGCGTTTAGCCAGATAGAGAAGTCAAACATGTACAAATGCAAGTTCATCATAAATTCATGTCTACCTATAATTGTACATACCAATGCCCTAGCATTGTAAATAACACCCATAATCAATGTTGAATCATAGTCAGAATTTTGGCCAGGTGATCTGGTAATGAACTGTTCACATATTTTAGTATTACTAGTATTATAAAATACTCACTTCTTTATCCATCTCTTTCACAACAATTTCTTTTCTAAATATTTTCCATAATAAAAAGCAAGAATTGGTAGTGATCGTAACAAGTACTGTAAAAATTATTACTGCAGTTGTCAGACAAACCCTTTGAAAAAGCTTCAAGAAGTATAGCAGATTGATTATCACCTTGAGTTAATTTATAAAGATGTTGGTAAGGAACTCAATGAATTCAACATAACAGAATACTATGACTTTCTTTAGGATGCACTTACTTCAGGTCTATATTGTTTGTGAAGTATCCAGACAGCAGTTGAAGCTATCATAAGTAGGTCATGGAATGTTTTTAAGGTTGTGCGCACTGTGCAAGGAAGTTTCACTTTTGCACACTGTCTTATCTTGTCATTTAGCTACAACTAACATGCTTGCATGTGTTAACCCTCTCACTGGTATAAGCGCCGTATGGCGCAAAAAGGTATAACCGCTACTAAAGAAATAATAAAAAATCAACCGTTTTCCGGAAAAACAAACAGAGCACACCCAAAGTACTGCTCTATAAATAATTAAAATATAAGGAATGTACGATGTAGGGAATGTGACATTAAATTTCACTTCCGGTTTAGGAATAAAGATGTCGGTTTGCTATAGTCGAGATGAAGTTACCAGTTACGATGATTTTGGCCTCTCCGAGAGTGATAGCTCTGAAGATGAAGAAGAAAATACCCCTGCTTACCTGGGAAGCCACGAGGTTGATTTGAATGAGCTAGCAGCTCTGACAAGAGCTGTCGTTAGTGATGGCCTTCTACGCACTTCTACGCACTCTAGTGATAGTGGTGATCAACAACAGGGCTTTCAACAGGATATTCACGGTTATGTGGTTGGTGCTACATATTTAGCTCCATATAATAATTATATGTTTGCCAAAAATATATTCTTCAATTGTCAGGTTCTAACCTGACACTCAATGAGCAATGGTAAGCTGTTGAACATTCTGGGTGGCTAGAAACACTTCCCGTTTGTTATCACAATGTTGTGGTTTCTTGCTAGGCAGCCAAATTTTGTCATAATATTCAGTAACTCATTAGCTATCACATGATATATGGTTGCTAGGTAATTTTCATCATATATCTTTAAATCACATATCTTTAAATATAAGAAATAATGTGAAAATCATTCATTTTGGGGAAAAAACCTCTGTAAAGTTGCCAGTGAGAGAGTTAACAGGGACAGCAGAGGCTATAGCTAACATGCTTGCATGTGTCAACAGGGCCGGCAGAAGTGGTCTGGAAAGGCTTGCCAAAACCGGACCACCTTTTAAAATGTCAGTAATGGGTCATAAAATAAGTGAGTAATGGTCATTACTTACTACCAGCCATCATTATGCTGGTGCTGTTGCATTTACGATGCATCTATTGGTGTGCTTCACCTGATTAAATTAGCCTTAAAAAATTATGTATCAAAAAAGTTGCTGATTCCTTGTTTAGCCTCTAACTAGTAGTTATCAGATGGTCTGAGTAGTGACAGAGCGATGGTTGTTTCTAGTTGCTTATGGATGAGCCTGGCTCTGGAGAATCCACACTTCACTTCAGTCCCTTTGAAAAAAGCTTAAAAAGGAAACACCACTTAACTCCTAAATGAATCAAAGAATTTGAAGGAAAAAGGAGAAGTTCTAAAGGTCACTAGCTAACTATCTCTAAATAGGACTACTTGTTAATTATTTTAATATTCCTTTTCAGTTATTTTGTTTTACATACACAGCAGGTGACACTTACGCCAGATGTACAATTTGTTCATCTGATTTGGAGCACTTACAATGGTGGGTGGTCGGTGGTGCGACTATGCATCATGCAAGAATCACACAACGACTAACAACAAGTGAGTATAACACATCACCAGAACACCATATCACAGTCACCACCACACACACCACAGTCACCACCACACACATCACAGTCACCACCACACACATCACAGTCCCACCACACACATATCTGTCACCATCATATTAGTCTCTACCACACAGTCAGTCACCACTACCCATCACAGTCACCACCATACACATCACAGTCACCAACACACACATCACAGTCACCAACACACACATCACAGTCACCAACACACACATCAGTCACCAACACACACATCACAGTCACCAACACACACATCACAGTCACCAACACACACATCACAGTCACCAACACACACATCACAGTCACCAACACACACATCAGTCACCAACACACACATCACAGTCACCAACACACACATCACAGTCACCAACACACACATCACAGTCACCAACACACACATCACAGTCACCAACACACACATCACAGTCACCAACACACACATCACAGTCACCACCACACACATCACAGTCACCACCACACGCATCACAGTCACCAACACACACATCACAGTCACCAACACACACATCACAGTCACCAACACACACATCAGTCACCAACACACACATCACAGTCACCAACACACACATCACAGTCACCAACACACACATCACAGTCACCAACACACACATCACAGTCACCAACACACACATCACAGTCACCAACACACACATCACAGTCACCACCACACACATCACAGTCACCACCACACGCATCAGTCTCCACCACACACATAACAGAGTCACCAGCACACACATCAAGTCACCACCACACATATCACAGTCCCACCACACACATCAGTCTCCACCACACACATAACAGAGTCACCAGCACACATATCAGTCACCACCACACATGTCACAGTCACCACCACACACACACATATCACAAAGTCATCACCACACACATATCACAATAATTATCAGCACAACAATTAAGTAATGATCTAATCTGTAAGTCAAACTCATCCCAACCTTTACTACTAATATCATAATTATTCCATGTTACATCTGATCAACTAATCTTTAACATCGATGGCAGAGTTTGGTGGGACTTTTTACCAGAAATAGCAATACAGAAAGTGCAATACTCAATGAAGCCATGGGGAAAAGGGGCCACATCTAAAAACTGAGATTCTTAAATATTCAAGCAGGTGATCAATATTGTTTTAAAAGATGTTTGTCTCCATAGTCACTTTTTCTAATACCTAAATGCCGATCTCGCCGTTTAGACAATGCATCATCTCATCCCAAATGAAATGGTAAGTGCCCTCAATTAGACCATGCAATTGGTCACACCTACCACGATATTGACCACAGCTTCCATGATATTGGCCATAGCCACAGCCCACAGCTACCACGATATTAGTAACAGCTACCATGATATTAGTCACAGCTGCCACATTATATATCACAGCTATCTCTGCATTGTTACAACCTTTAACAACACAGATTGACTATAAAATTGACAATATTTATTAATTAAGATCGCTATTAGTTAAGGTCGCTATTAGTTTCACATTAGGGAAAATCCCAGTGTCTATGCGGCCAGACCAGTAATGTACATTTAGCTACTATTTTTTAGTGAACCATCACATGTACAGGCGAGTAACATTTAGGGTAATTTAGACTAAAGAACCGTCATATACTGTATATAGCTATACTGTATATAGCTGTAATAATTTTTCAAGAATATTTTCTTCATGAAAATGCAAATAGAATGAGAAGTAGTTGACATAAGATGGAGATAAGCAAACAATACTGCAGTAGTAGGTTGCTCTGTCTAGAAAAAACTTTCAGCAAAGAAATCCATCTAGAAACACCTCCTTTCTCAAGCATAAAGACTGGTTCCCAGTAAGCATAGGTTCCTGTGCAGCCACCCTCAGCATAAGAGCTTTGAGAAACAGAAGTAAATGCCTGCAAGAGGTGGCTGTCATCTATGGCGGTAGTTGCGATCCTTGTCCATTAAAAGAGGTGACTCTATATATATATAAATAAAATTAATATTTCCCCCAGTACTGTTGTTGTATATATCTTTCCAAAGTTTTAGAGGCATTGGATACTCCATTTTAAAGTGATGGTGGATTTTTGTCCATGCAATTCCACTTGCCTCAATTCAGAAACCAACAAGGAATGCTAACCGAAGAGGTAACTTTAACATTTTATTGTATTAACTTTGGCGCATGATTACGACAAGTTCTGATAACCCATGTTTCCTGGTTGCATAATAGTCATAACTTGGCCACAGTTCACGCTAGTTTTTAAAATTATTATGTTTGTCTCATTTGAGACCTTTAGTGCTCATGGTATACGTGAATCAGATATTTTTTTTTTACTGCAAGTGCTGCTACATTATGGATGAGAAGAGGTGGGGTGTGTATATATATGTGATGTGCATTTGATTAATCTGCACGACCTATCAACCATGTTGTCTATGGATTCTTCACCCCAACCCTATCCCTGACCTATATAGGCTATATATCATATATAGCAGTTGTGGGTGTCTTTGTCGGGTCATTAATTTTGACATGCAGGTCAACCAATAGAGTGCTATGCCATCCATGCCTCTGTCCTAAGATAAGGGTCAGGAGTAGGGCCAGGGATAAATCTAGGGATAGGACCAGGTCTAAGGCAAAGTATCCATCCATTTCCCAGCAGATTTATTGATGATGTAAATCTGTTAAACATGCGTTTCTCATTATTCCTGGAAGGTTAGAGCATGAAACATTGGAATGCAATTTCAAGTTGCAATTTCAAGTCACGATTATTGAGAAAGTGATTGCATATTACTTAAAATTAGTAACCCCTCCCTCACCCCCTCACCCCCCCCCCCCCCCCCCACACACACACACACACAACCACACAACTAATAATCTACTATTAATGACCTACTTCTTGGGCCATTTCAGTCGTCCAGCAAGTACTGGCTACAGCAGATGAACTCAAGCAGATCTTGTATGTAAACCTACATAAATGGAATAACAATTCTGAGCATGCTCAGGGTCACAGATTTATCAGCATAATTATCTACTGGTCTGGTCAGAACTTATCCCAGTACAAACACCAGCAACACCAGCTATGTAATATAGCAGGCACGGAAGATGATGAAAAAGCAAAAAACATAACACAAGAGCTGGCCAAGTAAAAAAGCTTCCTCGTTAATACAGAATTCAGATAAAATTTTTAGTGGCTGACCTGAGCTCCAGACGTCTTTAATCACTGATCGCCGACTGGTTATGCTAGCTTTTATAGACGGGTAACCCAGGATGGGGGCGGTGTGTGGGCGTTGTATTAGGGATCGGTACGGACGGACTATAAGCAGCATGCCATCAGCCATGCTTGCTGAGAAGACACCGTTCTCACCCATCCTGCAAAATCACCATGTAAGAACAAAGATCCTTTACCAACAAAACTGCGGGGTGCAAGCTCAACGTAGCGGAAATTTAAGGGGATACTATATACGACCTGGAGAAAGTGAGGTGGGAAGAGTTTGGAAGGCAGAGACAGGGTAATGTTAGGAAATACAGGCAACTAGCAATTATCACGAACTGCGTGTGCTGGTGTTTTCCATGAGGACAGGTATTAGATGCCTAAAATTGAGCTACAACACACTTCAAGGAAACGAACCTGTGGTGCAGAAATGTTGGAGAGGATCACTCATAATGCATAGGTGGAGCAACTGGTACGGCAGGTACGGCTGTACCACTTTTTGGAACAAATCCACGCGTAAGTTCACAAGGATTTGTTCCAAAACTGGCTTGCTTTGGAAGAAAATCACAGGTATTTTAGAAGAAAATTGTCCATGCATTGCAAAGGTTGTACAAGATATTCAATATGCTTAATTAGCTTGTTCAGAGACTTGTGTAGACCAATTGTTAATTAATGTAGTAAAGTTTTAATCCAGTCATGTGATTCATGACCACATGGTCCTAAATATAGTACTCTGCAAGATATCCTTCAGCCATGAAGAGATCAAGGATTTGCCTGATAAATCTTTCTAACTGCAACATTATTCCTTTCCTCCTCGTTCCTTTGGCAAAGCTCAACCTGAAAACAGGTTTTTTCAGGCATCTTGGTTTCATCGTTTCTCATGGATTCATTATGATGCAACTGATGGTTCTGCTTTCTGCTTTCTTTGTTGCAAAGCTGTAAAGGGGAAAAAGATGGGGCTCACCAGATTATCTGAGGCAAGCTTTCTTGTAAAAGGCTTCACTAATTGTAAGGATGCTACTCGAGTTTTGGTCAAACATGAAAGCAGTAACTTACACAAAGCAGCAACTGAAGCACTGAAGGCAACCAATGATTGGCTGACATATTGTCAAAAGCAGTAGCCACAGAAGAGAAAAACAACCGTGAATATTAGTTGAAAGTCATCTCATCAATACGTTTCTTGGGACGTCAAGGTCTTCCTTTGAGAGGTGATGGGCCTCATAATGATTTGGATCCCCAACTTCTATCAGCCAACTTCTATCAGTTATTGCTTTTGAGAGCAGAGAACTTTCAAGGCATTAATGAACAGATGAAATACACTTCTCATGAGATTCAGAATGAATTACTTTCAATCATGTCTCTACAAGTTATTCGTGAAATTGCTAGTCAAATACAATCTGCACCATACTTCACCGTGATGATTGAGCAAGTGGTAGTTGTTATTCGTTCTGTCAATGATAATCTCACTGTTTCATTGGTTTATATAAAACTGAATCTATTGAATCTTCTTCCCTTGTTAGTATTATCAAAGATGTCTTACTCAGATGAATCTGAAGCTGAAAAATTGTCGGGGACAATGTTATGATGGGGCCAGCAATATGACCGGGTAAGGAATGGAGTGACCAAGATGAAGAACCTCGAGCAATTTTCACCCACTGCTATGGTCATGCTCTAAACCTTGCAGTGGGGGATACTGTCAAAAAATGTAAACTTATGAGATCTTGCCTTGATGCTGTGTTTGAAATCACAGAGTTAATCATGAAGTCTCCTAAACGAGATGCAATATTTCAAAAGTTCAAACATTACCTTGCAACTGATACACCAAGCTTTCGTGTTCTCTGCACAACTAGGTGACAGCAACACTACAGAGTGGGCTAGACAATTATGAAGTTCTCCTCAGTGTTTGGGAGGAATCCAATTTTTCACTGAATTGACAGTGAAATGAAGGCCAGAATTATTGGTATTGAGACCCAAATGCTCACTTTCAACTTCCTTTTTGGCATTTCCTTAGGAACCCTCATTTTGCAGCACAGTGATAACCTTAGCAAAAGCTTGCAGCATGATACTATTACAGCAGCAGAAGGACAACAGTTGGCAAAGCTAACTGTTGATGTCCTCAAATCCATTCGTAAGAAGACAAGTTTAAGAGCTTCTACGATCGGGTTTTGCTACACCAAAGTGAATTTGATATTGATGCACCAACTCTTTCTCGCAAAAGACGTGCTCCTTGGCGGCTCCAGATTTGATTAACTGATGGTAACATTCATTCTACACCCGAGGATAACTACAGGCAGATTTACTATGAGGCACTTGATCTTGTTATTGAATCCATTAACTGGCAGATTCAATCAACCAGGGTAAAAAGTTCATCGCAATGTTGAAGATCTTGTTCTCAATGCATGCCGTGGGTGCCCTTATGACACAGAGCTAAGCAATGTGTGTGATTTCTACAAGGATGACATCTCCAAAATGCAATTGCAGGCACAACTGCCTCTCTTGCAAGCTTTGTTTGCTGAAAAGAAGAACCAGTCAGACTTTCAATTAATGACATCATTAAGTCACTGTCACAGCTATCTTCTGCTCAACGACTTGCATTCAGTAATGTTTGGGTTCTAATGAAGATATTATCAGTAATGCCAGCTACTAATGCCTCTTCAGAGCATTTTTTCTCTGGGTTGCGAAGAATAAAGACCTACCTCAGAACCACAATGACACAGAAAAGGTTAAATGATTTAATGGTCCAGAACATTCACAAAGAAAAAACTGACTTGTTAAACTTAGCTGTTGTGACAAAAGAATTTGTTAGCAGTAGAGAAAATAGATTCGGATTATTTGGAAATTTTTAATAGCTAGGTGTTTACTGTCTCATTATTATCATACTTTATTTATGACACTTTCTGTCATTTCAAATACTCATCTGAATTGTTTGCATTCCCACTTTGGTGGAAGGAGGCACACTTCCCTCGGCAGTATCAGCCGTACCACCCCAAAATAGCTTGCTCCGGCTCTGTAATGTGAGGTAGCTCTTTGAGTGTTGTGCTGCCTGTACAGCTCATGGGAGCCGAGTTCATGTATGCTTCCCATGAAGCAGGGTCTAGGCACTTATGACCTGGTCTCCCAGCGAGATAGGAGTGGGCCTATGCACTGCTCCCTTGGCTGGGACACAGGAGGAGAGAGAGCAAGCAAGTCATCCAGAGCTCTATAATAATTATTACTCCAGAAATTAATTTCGTGAAGTGTGTCCCAAGTTTAAAAAAATATATATCTTGTGTGTGTATCTTGTGTGTGTGTGTGGGGGGGAGGGGGGGGGGAGAGAAGGGGCTAAGAAGTGGTTAAAGGTAATGCATTTTCAACACTAGGGCAGCGAGGTCTTGGATAATTTTGTAAGAAATCCCCTTTACTAATTTACTAAATTCCTATGCTGAAGAAGGATCTCTGGGGACTGTCGCAATGTTTTTTTGTGGACTGCCACAAGGAGTGAATATGTGGCTGAATTTTGAGCTTGACTTCATATGCCAACCTACATAGGTTCTGTAAACCTTGGAGCATTTTTTAGAAATACTCTTCATTGCCTGCTGACCTACTCTCACTAGCCTGACTCTCAAATGTGCACAGGCGAGCATGTCAGAGTCTTCTAACATGCTCGCCCGTGTGTGTTTGAAAGTCAGGCAAGTCAGACTATGCTGGGCACCTGTCTCTGCAGTGCTAAACCTCTATAGTGGGTATAATGGATTGCACACCAAAATGTTGGCCCTCTTGATAGATACCCTCTCATTAATGAACCAATCCAACCCCGAGTCCCCCATTGGAGTTGCCCCATAACACCTAGTTCATGCTGGGCTGGATTATGTAGGACATTGGAATGTTTATCCAATCCATGCCCTCCCATATAATGATCGGAACATGTATCTTGTTGTCTCAGCTCCAGCATCCATCTTGAATGATAACACCTTTTAGGCCGCCATTATGTATTAACCACAGTGCCCAAATAAAGACTCTTGGCTTGTGCAGCATGAGTTGTGGCCTATATCTTAATTAAAGTTGTGATGCACTAATTGTGTAACTTCCATAGATAGACTTCTGTCTCCAGGTGATTCAGTTTACAACCTTACCTTGACCATACCAGGTCTCTGTGGCCTCAGGTGCAGGAACCTTGTGGCTTAGGGCAGCAGGTATTTCCTAGTTGAAGTCTTTGCACTGCAGTTGCCTACTCCTTGAAGCTCACCACACTGTTCTTTTATAACTTCATTCATCTGATAGCCTTTAATTAAGTTCAAGAGGCTCTACCTATGACAATGAGTTGCAGAGCATGAGTGGCCTCCACTATATGATGCATAGGTGTGATGAAGAGTAGCAGAGCATGTGTGGCCTCCACTATATGATGCATAGGTGTGATGAAGAGTAGCAGAGCATGTGTGGCCTCCACTATATGATGCATAGGTGTGATGAAGAGTAGCAGAGCATGTGTGGCCTCCACTATATGATGCATAGGTGTGATGAAGAGTAGCAGAGCATGTGTGGCCTCCACTATATGATGCATAGGTGTGATGAAGAGTAGCAGAGCATGTGTGGCCTCCACTATATGATGCATAGGTGTGATGAAGAGTAGCAGAGCATGTGTGGCCTCCACTATATGATGCATAGGTGTGATGAAGAGTAGCAGAGCATGTGTGGCCTCCACTATATGATGCATAGGTGTGATGAAGAGTAGCAGAGCATGTGTGACCTCCACTATATGATGCATAGGTGTGATGAAGAGCAGCAGAGCATGTGTGGCCTCCATTATATTCTACCCAATTCACTCATGAATTCTTTAGTTAGTTACGTAATATATTCCACACTCAAGTCCCAATACATTGTAGTTAGTCTACCAGCATCACATGACTATCACAAGATTTTATTCCTCTGCAGTGCCTTAATCATGGATGAGATTGACCGACTGGACAATGTTGGTCGTAAGTTGCTCTAAACTCTGTTTGATTGGCCTGCATGCTCTAACTGATCGTCGGAACTCAATAACATCATGCGTCTAATTTAAAGGGAGCAGCAATTCCACCAGGAGAGCTGCAGACAGCTAGGCCATTGTTGCTGATGCACCCAGCATGATGTCCTTGTGGAGGTAAGAAGAATTTAATTGTTTTGGGGCTAAGCGATTATGCCATCCAAACCATTATTCAGGGTCATCAGTGTATTATGTATACTGGCCCTTTCTGTCTGTGTGTGTGTGTGTGCATCCATTGCTTTTCATTGTCCTCAATGGCCTCTCACAAGAGGACTGGTGGGTGGGAATGGAGATGGGGGTGGGTGTGGGGTGGGTGAGAACAGAGGTATCTTTACAGGTCAAGAACATAGCCCCAGGCCACTGTTTTGGCACAACCTCAAGCTTTAAATAAATACTAGGGCAGATATGACCAGGAAGGGCTTGTGTTGACTCCACCAGGAGTAGTGCACAGGCAAGGGTTTAGTATGCTCCCATGCCATGCATCCCACAGTTTTAAACAACTGTAATGGCCAAACTCTGGTGTATTCAAGGTCAGCTGTGTGGTCTTTATCTCTGCCCTTTCAGTCTGTCTGTGTTGCTTTGTCCTCCGTGTGCGGGCACTCGCGTGTAGGGTCAGTGCCTGTGTAGAGTTTATACGTGTGAAGTCTGTATAAGTCTACTGCACACAAAGGCTGCTTTAGTGCCTAGTTTGACGAGGTTATCTACGTAAATCAGGAAAACTGTGCGAGCATTTTGATCTGCTAAACCTTACGACTCTGTGGCAATCATTGAAGAAAACAAGCTTTATTAATTGCCCGTGCTCTTAAATTAGCCACGTGTATCGCAGTGAAGAAAGCTTTTTCTTGGAATGCATTTGCTGGTTTGTGGAAGAATGAATTCTAAGAAGAAAGCCATCCTTCCAACAGCTGAACAAACTTGGAGGAAAGGCGGGCTCCATAGCCTGCCAACAAATGCATGGAGGCAGTAGATAGCTCTACTAGAGGCCAGAGAAGGAAGACTACAGTGCTCAGCACTCAAGGCAATAAGAACCTTTTGAGTTACCCTCATATTAATCTTACTCTGATATATGAAGTACATACTGTAGCTCTGTTTAATGAAGGGTCCCTTTTAGCAGACTGGATTCCCATTTGATGGATGGTCAACTTGATCATGTGACATATAATTTGATGGTGCCAATATGCTTATGTAATTGTCATTAATGTTGTCATCCTCAACTTGTTGGGGTCCTTGCATTTCTTGTGTTCTCACTTAAAGCTGTACCTGCAGCGTTCAACGTGCACCTTCAAACACATGTGATTACAAATATTCACAACACACACACATGTGCGTAGACGCACACACACATACATGTGCGTGTACACACAGTGACACACAATCCCCCTATTCCACGAGCCTTGAATTAGCATGAATTTTGTTTCCAAGATTTAGGATTTTGAAGGTACAAAACGCATGAATATAGTGTGACAATGATTTCATGATTTACGTACATGTATCTCCCTCTGTGTGCGTGTACATGTATGTGTGTGTGTGTGTGTATGTGTGTGTGTGTGGCTTAAAGACTTGCTTGCCTTTGGGTCTACCTACAAAGTCGCAAATTATTGGAAAGCTCTTGATCCCCAGGAAGGTCTTGGACCCAGTATTAGGACCTAGGCCATGCCCCCTCTCTCTCTGACACCCCCTAGCTTTAAAATGACCACAGTAGTGGAAAAAGCACTGAAGTGCAATGCTGTTACTCTGATTTAGGGAGAGCTTCACCTCAGACCCCCCCCTGGAGCTAACCCATTGGCCGCAAGTCCAATTATCCAATATTGAACAACATTGAAACAATAAACTATTAATCATATCCAAACTACAGCATTGGCCCTCATAGAATTTGGAAACCTCTTGACCCCAGGATGGTTTTGGAACCTTTTTGGCCTTTAGACCATGCCCCTTGACATTACCATTGCCATAATGGCCCACTAGGGCAGATACTGAAGTGCAATGTTTGTAGATCCTGGTTAGTTTAGGTGCAGTAGGTCAGGAATATTCCAAGCCCTGGCTACACATTTCTTCTTGTGTATATGCAATGAGCTTGTGCATGCATGTGTGTGTGTGTGTGTGTGTGTGCATGTGTGTGTGTGTGTGTGTGTGTGTGCGCATGCATGTGTGTGTGTGTGTGCGTGCATGTGTATGTGTGTGTAACATATGGACTTAGCCGCCTTTGGGACTGCCCACACTTGGACACAGTTTTGCCTCCTTGGTGATGCCATGACCCCATTTCAAGGAGATCCTAGTGCAGACAATGGGTGGTTGAACTCTATACTCCATAGTTCTTGAATGCCCCCACCACAAAGTTGCTCTTGGTACCAAAATGTGAATCTTGCTCTTGGTACCAAAATGTGAATCTTGCTCTTGGTACCAAAATGTGAATCTTGCTCTTCTTGCTCTGTGCTTTCTAATGGTGCATTTTTATTTAGTGTAGTCCTCTTCCATTCTCCAGACACATCTTGGAATTGAGTCTAGTCTCCTTGATTATTACCTAGTAGTGAATAGAGCCCAGTACTTGATTAGATGTGGTCTGTGGGCATGTTGTCATAGTAACTATTAATATCCAATGCCACATGTGTGTATCAGAGGATGACAAATCTCTGCCCGGTCCATCTTCCTTCTTCTTACGGAGAGTTGGTCCCCCTGCTGCCCCGCCCCCTCAATTGTTTATGTACTGAGGATGTCTATTAGGAATTGAAGCTCCACCCACCTATGAATTATGAAATGCTTGTCTCTGCTTGGGCGAGACATGCAGGATGAGTCCCTGCACTGTGCCCAGAGGGTTGTTATCTATGGTGGAGATAATCCCTCACCCAAGTAGAACTACATGTCCGTAGGTGCTGCCACTATTGTATCCCACCCCCTTATCCTGATCGACCACTCTCCTCCTTGCCCTTGGACTCTAAGAGTCTTGTTCTACAACCATCCATTGTGCACATGCTCAGGTTGATATGAATACACCCCATCAAGTAGCATTCTAGCCATTGTAGAAATAACAGTCACTGCCTCCTCTGATCTTCTACTACTCTGCTCAGGGCTACCGCACACAGAGTTCCCTTGGATGTTGGAGCATACAGTGACTGTGTATGCTGCACTCTCCAGGGTCTTGGTGAGGGAGTCTTGACACTCATACCTTGCCGCTATGGTAGCTGCTCCAATGGGAAGCTGAGCATGGTGTATTTGATGGGTCCAGCCCTGCTATCTGCAGTTCTTCCCAGACTCGTGCTACTAAGCAACTCCTAGCTGCTGTCTTCAAACACAAAGAAAGGGCTCTTCTCTCTGGCATGCATGCAGTAGCTCTGGCTCGGTATATCCTTCATCATACCAATGCAGTGTCAGTATCCACACACACCTCCCCAGAAATGTTTGAGCTGTACATCACATCCATAGAGAGGAGTGTGCAGAATCTATGGAGCTCTAGAGTCATAACCATATGAGGTATTGTTAGTGTTTGTACATAGCCACTCCCCCCTCCTTCATTTGAACAGTGGTGACTTTTAAAACATGTCTTCAAAAATCAAATGACTGCATTGCTCTACTAATTAAAGTTGTTATAGCCACTCTAGACTTGATGCAGGACTGTAGCAGTGGAAACAGAGTTTGTTTGGTGAGCGACTTCATGTTCCAGCCTGTATGGAAAAAGAAAAAGTATATTATTAGAAAGTATATTGAATGGGCGACATTTTAGTACATCAATCAGAACCTTAGCCAGTGATTTGAAGAGTACCATGTGGTCAGACCCCTCCCTCCTCCTCCTCCTCCTCTCCCCCTTAAAAGACAAATACCTTCTCATTCTCAAACTAATTGTCAAGTGCTTGTTCCTCATGGAATTGCCCGATAACACCTAGTGCATGCTGGGCCATGGAATTACCCCATAACACCTAGCGCATGCTGGGCTGGGCCATGGAATTGCCCCATAACAGCTAATGAATGCTGGGCTGGGCCATGAAATTACCAAAATATACCTACGTAGTGCCTGCTGGGAGGGTCCAAGGAATTGCCTAATATTTAGCTCCTAGTGCATGCATGTTGGGTTGGATTATGTAGGACGTTGGAATGTTATTCCAATCCATGTTCTCCCATATAATCATAGGGTCTTGTTGTCTCAGCTCCAGCATCCATCTTGATTGAGAACACCTAGCCTGCCATTGCCATACAGTATGTATTAACCACAGTGCCCAAATAAAGACTCTTGGATTGTGCAGCATGAGTTGTGGCCTATATCTTAAAGTTTTGAATGTGTGTATCTCCCATAGATATACTTCTGTCGCCTAGGTGATCCAGTTTACAACCTTACCATACCAGGTCCTCTGTGGCCTCTGGTGCAGGACCCTTGTGGCTTAGGGCAGCAGGTATTTCCTAGTTGAAGTCTTTGCACTGCAGTTGCCTACTCCTTGAAGCTCACCACACTGTTCTTTTATAACTTCCTTTCATCTGATAGCCTTTAATTAAGTTCAAGAGGCAGTTCTTGCTCTACCTAATCATATATGTATAGCAACGAAGAGTAGCAGAGCATGTGTGGCCTCCACTATATGATGCATAGGTGTGATGAAGAGTAGCAGAGCATGTGTGGCCTCCACTATATGATGCATAGGTGTGATGAAGAGTAGCAGAGCATGTGTGGCCTCCACTATATGATGCATAGGTGTGATGAAGAGTAGCAGAGCATGTGTGGCCTCCACTATATGATGCATAGGTGTGATGAAGAGTAGCAGAGCATGTGTGGCCTCCACTATATGATGCATAGGTGTGATGAAGAGCAGCAGAGCATGTGTGGCCTCCACTATATGATGCATAGGTGTGATGAAGAGCAGCAGAGCATGTGTGGCCTCCACTATATGATGCATAGGTGTGATGAAGAGTAGCAGAGCATGTGTGGCCTCCACTATATGATGCATAGGTGTGATGAAGAGTAGCAGAGCATGTGTGGCCTCCACTATATGATGCATAGGTGTGATGAAGAGTAGCAGAGCATGTGTGGCCTCCACTATATGATGCATAGGTGTGATGAAGAGTAGCAGAGCATGTGTGGCCTCCACTATATGATGCATAGGTGTGATGAAGAGTGGCAGAGCATGTGTGGTCTCCACTATATGATGCATAGGTGTGATGAAGAGTAGCAGAGCATGTGTGGCCTCCACTATATGATGCATAGGTGTGATGAAGAGTAGCAGAGCATGTGTGGCCTCCACTATATGATGCATAGGTGTGATGAAGAGTAGCAGAGCATGTGTGGCCTCCACTATATGATGCATAGGTGTGATGAAGAGTAGCAGAGCATGTGTGGCCTCCACTATGTGATGCATAGGTGTGATGAAGAGTAGCAGAGCATGTGTGGCCTCCACTATGTGATGCATAGGTGTGATGAACAGTAGCAGAGCATGTGTGGCCTCCACTATATGATGCATAGGTGTGATGAAGAGTAGCAGAGCATGTGTGGCCTCCACTATATGATGCACAGGTGTGATGAAGAGTAGCAGAGCATGAGTGGCCTCCACTATATGATGCATAGGTGTGATGAAGAGCAGCAGAGCATGTGTGGCCTCCACTATGTGATGCATAGGTGTGAAGAAGAGTAGCAGAGCATGTGTGGCCTCCACTATGTGATGCATAGGTGTGATGAAGAGTAGCAGAGCATGTGTGGCCTCCACTATGTGATGCATAGGTGTGATGAAGAGTAGCAGAGCATGTGTGGCCTCCACTATATGATGCATAGGTGTGATGAAGAGTAGCAGAGCATGTGTGGCCTCCACTATATGATGCATAGGTGTGATGAAGAGTAGCAGAGCATGTGTGGCCTCCATTATATGATGCATGGGTGTGATGAAGAGTAGCAGAACATGTGTGGCCTCCACTATATGATGCATAGGTGTGATGAAGAGCAGCAGAGCATGTGTGGCCTCCACTATATGGTGCATAGGTGTGATGAAGAGTAGCAGAGCATGTGTGGCCTCCACTATATGATGCATAGGTGTGATGAAGAGTAGCAGAGCATGTGTGGCCTCCACTATATGGTGCATAGGTGTGATGAAGAGTAGCAGAGCATGTGTGGCCTCCACTATATGGTGCATAGGTGTGATGAAGAGTAGCAGAGCATGTGTGGCCTCCACTATATGATGCATAGGTGTGATGAAGAGTAGCAGAGCATGTGTGGCCTCCACTATATGGTGCATAGGTGTGATGAAGAGCAGCAGAGCATGTGTGGCCTCCACTATATGATGCATAGGTGTGATGAAGAGTAGCAGAGCATGTGTGGCCTCCATTATATGATGCATGGGTGTGATGAAGAGTAGCAGAACATGTGTGGCCTCCACTATATGATGTATAGGTGTGATGAATAGCAGCAGAGCATGTGTGGACTCCACTATATGATGCATAGGTGTGATGAAGAGTAGCAGAACATGTGTGGCCTCCACTATATGATGCATAGGTGTGATGAAGAGCGGCAGAGCATGCGTGGCCTCCACTATATGATGCATAGGTGTGATGAAGAGTAGCAGAGCATGTGTGGCCTCCACTATATGATGCATAGGTGTGATGAAGAGTAGCAGAGCATGTGTGGCCTCCACTATATGATGCATAGGTGTGATGAAGAGTAGCAGAGCATGTGTGGCCTCCACTATATGATGCATAGGTGTGATGAATAGTAGCAGAGCATGTGTGGCCTCCACTATGTGATGCATAGGTGTGATGAAGAGCAGCAGAGCATGTGTGGCCTCCACTATGTGATGCATAGGTGTGATGAAGAGCAGCAGAGCATGTGTGGCCTCCACTATATGATGCATAGGTGTGATGAAGAGTAGCAGAGCATGTGTGGCCTCCACTATATGATGCATAGGTGTGATGAAGAGTAGCAGAGCATGTGTGGCCTCCACTATATGATGCATAGGTGTGATGAAGAGTAGCAGAGCATGTGTGGCCCCCACTATATGATGCATAGGTATGATGAAGAGTAGCAGAGCATGTGTGGCCTCCACTATATGATGCATAGGTGTGATGAAGAGTAGCAGAGCATGTGTGGCCTCCACTATATGATGCATAGGTGTGATGAAGAGTAGCAGAGCATGTGTGGCCTCCACTATATGATGCATAGGTGTGATGAAGAGTAGCAGAGCATGTGTGGCCCCCACTATATGATGCATAGGTGTGATGAAGAGTAGCAGAGCATGTGTGGCCTCCACTATATGATGCATAGGTGTGATGAAGAGTAGCAGAGCATGTGTGGCCTCCACTATATGATGCATAGGTATGATGAAGAGTAGCAGAGCATGTGTGGCCTCCACTATATGATGCATAGGTGTGATGAAGAGTAGCAGAGCATGTGTGGCCTCCACTATATGATGCATAGGTGTGATGAAGAGTAGCAGAGCATGTGTGGCCTCCACTATATGATGCATAGGTGTGATGAAGAGTAGCAGAGCATGTGTGGCCTCCACTATATGATGCATAGGTGTGATGAAGAGTGGCAGAGCATGTGTGGTCTCCACTATATGATGCATAGGTGTGATGAAGAGTAGCAGAGCATGTGTGGCCTCCACTATATGATGCATAGGTGTGATGAAGAGTGGCAGAGCATGTGTGGCCTCCACTATATGATGCATAGGTGTGATGAAGAGTGGCAGAGCATGTGTGGCCTCCACTATATGATGCATAGGTGTGATGAAGAGTAGCAGAGCATGTGTGGCATCCACTATATGGTGCATAGGTGTGATGAAGAGTAGCAGAGCATGTGTGGCCTCCACTATATTATGCATAGGTGTGATGAAGAGTAGCAGAGCATGTGTGGCCTCCACTATATGATGCATAGGTGTGATGAAGAGCAGCAGAGCATGTGTGGCCTCCACTATATGATGCATGGGTGTGATGAAGAGTAGCAGAGCATGTGTGGCCTCCATTATATGATGCATGGGTGTGATGAAGAGTAGCAGAACATGTGTGGCCTCCACTATATGATGCATAGGTGTGATGAAGAGCAGCAGAGCATGTGTGGCCTCCACTATATGGTGCATAGGTGTGATGAAGAGTAGCAGAGCATGTGTGGCCTCCACTATATGATGCATAGGTGTGATGAAGAGTAGCAGAGCATGTGTGGCCTCCACTATATGGTGCATAGGTGTGATGAAGAGTAGCAGAGCATGTGTGGCCTCCACTATATGATGCATAGGTGTGATGAAGAGTAGCAGAGCATGTGTGGCCTCCACTATATGGTGCATAGGTGTGATGAAGAGCAGCAGAGCATGTGTGGCCTCCACTATATGATGCATAGGTGTGATGAAGAGTAGCAGAGCATGTGTGGCCTCCATTATATGATGAATGGGTGTGATGAAGAGTAGCAGAACATGTGTGGCCTCCACTATATGATGCATAGGTGTGATGAATAGCAGCAGAGCATGTGTGGCCTCCACTATATGATGCATAGGTGTGATGAAGAGTAGCAGAACATGTGTGGCCTCCACTATATGATGCATAGGTGTGATGAAGAGCGGCAGAGCATGCGTGGCCTCCACTATATGATGCATAGGTGTGATGAAGAGTAGCAGAGCATGTGTGGCCTCCACTATATGATGCATAGGTGTGATGAAGAGTAGCAGAGCATGTGTGGCCTCCACTATATGATGCATAGGTGTGATGAAGAGTAGCAGAGCATGTGTGGCCTCCACTATATGATGCATAGGTGTGATGAAGAGTAGCAGAGCATGTGTGGCCTCCACTATATGATGCATAGGTGTGATGAAGAGTAGCAGAGCATGTGTGGCCTCCACTATATGATGCATAGGTGTGATGAAGAGTAGCAGAGCATGTGTGGCCTCCACTATATGATGCATAGGTGTGATGAAGAGTAGCAGAGCATGTGTGGCCTCCACTATATGATGCATAGGTGTGATGAAGAGTAGCAGAGCATGTGTGGCCTCCACTATATGATGCATAGGTGTGATGAAGAGTAGCAGAGCATGTGTGGCCTCCACTATATGATGCATAGGTGTGATGAAGAGTAGCAGAGCATGTGTGTCCTCCACTATATGATGCATAGGTGTGATGAAGACTAGCAGAGCATGTGTGGCCTCCACTATATGATGCATAGGTGTGATGAAGAGTAGCAGAGCATGTGTGGCCTCCACTATATGATGCATAGGTGTGATGAAGAGCAGCAGAGCATGTGTGGCCTCCACTATATGATACATGGGTGTGATGAAGAGCAGCAGAGCATGTGTGGCCTCCACTATATGATACATGGGTGTGATGAAGAGTAGCAGAGCATGTGTGGCCTCCACTATATGATGCATGGGTGTGATGAAGAGTAGCAGAGCATGTGTGGCTTCCACTATATGAGGCATAGGTGTGATGAAGAGTAGCAGAGCATGTGTGGCCTCCACTATATGATGCATAGGTGTGATGAAGAGTAGCAGAGCATGTGTGTCCTCCACTATATGATGCATAGGTGTGATGAAGAGCAGCAGAGCATGTGTGGCCTCCACTATATGATGCATAGGTGTGATGAAGAGCAGCAGAGCATGTGTGGCCTCCACTATATGATGCATAGGTGTGATGAAGAGCAGCAGAGCATGTGTGGCCTCCACTATATGATGCATAGGTGTGATGAAGAGTAGCAGAGCATGTGTGGCCCCCACTATATGATGCATAGGTGTGATGAAGAGTAGCAGAGCATGTGTGGCCCCCACTATATGATGCATAGGTGTGATGAAGAGTAGCAGAGCATGTGTGGCCTCCACTATATGATGCATAGGTGTGATGAAGAGTAGCAGAGCATGTGTGGCCTCCACTATATGATGCATAGGTGTGATGAAGAGTAGCAGAGCATGTGTGGCCTCCACTATATGATGCATAGGTGTGATGAAGAGTAGCAGAGCATGTGTGGCCTCCACTATATGATGCATAGGTGTGATGAAGAGTAGCAGAGCATGTGTGGCCTCCACTATATGATGCATAGGTGTGATGAAGAGTAGCAGAGCATGTGTGGCCTCCACTATATGATGCATAGGTGTGATGAAGAGTAGCAGAGCATGTGTGGCCTCCACTATATGATGCATAGGTGTGATGAAGAGTAGCAGAGCATGTGTGTCCTCCACTATATGATGCATAGGTGTGATGAAGAGTAGCAGAGCATGTGTGGCCTCCACTATATGATGCATAGGTGTGATGAAGAGTAGCAGAGCATGTGTGGCCTCCACTATATGATGCATAGGTGTGATGAAGAGTGGCAGAGCATGTGTGGCCTCCACTATATGATGCATAGGTGTGATGAAGAGTAGCATAGCATGTGTGGCCTCCACTATATGATGCATAGGTGTGATGAAGACTGGCAGAGCATGTGTGGCCTCCACTATATGATGCATAGGTGTGATGAAGAGTAGCAGAGCATGTGTGGCCTCCACTATATGATGCATAGGTGTGATGAAGAGCAGCAGAGCATGTGTGTCCTCCACTATATGATGCATAGGTGTGATGAAGAGTAGCAGAGCATGAGTGGCCTCCACTATATGATGCATAGGTGTGATGAAGAGCAGCAGAGCATGTGTGGCCTCCACTATATGGTGCATAGGTGTGATGAAGAGTAGCAGAGCATGTGTGGCCTCCACTATATGATGCATAGGTGTGATGAAGAGTAGCAGAGCATGTGTGGCCTCCACTATATGGTGCATAGGTGTGATGAAGAGTAGCAGAGCATGTGTGGCCTCCACTATATGATGCATAGGTGTGATGAAGAGTAGCAGAGCATGTGTGGCCTCCACTATATGGTGCATAGGTGTGATGAAGAGCAGCAGAGCATGTGTGGCCTCCACTATATGATGCATAGGTGTGATGAAGAGCAGCAGAGCATGTGTGGCCTCCATTATATGATGAATGGGTGTGATGAAGAGTAGCAGAACATGTGTGGCCTCCACTATATGATGCATAGGTGTGATGAATAGCAGCAGAGCATGTGTGGCCTCCACTATATGATGCATAGGTGTGATGAAGAGTAGCAGAACATGTGTGGCCTCCACTATATGATGCATAGGTGTGATGAAGAGCGGCAGAGCATGCGTGGCCTCCACTATATGATGCATAGGTGTGATGAAGAGTAGCAGAGCATGTGTGGCCTCCACTATATGATGCATAGGTGTGATGAAGAGTAGCAGAGCATGTGTGGCCTCCACTATATGATGCATAGGTGTGATGAAGAGTAGCAGAGCATGTGTGGCCTCCACTATATGATGCATAGGTGTGATGAAGAGTAGCAGAGCATGTGTGGCCTCCACTATATGATGCATAGGTGTGATGAAGAGTAGCAGAGCATGTGTGGCCTCCACTATATGATGCATAGGTGTGATGAAGAGTAGCAGAGCATGTGTGGCCTCCACTATATGATGCATAGGTGTGATGAAGAGTAGCAGAGCATGTGTGGCCTCCACTATATGATGCATAGGTGTGATGAAGAGTAGCAGAGCATGTGTGGCCTCCACTATATGATGCATAGGTGTGATGAAGAGTAGCAGAGCATGTGTGGCCTCCACTATATGATGCATAGGTGTGATGAAGAGTAGCAGAGCATGTGTGTCCTCCACTATATGATGCATAGGTGTGATGAAGACTAGCAGAGCATGTGTGGCCTCCACTATATGATGCATAGGTGTGATGAAGAGTAGCAGAGCATGTGTGGCCTCCACTATATGATGCATAGGTGTGATGAAGAGCAGCAGAGCATGTGTGGCCTCCACTATATGATACATGGGTGTGATGAAGAGCAGCAGAGCATGTGTGGCCTCCACTATATGATACATGGGTGTGATGAAGAGTAGCAGAGCATGTGTGGCCTCCACTATATGATGCATGGGTGTGATGAAGAGTAGCAGAGCATGTGTGGCTTCCACTATATGAGGCATAGGTGTGATGAAGAGTAGCAGAGCATGTGTGGCCTCCACTATATGATGCATAGGTGTGATGAAGAGTAGCAGAGCATGTGTGTCCTCCACTATATGATGCATAGGTGTGATGAAGAGCAGCAGAGCATGTGTGGCCTCCACTATATGATGCATAGGTGTGATGAAGAGCAGCAGAGCATGTGTGGCCTCCACTATATGATGCATAGGTGTGATGAAGAGCAGCAGAGCATGTGTGGCCTCCACTATATGATGCATAGGTGTGATGAAGAGTAGCAGAGCATGTGTGGCCCCCACTATATGATGCATAGGTGTGATGAAGAGTAGCAGAGCATGTGTGGCCCCCACTATATGATGCATAGGTGTGATGAAGAGTAGCAGAGCATGTGTGGCCTCCACTATATGATGCATAGGTGTGATGAAGAGTAGCAGAGCATGTGTGGCCTCCACTATATGATGCATAGGTGTGATGAAGAGTAGCAGAGCATGTGTGGCCTCCACTATATGATGCATAGGTGTGACGAAGAGTAGCAGAGCATGTGTGGCCTCCACTATATGATGCATAGGTGTGATGAAGAGTAGCAGAGCATGTGTGGCCTCCACTATATGATGCATAGGTGTGATGAAGAGTAGCAGAGCATGTGTGGCCTCCACTATATGATGCATAGGTGTGATGAAGAGTAGCAGAGCATGTGTGGCCTCCACTATATGATGCATAGGTGTGATGAAGAGTAGCAGAGCATGTGTGTCCTCCACTATATGATGCATAGGTGTGATGAAGAGTAGCAGAGCATGTGTGGCCTCCACTATATGATGCATAGGTGTGATGAAGAGTAGCAGAGCATGTGTGGCCTCCACTATATGATGCATAGGTGTGATGAAGAGTGGCAGAGCATGTGTGGCCTCCACTATATGATGCATAGGTGTGATGAAGAGTAGCATAGCATGTGTGGCCTCCACTATATGATGCATAGGTGTGATGAAGACTGGCAGAGCATGTGTGGCCTCCACTATATGATGCATAGGTGTGATGAAGAGTAGCAGAGCATGTGTGGCCTCCACTATATGATGCATAGGTGTGATGAAGAGCAGCAGAGCATGTGTGTCCTCCACTATATGATGCATAGGTGTGATGAAGAGTAGCAGAGCATGAGTGGCCTCCACTATATGATGCATAGGTGTGATGAAGAGCAGCAGAGCATGTGTGGCCTCCACTATATGATGCATAGGTGTGATGAAGAGCAGCAGAGCATGTGTGGCCTCCACTATATGATGCATAGGTGTGATGAAGAGCAGCAGAGCATGTGTGGCCTCCACTATATGATGCATAGGTGTGATGAAGTGTAGCAGAGCATGTGTGGCCTCCACTATATGATGCATAGGTGTGATGAAAAGTAGCAGAACATGTGTGGCCTCCACTATATGATGCATAGGTGTGATGAAGAGTAGCAGAGCATGTGTGGCCTCCACTATATGATGCATTGCATAGGTGTGATGAAGAGTAGCAGAGCATGTGTGGCCTCCACTATATGATGCATAGGTGTGATGAAGAGTAGGAGAGCATGTGTTATCTCCACTATATGCTACCGGATGCACGAACAATTCACTCATGAATTCTTTAGTTAGTTACGTAATATATTCCACACTCAAGTTCCCATTACATTGTAGTTAGTTTACTTGTGCATCACTTGACTATCACATGATTTTATTCCTCTGCAGTGCCTTAATCGTGGATGAGATTGACCGACTGGACAATGTTAGTCATAAGTTGCTCGAACTCTGTTTGATTGGCCTGCTCTAACTGATCTTCGGAACTCAATAACATCATGCATCTAATTTAAAGGGAGCAGCAATTCCACCAGGAGAGCTGTAAGTGTGTGCATCCATTGCTTTTCATTGTCCTCAATGGCCTCTCATAAGAGGACTGGTGGGTAGGAATGGAGATGGGTGTGGGTGTGGTTTGGGTGAGGACAGAGGTATCTTGACAGGTCAAGAACATAGCCCCAGGCCACTGTTCTGGCACAACCTCAAGCTTTAAATAAATACTAGGGCAGATATGACCAGGAAGGACTTGTGGTGACTCGACCAGGAGTAGTGCACAGGCAACGGTTTAGTATGCCCCTGTCTATGCCATGCATCCCAGTTTTAAACAAAGGTACGGCCAAACTCTGGCATATTTAGGGTCAACTGTGTGGTCTTTATCTCTCCGCTTTCAGTCTGTGTGTGTTGCTTTCATGGAATGCATTTGCTGGTTTGTGGAAGAATGAACTCTAAGAAGAAAGCCATCCTTCCAACAGCTGAACAAACTGGTTGGAGGAAAGGCTGAAGGGCCTGCCAACAAATGCATGGAGGCAGTAAATAGCTCTACTAGAGGCCAGAGAAGGAAGACTACAGCAGCACTCATGGCAATAAGAACCTTTTGAGTTACCCTCATATTAATCTTACTCTGATATATGAAATACATACTGTAGCGCTGTTTAATGAAGGGACCCTTTTAGCAGACTGGATTCCCATTTGATGGATGGTCAACTTGATCATGTGTCACCTGAACATGTGACACCTGATCATGTGACATAAAATTCCTAAATTATGATGGTGCCAATATGCTTATGTAATTGTCATTAATGTTGTGGCTTGTCATCCTCAACTTGTTGGGGTCCTTGCATTTCTTGTGTTCTCACTTAAAGCTGTACCTGCAGACTAGCATCATCGGATTCCCATTGGGTATTCTTAATTATTGATGGATGGTCAACTTGATCATGTGACACCTGAACATGTGAGACTTGATCATGTGACACCTGGCAGGGTTTCATCTAGGATTTCGTATTTGGGGGGGGAAGAAACCACATCGTGACCTTTGAACCCTTCTGTCACCTCACCATGCCCACTTTTACTGGCAATGCCCACTTTTTACTGCTCAGATCCTCATTGGACTGATAAAATCCAGTAGAGCTTAGGCTGAGACTATTGTGCGCATTTTTTTTAAATAACCATTTATGCTATGCTCTAATTCCCCAAAATTTTCCTATTATTTTGGAATAATTCTGCTTCAAAAATCAGTATACCTCAAAACAACATAAAAAAGTAACAAATTTGTAAATTCTTGCTTGTGCTTGCTTTCGAAATGAAATGATATGTTGAATGCACAACCTTAGGAGGGACTACACCTGAAACCACCGAAATTTGAATGCATTTTGTAGCCCTTTCTTCTGTGAAGACACTTTTGATACCTACTTGTTGCTCATTCTGTGTGCTTTAAGATGATATGTGAAATGTCTCTATAGGCACATTTTCTTAGAAGATACATCCAAAAAGGCAAGGGTCACTCCAAAAATTGCACCCCCCAAACTGCGGCAAGGATAATTCCCAAGTGCCTGGTCTACAGATGCCCAAATATGGTTTGTAGCTTAAGACATTTAGCTGTGATATAACGGAGGCATATTTTTCAACACATCTCATGTTCATTAGTTCTAAGGCATTTCATTTCCAACCACACAAAATAAACGCAAAATCTGTGACAGTCACCTCTTCTAATCACCATAACTCGGCAATGCTTCAAGTAAATAAAGATTTGAAACCGATATATCACAGATCACTAAAAGAGCTCTCAAATGAGCCGTCAAATATTAAAATTGAGTCCAGTGTGGCAAAGGTATGTACATGTTTGTCTCTAGGTGACCACCCTACTGTACACATGGTTGTCTCTAGGTGACCATCCTACAGCACATGGTTGTCTCTAGGTGACCACCCTACTGTACATGGTTGTCTCTAGGTGACCACCCTACTGTACATGGTTGTCTCTAGGTGACCACCCTACTGTACAAGGTTGTCTCTAGGTGACCACCCTACTGCACATGGTTGTATCTAGGTGACCACCCTACTGTACATGGTTGTCTCTAGGTGACCACCCTACTGCACATGGTTGTCTCTAGGTGACCACCCTACTGTACATGGTTGTCTCTAGGTGACCACCCTACTATACATGGTTGTCTCTAGGTGACCACCCTACTGCACATGGTTGTCTCTAGGTGACCACCCTACTGTACATGGTTGTCTCTAGGTGACCACCCTACTGCACATGGTTGTCTCTAGGTGACCACCTACTGTACATTATTGTCTCTAGGTGACCACCCTACTGTACATGGTTGTCTCTAGGTGACCACCCTACTGCACATGGTTGTCTCTAGGTGACCACCCTACTGTACATGGTTGTCTCTAGGTGACCACCCTACTGCACATGGTTGTCTCTAGGTGACCACCTACTGTACATTATTGTCTCTAGGTGACCACCCTACTGTACATGGTTGTCTCTAGGTGACCACCCTACTGCATATGGTTGTCTCTAGGTGACTACTCTACTGTATATGGTTGTCTCTAGGTGACCACCCTACTGCACATGGTTGTCTCTAGGTGACCACCCTACTCCACATGGTTGTCTCTAGGTGACCACCCTACTGCACATGGTTGTCTCTAGGTGACCACCCTACTGTACATGGTTGTCTCTAGGTGAACACCCTACTGTACATGGTTATCTCTAGGTGACCACCCTACTGCACATGGTTGTCTCTAGGTGACCACCCTACTGCACATGGTTGTCTCTAGGTGACCACCCTACTGTATATGGTTGTCTCTAGGTGACCACCCTACTGTACATGGTTGTCTCTAGGTGACCACCCTACTGTACATGGTTGTCTCTAGGTGACCACCCTACTGCACATGATTGTCTCTAGGTGACCACCCTACTGTACATGGTTGTCTCTAGGTGACCACCCTACTGTACATGGTTGTCTCTAGGTGACCACCCTACTGTACATGGTTGTCTCTAGGTGACCACCCTACTGTACATGGTTGTCTCTAGGTGACCACCCTACTGTACATGGTTGTCTCTAGGTGACCACCCTACTGTACATGGTTGTCTCTAGGTGACCACCCTACTGTACATGGTTGTCTCTAGGTGACCACCCTACTGTACATGGTTGTATCTAGGTGACCACCCTACTGTACATGGTTGTCTCTAGGTGATCACCCTACTGTACATGGTTGTCTCTAGGTGACCACCCTACTGTACATGGTTGTCTCTGTCAGGATTCCAACAGATTGCTAGTCCAAGTTGAATCAAGACAACTAAAGAACAAAGGAACATTCTGAATAGATGTGGCTAATGTGGTGTAATGTGAATGATGTAATGATTTGTTAAAATAAGACTGACACACCCATCGGGTGAGCCAGTCAGGTGATTTATGAGTAGAGACTTTTTTGACTAACTTTTGTTTCGAGTTGTTGTTGAGTTGTATTGTTTGGATGTGTTTGATTCGTGCTCTTGGAATTGAATAAAGCTTTTAACTTTATCACACTTGTCTAGCTAAGATAGCTAGAAGGACCCCGAACGGAAAAGCAAGGGCGCGACAGTGGTGTCAGCGGTGGGATTCTTCAATGGCCGAAGGATTCCTGAAACGAACTCACTCATTGAAACCAGACAGCATGTCTCAAAGACCCCGAAGACACCGTCAAGGGAGAGAAGGTACGGCTAGAACAAGAGAAAACCAACGTAGCCGCAGCCCCTCTCATGATGAGTTAGATCATGAACAGGAAGGCACGGTTAGAACAAGGCGTGGTTACAGTCGCTCTCGTGACGAGTCTAATCACGATGAGCGTTCTGAAGACAGAACTGTGGCAGAAGTCGAGGAAGGATTGCCAGAGGGAGAATTATCAACTCGTGACTTATTGAGATGGATGACACTAGAGAATGTCAAAAGAGATGAAAGGATGGAGAAGTGTTTGCAAACATTAGGAGCAAGCGTCAAGAAGGAGCCAAGGATTGCAAAGTGGGAGGAAGGACAATGCCCAGAAAAATTCTTTGCTCTCTTCGAATCCGTTATGGATGACTACAGGATCGATGAAAGTCAGTGGATGAAGCATATCAAGCCATCTCTGACAGGAAGACTGCTCACTGAATGGGAATCTATGCCCAGACGAGACAAGAGGAACTACGACAAGTTTCAACAACTCATCATCACTCGAGTTGGGGACAGTGAAGCAGAGAGGCAGAATAAATGGTGGTCAATTCAACCTGGAATCGTTGAGTACATGGTACAGACGAGTAGCTGAGACGACAACCAGATATTTGAAGGATTTTCAATCGAGAGATCAGGTGGTGGACCAGCTCATAATCGAGACATTCCTGGGGGGTCTACCAGCCAATATAGCCACATCGGTCAGGCAACAGTGCGAGGGAGATCCTGAGTATGCTTGCGAGGATGCTCTCAAGTATTACCTGGATCGAGGTTGGGAACCTAACATCAGGAAGAGGTCCAGAAGAGATGATGATCGACGAAAGGGAGCTGACTTCCGAGATCAAGAGCGAACTCCCAAGTATTCGAGAATGGAGCTGACACACAAGACTGAATCCAATGGCAGTAACAAAGAAGAATTCCGAGACAAAGATGGTCGAATAAAGCCAGAGTTCTTCTCCGACCAAGGCCCAATGTGCTTTAAGTGTCGAGGATGGGGACATAAAAGTCGAGAATGTACCAAGAAGGTAAATTCAGCAAGGAGCCGGGAAATTGATCGGCCTAGTACAGTCAACCTGCATTGGAATGTTTTTCACGGTCGCATTGGAAACAATGACTGTGAAGTTGAGATTGATTCTGCAGCAGACGTCTCTATAGTGGCAAAAGACCTGGTGCCCCGAGCCAACTATACTGACAGACATGTGGATATTGAAGGGGTAACAGGAGAAACAGTGGAAGCTCCGATAGCCAAGGTGCTGCTCCAGTTGGGCGACCGAAAGCTCTGGGTGGAAGCAGCAGTGCTCGAGAACACCAACAAAGACGTTCTACTGGGAAGAGACAACAATCTCCAATTCGAGCTGCTAGCAGAAGCAGTAGACGCTGAGCGAAAGGAACGTGCAGAAGTCAGTGCTGTCATGACCAGGAAAATGCAAAGAAAGAAAGAGGAGGAGGAGGCAGAAGAAGAGACTCGAGAGCTGATGAATTTGAACTATGATTTCCTAGAAGAGAGACCATCTCGCACTGAGGAGGCAAAGGCAAAGAGACGGCATGAAGGCTTGGCTGCCTTCAAAGACAGCCTGACAGACCTGCCTGACGAACTAGCTCCAACAAGAGAGCAGCTGATCGAAGAACAGCACGAGGATGAGACTCTTACAAATGCTTGGGAAGAAGCTAGCCTAGGAGGACCATTTCGGGTCATCAATGAAATGCTATATCACATTAGCACAGGAGAAGATGAAACTGAATTGAAGCAAGTTGTGGTTCCAGAGGGCAGACGAAGAGGCATCTTGAGCCTCGCGCACAGTTCACCCTTAGCTGGTCATATGGGTAGACGAAAGACGTCCAACAAGATTTTGAGACGCTTCTATTGGCCCACTCTCAACAAAGACATTCGAGACTGGCTTGAACACTGTGAGGAATGCCAAAGAGTAAATGTGGTTCCGAAGAACAAGGCTCCTCTCAGTATCATGCCTGTTTTCAAAACGCCATTCGACCGAATCGCAATTGACTGTGTGGGGAAACTCCACAAGACACCCAGAGGAAATAAGTATCTGATTACCATTATGGATTTTGCCAGTCGCTTTCCTGAAGCGATACCAGTCAGGTCAATAGATGCAGAAACCACGGCAGATCACTTGATACAGTTCATGCTCAGATATGGATTTCCTAAAGAGATCCTCTCAGATCGAGGAGGTAACTTCATGTCGAAGTTGATGGAAGTGATACTCAAACGACTCGGAATCAAGCACATAAAGTCCTCGCCGTATCATCCTCAATCGAATGGCATGTTAGAGCGTTGGCACGCTACGGTGAAGGCAATGCTTAGGAAGTCGGGAAGAGGCAAGAATGACTGGGACAGAATGATACCTTTGCTCTTGTTTGCAAGTCGAGAAGCGATCCATGACTCCACTGGCTTTGCACCCTTTGACCTGGTGTATGGCAGAACTGTCAGAGGCCCTTTGGACGTCATTCGAGAGCAATGGGAAGGAACTGAAGACTTGCCCATCTCAGTTGCAGAATATATGAATGACCCCTACCAGCGTATGACACACATCGCAGAGATAGCGGCAGAAAGAGACATGATATCGAAAGAACGAAACAAGAACTTTCATGATCGAAATGCCAGAACCCGAGACATGGAGGTGGGAGACTCAGTACTGGTATTAGCACCCCAACATCACAGCAAGCTGGAAGCATCATACCAGGGACCATACCAGATTCTTGAGAAGATAACGCCAGTTACGTACCTGATCGATATTCCTGGGAGAAAGGGAAAAGGACAGCAACTACATGTGAACATGTTGAAGAAATGGAACACCCCTTCAGCATCAGTCATGGCTATCTCGGTAATAGCTGAACCTTCCGAAATGAGTGATGAAGAAGGTGAAATCATAACCTGGGAAGTGAATGGCCCTAATCAGCCAACACTCAGTGATGACTTGACAAATGAACAAAAGCAGCAGATGAAGGAGATTACAAAGATACGAGAGAATGCCTTTCATCCAGTACCTGGGAAGACTAACCTGGTGGAGCACTCCATTCGACTGTCACAGACAATACCAGTCAGGAGACCCATGTACAGAGTCCCAGCAGCACTTCAGGACCTTGTACGCAAAGAGCTCAAGTCGATGCTCAAGCAAGGAATTATCGAGCCTTCAACCAGTCCTTGGTCTCACTCACTGGTGACTGTCAAAAAGAAGAATATACCAATGGAAGTACGTCTGTGCGGAGATTTTCGACCCATCAATGTGGACACTCTCCCAGACCCTTATGTGATGCCACGGACCGAGGAACTCCTGGATCGGATAGGGAATGCGAAGTTTATCTCTATCTTTGATTTACGGAAGGGATTTTATCAAGTTCCGATGAAAGAAGAGGACAAGGAAAAGACAGCCTTTATGTCCCTAATGGGAAAATTTCAGTTTACGAGGATGCCTTTTGGGTTAAAAGGGGCACCTGCAACCTTTCAGAGATTGATGGACATTTTACTCGATGGAACTCACCTGTATGCAGCCGCTTACATGGACGACTTAGTTGTCTACTCAGAATCGTGGGACAAACACCTACAACATGTGGATGAAATCCTACAACGGATTGAACGAGCCAACCTGACGCTACGGGCAGAAAAATGTAGTATCGGTGCAGCCCGCTGTATATTTCTTGGACATGAAGTAGGCCAAGGTCATGTGGCTCCAGTCCAAGCAAAAATTGAAGCAGTCCAACGGTTCAACCGCCTAATCACGAAAAAGGATGTTAGATCCTTTCTGGGACTTACCGGGTATTACCGGAAATTTATCAAAGACTATGCGACAATCGCTCTCCCACTCACCGATCTGTTGAAGAAGAGTTTACCAGACAGAGTACGATGGAATGAGGAAACAGATAGAGCATTCGAGCAGCTAAAACAAGCAATCGTGGATAAGCCAGTCTTACGAACACCAGATTTGACAAAAGACTTCATCCTCCAAACCGATGCGTCAGGACGTGGGATAGGTGCTGTCCTGACCCAAAACTTTGAAGACGGGGAGAGGCCGGTAGCGTTTTTCTCGAAAAAGTTGCTACCGGCACAAACACGGTACACAGCAACCGAGAAGGAGGGATTGGCGGTCGTTAAAGCTATTCAGCCCTTTGAGTTTTATCTCTACGGACGTCCGTTCAAGGTGCAAACCGACCATACAGCACTAAAAAATATCAAGACGATGACGAACACCAATGGTCGACTGATAAGATGGTCCATGTTACTACATAGCTATGACTTCACAGTTGAACACAAGCCAGGGGCAGACAACACCAATGCCGATGGGCTATCACGCCAAGCCGAGGATGGACCATCACTTGAAGAAAGGGGAGATGTCAGGATTCCAACAGATTGCTAGTCCAAGTTGAATCAAGACAACTAAAGAACAAAGGAACATTCTGAATAGATGTGGCTAATGTGGTGTAATGTGAATGATGTAATGATTTGTTAAAATAAGACTGACACACCCATCGGGTGAGCCAGTCAGGTGATTTATGAGTAGAGACTTTTTTGACTAACTTTTGTTTCGAGTTGTTGTTGAGTTGTATTGTTTGGATGTGTTTGATTCGTGCTCTTGGAATTGAATAAAGCTTTTAACTTTATCACACTTGTCTAGCTAAGATAGCTAGAAGGACCCCGAACGGAAAAGCAAGGGCGCGACAGTCTCTAGGTGACCACCCTACTGCACATGGTTGTCTAGGTGACCACCCTACTGTACATGGTTGTCTCTAGGTGACCACCCTACTGTAACATGGTTGTCTCTAGGTGACCACCCTACTGTACATGGTTGTCTCTAGGTGACCAACCTACTATACATGGTTGTCTATAGGTGACCACCTACTGTACATGGTTGTCTCTAGGTGACCGCCCTACTGTACATGGTTGTCTCTAGGTGACCACCCTATGGAACATGGTTGTCTCTAGGTGACCACCCTACTGTACATGGTTGTCTCTAGGTAACCACCCTACTGTACATGGTTGTCTCTAAGTGACCACCCTACTGTACATGGTTTGTCTCTAGGTGACCACCCTACTGCACATGATTGTCTCTAGGTGACCACCCTACTGCACATGATTGTCTCTAGGTAACCACCCTACTGTACATGGTTGTCTCTAGGTGACCACCCTACTGTACATGGTTGTCTCTAGGTGACCACCCTACTGTACATGGTTGTCTCTAGGTGACCACCCTACTGTACATGGTAGTCTCTAGGTGACCACCCTACTGCACATGGTTGTCTCTAGGTGACCACCCTACTGTACATGGTTGTCTCTAGGTGACTACCCTACTGCACATGATTGTCTCTAGGTGACCACCCTACTGTACATGGTTGTCTCTAGGTGACCACCCTACTGTACATGATTGTCTCTAGGTGACCACCCTAATGTACATGGTTGTCTCTAGATGACCACCCTACTGTACATGGTTGTCTCTAGGTGACCACTCTACTATACATGGTTGTCTCTAGGTGACCACCCTACTGTACATGGTTGTCTCTAGGTGACCACCCTACTATACATGGTTGTCTCTAGGTGACCACCCTACTGTACATGGTTGTCTCTAGGTGACCACCCTACTATACATGGTTGTCTCTAGGTGACCACCCTACTGTACATTCTTGTCTCTAGGTGACCACCCTACTGTACATGGTTGTCTCTAGGTGACCACCCTACTGCACATGGTTGTCTCTAGCTGACCACCCTCCTCCTCCCTCTTGCTCTATTTCCCTGATCTAAATCATTGCAAGTCAGTGCTGACTGTCTACCTGCCCTAACCTGGCCAAGTATTGGGTGGCACGCCGTAGGGAGCATGGTGGAATAGTCCAAAACCTTTATGTGGTTAATGTGGCTAAACCCAAAGGCAGCTGAGTCTATAACCCACAGACACACACACCGCATGCATGCATGCATGCAGGCAGGCACACACACACATACATAATTATATTTGTTTTCATTTGCATAGTATAGGGCTATATTGTTGTCATTTGTATTGTACCTGTTTGCAAGCTTTCTCTTGTGGAGCATACCCTAATCATTTTTGATAGAGAGCTCTGAGGAAAACTGCATTGACTGTACATGCCTCAGACTTCTGCAGTCCTATATTAAAGTTGCTGGAACATGCAAAAAGGCCCAGATACACACATGCATTGATATCGAGCAGTAACATATAAAATAGCATTGGATTACTTGGTACTGAACAACTTCCTGGTTCATCTTTCATCACTGATTATTTGCTGTCTCTGCTATTCATTTGTGTTGCTGTCAATATTAAGGAGATTGAGTACATATCATTTAAAAAAAGATATAATGTATAAGATTACTTGAGATATGCATCTGCAAACATGTTGTCATTTATACTATTTACATATCATTCTTGAGTCGAATCATTGTCCTATACATCTGAAGTCTTCTCTTTTGTCATCAAGAGCTATATAGTTCCATCTTGAAAGGAAGAATTGTTTTGCTGTATGATAAATGTACATAGCTAGTATGTAGACTGAATCACTACCTCCATCAGACTTCTCAAACCTGTTTGTATTCTGAAAACCACTCCTTGCACACATCAAAGCATTGTGTTTTGGGAAGCTAAGCATCCTGCAAAATATATTCTTCCTCTTAATTTGCTCATTGCTTGTTTTTAACGCAACATGCAAACTTACTTCATGTTAAGGAACAGTGTTGTAAAGATTTATACCACACACCGAGGGTTGGCAAAGGTGAGAATAAGATTCACGAGTCTTAGTTTTTGCACTGCCTTTCCGTTCATAAAATCAATTATATTTGTTAGCAACTCTGTGGTCAAGATCTCTTATCTTCATTTGGGTATAATATAAAATGCATACTGCATGTTATAGCTATACAGGAGCGGATCCAGGATTTTATTAAGGGGGGGGGCTTCACTTCTGGTTAAATTGAAAAATAAGTATTTGTATGCTATTGCATGCAGGAAGTGTTTGCATGACCACCCACACTTTCTCATGATCACTCTTTCAGTTGTGAATGATATATATACTGTATATTTTCTCCACAGGTATGGCTAACCTCAGCCCTGTGCCCTCAAAAGCCCTCTAAAACCTACCGACTGTCAGTGGCCTACCACGTCATATTCAGTATTGACCGTTATGTATAGCATAATTATAGCTAGAGGGTAAATGTGAACACATATTTATTTACCGTTAAAACATTATAAATTGTAGATGGTAAATTTTAACATTATTATTACCATTAGGTAAATCATTTCATGTAGTATTGAGGGTGGATAAATCAGACTATTGATGGGAAAAAAATGTTCGGTTGAATAGAGGGTAATGTAAAATAAGTGCAGAGAAACAGAAGTTTGATGCTATAAAGCAATAATCAGTGAAGTGTAAGGGCCAATATTTTGCGAGGTTGATGCATGACAAATACTTCAACCACTTCTTCAGGTGTAATACTAATGCTTTGTGGTATTGTAGCATTGCAAGTGCATTTGCCGGAGTATAAGTCGCTCCAAATCTTCTTCTCCAATTGAGGGGTGCGACTTATAATCCGAACATGCCGCTTTTCCTTAAACAACTGGGCGGGGTCTCTAGTGGCACGTGTGTCGATAAAATGTCTGGGAAGCGAATGAGTTACACTGCTGGCTTTAAGCTCAAAGTAGTTGGGTATGTAGAGAAGTTCGGAAACAGAGCAGCGGAAAGAGAGTATAGAGTCAGTGAAAAATCGGTCAGGGACCGGAGAAAGAAGAAGAGTGTTTTGACAACGCTGCCGAGATGCGCTAAAGGAAGGAAGGAGTGGTATTCGAAACTTTACCTATTGTCATTGCGCATGCGACCTATACTCCAACTATTATAGATTTTCTAAATGATGACCAACTTTGGGGGGTGCGACTTATATTCTGGTGCGACTTATACTCCGGCAAATACGGTAGTCTCTCCCGAGACATCGTACTTCTAAGAGAAGTCTTGAGAAAACATAACACACTGATAGACCTTTCGCACTCACAGGAAGTAACTGGTAAAGTGATTGAAGAGTGACGTTGGGAAAATAATCGTGATCAGTGTGAAATAAAGTTTGGTATCGAGTATTTAGCGTCAGAGCCAGTTCGTGTTCCTCTTTCCACTTATATTCCCATTGACAGCTTTACTGGTACAGTACTAGCTAAGCTAGATGTTGCAGGAGGCTAATATAGCTAGCTAACTACATAGTACAGAAACTGGAAGATTAGGCTAACTATTTCAAGATGGCTTTAGGCTTCGTAGCTAATCTAGCCACCTAGCTGACTACTTTCCTTGTCCTCGAAAAGTATTCTTTTATTCCACACTGTTTAAGTCGCTTTGTGGCACAGCCAGAAACATCAAGGCACATTCTTTTACCTTCAATTAGGATGCTGTGCAGCATTTTTTTTTTTAAGGGAGGGGGGACATTAAGGGGGGGGGGCTTGAGGCCCCTAAGCCCACTCCCCTGGATCCGCCCCTGCTAAATATTACAGATGTTAGCAACTCTGTGGTCAAGAGCCTTTATCTTCATGTGGTTATAAAGTGCATACTGCTATATAATATACTGATGTGACTCTGTGGTCAAGATCTCTTATCTTTGTTGGAAAGAGTAGAGCTAGTCCTGGGAAAAGTACACAACAACAACATGACCACTAATGAAAGTGTACAAAACCACAACCTTGTGCAAATCCATGTGAAAGACCACAAACATGTTCTTGTGCAAGACCACCATGTGCAAGACCACAACCGTGTGCAGTGCAAATCCGTGTGAAAACATGAAAGAGTATCTAAGAGATTGTTTAATAACTAGAAAAGGGGAGAGTAGAGAGCTAAGCCAGGTTAGATCAGATCCAGCTCAGAACAAGCTGGACTGACTAATAGCTTGCTCTAATTAATGTTATTATATGATTCATGATCTGAATTTACCGAGAGTTAAGTACGAAGGCTCATATGAAAGCCTAGAGGTGGTAGTTGTATGATATCGATAACTGCTAGCCTAACTACTAACTTACCTCACATGATGTGTGATCATGCATACATATACATACTTACATTATCCACGTGATTGTCACTATTGTATCGTTCGATTATTGCCAGAGCAATCTCTTACATGGCGCTGCGAACAGGGTACCAAACCTGAGGATGAAACCCGTCTAGAGCCCAATCAGTCTCTCTTGGAATCTTCCTGCACTCTTCCACGGCCTAGAACCTTTCGTCTCGGTCGTCTGGCAATTCTTCGACTACTACTCAACTCGCCGCTTTTTCCTGTCTATTAGTCATGCCCTACACATTCCGCGCTGTGGATCTCCCCAGGATTGATCTCGATGTCGACAGGGGATCTGATTTTCTGGCATAGGAGAAAAAGTGGAATTTTTATATGACTCTCTCTGGCCTAGCTGGATCGGAGGCCGCCATCAAGGTACACGCCCTCCAGTTTTGCATGTCATGTGCGACTCTCACCATAGTGGACAACCTCGGTCTTACTGATACCCAGAGAGCTGATCAAGCTCAGATCATTGCTGGCCTGAAGCAGTATGTCCAGGGACGGATCAACGAAACCGTTGAGCGCCGTAGCTTCAGGCAACGCAAACAGGCATCAGGTGAAACCTTTGATGACTATCTCGTTTCACTCAGAGAACTGGCTAAAACCTGAAATTTCTGTGACAACAAATGCCTCCATAACAGCCTACGTGATCAGCTGGTGGAAGGTGTCATGGACAGGGACACTGTCCAGGATCTCCTCAAGGAGCAGAACTTAACTTTGGAGAATGCCATAAAAATTTGTCGGGCCATGGAGGCTGCCAAGAAGGAGTTGCACACGAGGTCAGATGTATCCTGCTCTGCCCTAGATTCTGCCTCAAGTGAGTTGCTGTCAGTAGGTATAAGCAGTCCAAGGGCTCCTGCATCACCCACGGTAGGCTCTGGTGCTTGCCGTGGTTGTGGCCAGGCAGAGCACCTTGAGGGTCGTCGCACATCCTGTCCTGCCTTCAGGTCAATCTGCAGCCACTGTGGGAGAACACACTGTCTGCCTCCAGAAGTCCAAGTCCAGCAACCCTCGTGCTAGACGCCACGAGGAGCTGCCTCCACGCACCAATAGTCTCCGTCTCTGTGGTCCTCAGCTGGTTGGTGCTCCAAGGATACGCCTCTCCAGCATTATGTCTGTCGATCACACTGACCCTGCTCCCACGCTCATGGTCCACGTACAGGCTTTGAACGGTTAGGCCACTGTTGAGGTTCTCCCTGACTCTGGCGCCGATATCAGTGCTGCTGGCATCGATTTCCTGACCAACTTCAATGAGCATGTTCCCAACCTCCTGCCCTCCGATGTCAGGCCTCGTGCCGTGAGAATGGGAATATTCTGTCTCCCATTGGTAGTCTCAAGGCTATCATTAGGCTATCATTAGTGTTGGGAATCGCTCGGTGGAGGACAACTTCCACATCTATAGGTACGTTTCAGGTGCTCTCCTTTCCTGGAAGACTGCCAAGCATCTTGGCATCCTCCCAGCCAAGTACCCACAACCCTGTCCTGTCCATCCACGAGTCTGGCCCTCAGGTTCTGGATCACACTTATCCACGTTCTAAAGAGGAAATTTTCAAGGAGTTTCCAACCGTGTTCGACGGCCAGATCCGGACAATGCCTGGTGAGACATTTAAAATAGTAATGACTAAAGATGCTAAACCATTCTGTGTCAATGCACCTCGAACCCTACCCTATGCATACTTGGAACCGACCAAGCATGAGCTTGAGCTGCTCGAGTCACAGGGCATCATCGCTAAGCAGACAGAGCCCACAGACTCCATTGTTGTGGCACGAAAAAAGAACTCTGACCGCATTCGGCTTTGCGTGGACTTCTCACACCTCAACCGCTTCGTTAAGCGTGAAAGGTTTCAGTCTACACCTCCAGCAGTAGTGGTTGCCGACATTGCCACATTCAGAGCGAAGTACTTCACAGTCTTTGATGCCTTCAAGGGGTATCACCAGTGCCCTTTGGACAATGAGAGTCAGCTCCTGACCACTTTCATTATGCCACTCGGACGCTACAAGTTCTTGCGTGCACCTTATGGTCTCTCCTCCATCAGCGAACACTATGACTGTCGGATGTACGAGGCCTTCCAAGGCCTCACTAACTTCCGTCGCGTTGTGGATGATGTCCTAATCTATGACGAAGATCCTGCCAGTCATGTCGACCACATCCGCCAATTCTTACAGCGGTGTGAGGAATGAGGCATTTCTCTTAACCGTGACAAATTCCAGTTTTGTCAAGGAAGCATTGAATTTGCTGGTTTTCATCTCTCCTCTGATGGCTACCGCATTAGTGATGACATCACACAAGCCATCAGTAGCTTCCCTACACCGTCCAGCAGAACGGATCTCCGGTCCTTCTTTGGTCTCGTCAACCAACTCGCTGGAAGTTCAGATGCTATTAGCCCAGCACTCTCTCCTCTCCGCCCTCTCCTTAGTAGCAAAAATGATTTCCTTTGGGACTCTACCCACACTGATGCCTTTCTCAAGGCCAAGGAAATATTGACCACTGCTCCCACACTGGCATTCTATGATATCTCTCGACCCACACAGCTCCTCACTGATGCAAGTCTCCTTGGGCTCGGATTCGTCCTTCAGCAACAACACCACGGAGAATGGAAACTCACCCAGGCTGGCTCCCGTTTTCTCACAGATGCAGAGACTCGCTATGCTGTCATAGAACTTGAGCTTCTCGCAGTGGCATGGGCCACTAAGAAATGCCGCATCTTCCTTTCGGGCCTGCCCACGTTCACTGTCATCACTGACCACAATCCGCTGGTCCCCATCCTCAACAGTCATCGACTAGACAACATTGAGAACCCTCGTCTTCAGAGGCTCCGCACGCATCTTCTTGCATACAACTTCATCACAAAGTGGCAGAAGGGCAGAGACAATGATGCAGCAGATGCTCTTTCACGTCATCCCTGCTCCCAGCCCAATCTCCTGGTGAGGACATGGCCGAGTTTGACATTGACGTCCACACCTCCCTATCCTCTATCAGATGCCTGCAGTCTTCTGAGCTACTGGCTATGCACGAGGGTAACCTCCGTCTTCAAGAGCTCCACAGCCATACTCGTAATGACCATGAGTACCAGGAACTCCTTCACCTCGTTCAGGCTGGATTCCCTTACCATAAGGGTGGCCTTCCTCCCAACCTGAAAAAGTTCTGGGGTTCAAGGGACCACTTCAGTGTAGATGATGGTCTCCTAGTCTATGGCTATCGCCTCTTTATTCCCTCCACATTCTGTCCCACTATCCTCGAGCGACTCCACGAGGCCCATCAAGGTGTCACCAGGTCAAAGGACAGAGCAGTCTACTGGCCTGGCATTGATCGCGATATGGAATTGTACATTGCTGATTGCAAGCTCTGCCAGGACTCTCTTCCGTCACATCCCCGTGAGCCGATCATCACCAAGACACGTCCATCACGCCCATTCCAGCAGATCGCCATGGATTTCGCATACCATGGAGGTCGCTACTTTCTCGTGGTGGTTGATTGCCTCACTGACTGGCCGCATATCTTCCCAATGGGTGTTGACACCACGTCAACCCATACCATTGATGTTGTGCATGACCTGTTTTGCCGCACGGCCGCTCCGGACATTCTCTGGTCCGATGGCGGACCTCAGTTCACATCCAACAAGTTTGAAGTTTTCTTAAGGAGCTGGGGAGTTCATCATGTAATATCCAGTCCGCACTATCCTCAGAGCAATGGCAAGGCTGAGTCCACTATCAAATCGATGAAGGAACTCATCAAAGCTGACTGGAGGCGCCACTCAGTCGACCAGGACATCCTCTCCCGATCTCTGCTGCAGTATAGGAACACACCCTGTAGGAGAGACTGCATGTCACCAGCACAGAAACTTTACAGACACCCGGTTCAGGACTCCCTCCCTGCACACAGACAGTCCTTTGCCCCTGAATGGCAACGTCTCATTGACACTGATCATGCCGATGATGTCCTTCAGAAATCCGAGTCCTTTTATGACCAGCATGCCCACTCTCTTCATGACTTGGAGCATGGGGCACATGTCGCTATCCAGAACCCGGACTCCAAAGCCTGGGACATTTATGGCACAGTAACTGCAATCAGTCCAAACCGTCGGTACTTCATTCGCACACAGTCTGGCCGAGTGATGGTCCGCAACCGTCGTTTCCTCTGCAAGAGGACTGCTCTCTCAGTCCATGCACCTGCTGCTCCCACTCCAGTCCCACAGGAACTTCAGCAGAACATTGTGCCACCTCCAGCTCTTGCCCAGGCTACCCCACGTCACTCTGGACGTGAGATACACCGACCTACTATACTCATTGAGGATGACACCTGGCCCTAGTCAAGATGCTGTGACCCTGCACATCATCTTGGGGGGAGATGTATGATATCGATAACTGCTAGTCTAACTACTAACTTACCTCACGTGATGTGTGATCATGCATACATATACATACTTACATTATGCACGTGATTGTCACTATTGTATCGTTCGATTATTGCCAGAGCAATCTCTTACAGTAGTGTTGGGCTAATAATGTTTCTTTTCTTGTCAGACTCTAAAAGGTGACAGACAAGGGCAAGTTAGTCGGCGCAGCAAGTGCTCGGTGACCTTAGTGAGAAAAGGTTCAACCAGATAGAGGAGCATTGCTGATAATCTTCATGTGGGTATTATAAAGTGTATACTGCTATATAATATACAGATGTTAGCTACTCTATGGTTAAGATCTTTTCAGTTGGGGTCCATCCATTGGGCTTCTTTCCACGCCTACACATCTTTTCTATCCACAACCTCTTGTTGATGATGGATCTGGTTGCTCTGATATTTAGCTCCATAGATGGATTGGCTATTGAGGTTTCCTTCAGTCTTGTAAGTTCACTATTCTATTACATATCCAAACTTGTATGGTTGTTTTCAGGTGACTTCTTTTAATCAGCTTCTCTTTAACTTTCCCATACAGTTTGGCCCCCAAAAACCCAAAAACTGATTATAAGTAAACTTATGGTATCTATTTGCATCTTCACTTTCACTGTTGGTATGTGATTGGAGTCCATGTATACTCTTTTCCTGGAAGTACCTAGGTTATTCACTTTTAATCATTTGGCATCGCTTTTTGGCATCGCTTCTGCAAGCTTTGGGAAGGAACCTCTGCTTCTCACAATTTGTAGCAGATGATATCTCGAACTTTCGTCCTTTGCTCTCGGTGCTTGCTTCTACAGGAGCAGTCGCTGGTCATCTTCACTACTTGTGGTTGCGTGTTTTTTTTAACTGACAACCTCCTGTTTGCCTAGTGTTGCCATGCTCATGCATTGCTTTCACAGCCTGAATCAATTGTAAGTCCTCACATCACTTGATCTAAACATCATTGATTTCACACAATAATCAGTCACAAATTATGTCATTCATCGTGCCTCCAAATTGACAGTGTTCCAATAGTTCTTTAGTTCTGCTACATACCAAAGGACTCCCTGCCTGCAATTCCTTGAGACACTTGAAAATTGAACGTCTGAGCAACAGGTAGTGGTCTAGGCTGAAATTCACTGTCAGGAACAATGATGGTACATGGTATGTTTGTTTGTTAGCGACAAGGCTCTTGGTCAATCAGTATGTTCCCTGTTCACAGGCAGTCAGTAACTTGGACACAATCTGCCATGAATGCCACACTGTTCACACTGAAGTAGAGCTCATACATCTCAGTGTGTGTGTCTTCCAATCTTCTAGTTCATTTTCACAGTTCCATCACTAGCAGCTCTACACGACGATCATTCTAGCACTCTTCCCCTATCTGACTTATCTAAAGACAATATTAGCAGAGGCCTACCAGTAGATGATCCACCCCCTTGTCTTCACATAACACCCCATGATGGGATGCAGGGTCACCCTGAGTGGTTATATGAAACACAAATACAAAATCTGTGCATGAAATCAGTATACACAAATGAATTTGAGATCACTCTGTTTGCCAATCATTCCATCGGCAGCCACATACACACACATCCATTTATCTGGTTCACACTTCTGTGAAGGTCAGTTCCACTTCTAATGCAATTCCGGTGTGATCACACCAATATCTAGGCTTCAAATCTCAGTCTTGAAATTTTTTATCTCTTTCTCTGTCTTCACCCTCCTCCTCCTGCAGGTTTAATTTGTGTGCAACTGCAGTTGCGTGAACATCATGGGTGAGAGTTGCTCTCATACCCTGTAGTGTCAGTGGCCCTGCAAGAGCAGCTCTAGAATGCTCAGCTGTTTCTGAGGGCATCGTTAGTATTCTCTGGTGATTATAATTGACATCTCAATGGAAGGCTCACAAACATGGCTATATGACCTAGACACCCTCGAAGTGTTGGCCGCTGGAAAATGTGAATGTTTAAACCCAAATGCAGTTGCAGTTGTGAGCAGCACGGGTGAGAAAGGTCATCTTGTGAGTGCTTTGGACAGCTTGACACTACTGGATGAGTTTATGCACGTCCAAAAGCAGCAGTACTACCTGAAGAATTTAATTTGCAAGAAATGTCTGATCTAGCAGCCAGCCACCACTGTACGTCTAATCCCTGTAGTTTGGGCTACCAACACACCATTTTTAAAGTGTCTGGCATAGTATTCTCAATGAACTCTCAGTTTACATAACAAAATTGCACTGATGAAGGCTAAGCATCTAGTTGAAATGTCGAGAGAGTAAATTTCAAGTTGATTATTGAGAAGGTCATTGAAGTTTAGTATTGTTTAATTGTGGCCCCGAGGCAAGTACCACGTCTTGGTTTAGGCCAGAGAGGTGTGTTACTGAAAAGGCAGGCAAGAACCCCAAAAAATGTGCCACAAGTATGAATGGAAACTCATTATAGACTTCTCGTGAGGCTCGGCAGCAATGTATATACAGCTGATCCCTGCAGTTCACAAATTGTTATCAAAATAATTCAGTATCTAATATAGCATTGCTGGCTTGCTGCCAAAATGAAAACAACGTATTTGTATCACTCTTTGGTTTTGTTGAGATAGGTTTGGCTGGTCAGTACACTCCTGCCAGACTGCAGAGCCTCACTGAGCCTGCTGGACCGACCCAGCTGCTCCTGGGCCTACCATGTTGGTTTGGACCTGGGTCAATGGATGAATGCAGTCCCATGGACTGCAGGATGCACTCCTAGAGAGTTAGTAGGTGAACATGGTCCTGGGTTGCAGGGCATCCTGGGTCTGTAGTTGAATGCAGTCCTTCCAGGCTTAAGTGACCCACTGGGCTTATTGGCCCCACTCGTTGGTCGATGAATGCACAATCTAATTTGACTCATTTGACTTGCTGGACCTATTGGATCTGCCAGGCTGGTATATGGGACAAGTTGGAGCAGTGTGTCTGCTAGCTAGACTACTGGTCTGCAGTAGTGCAGGGCACCACAGGAGCTAAGGGGCAAGGAGGTCCACAGCTCACTGTAAGAGGTATTCCCAGACATTCCCAAGCACCACATGACCAACATTGTCTTAAGCAACTCCCTAATGGTGAAATCTTGGAGAATATTAAAATTAAAATTCTATGCTTTGGGTTCCAAACATCAAAGAGAAGGGTTAGCCACTCAAGTCTGCACTTCCTTGCAAATCTGTCTGACTTCCATATACTCTACTGTACATAGAGTCCACTCTTAGGTTCAACCAATCCCCATGCAGTGATCCACATGAATGGTGAGTACTCCTGATTTAGATTGGCTTGCAACAAATATAACTAACTACCATGATGTTGCCTTTTTTCTGTGGATTAGTACAGCACTCTTTTTTTCTAATGCCAAGAGTTGTTTCAGCAATCTCATGTGAGGGGACATGACAAACTGTCTCTTCTATCATGCTGTAGAGGTTAACTTCCAGAATGATGAGTGGTAGCTACATCAACCAGTTCCATGCAATCTGATTCAACCCTGTAACAATTGCCATATTTGTGTGGGGATATGCCATCATAATCCAATGCAGCTCATAATGCTCCTTCCTCCGACCAAGTGATGCCAGGTGGGTCTGCAAAAAACAGAAGCTACTTGATGTTTATATGCAGCACTGAACTAAGTTTCCATATTACTTAAGTGCATATCTAGACAGACTAGGTGGGTGCGTTCCATAACAAATGATGTGCGATAGTCAGTGATACTTTGGATGTAGGTACGGTATCATTGGTGACATTTAGATGAGATATAGCGACTTCATTGGACATGGTTGTCAGCAGAGGGTATTATATCATTGTCTATGCCCAGAGGGCAACTCTCATTATGAGAGTGGAGTGTGCTGTTCCCAATTGTATTGCGATCTAATGAATCACAACAAACTCTCATTTGACATAGTAGATAGCTAGCTACTATGCTTTCTCGAAAATTAACTTAAATTACTCACTTGATATTTGGGCTATGTGCTCTAGCCTTCATTAGTTCAAATCAGGTGAAATAGTTCTAGTCATGACTCTGTAGTTGGACATGGTGATACTAGTCAGAATACATAAGCTTGGTCGTGGGTGTAGGTACATGCATGTATCATTATGTAGACCCTATGCATGCTAACAGAATGGCAGCACAAGCTCCTGGCTGATGGCCTGTTAGTTCTATGGCTAGCAAAAGAAATCAGAATGCTACCCGAGCTTATATTCAATGCTTGGATCCACAGGACTATGACATGGCTGTGAATCAGATTGCGGGATATGAAGTCTTTGTGCATCTGTATTATGACACAACCACGCATGAATATGATTGGGCCATATTCTGTACTAACCCAAGTGGCTGATAAGTCTATGGTATGGGCTGATGGCAGTGGCCATGCTGGCATCATGCATTTGTGCCTGGAATGGGTCAAGTGCTTGCCATATGGTATCCTCGGTGACCACGAGGACTTATATACCTGTGTAATGAACATTATATGTCCGTATTATGAGAAGTGCACATGTAAATAAGAAGAATTCACCGGTTAAGGTCATGAGGCTGAGTTACACTGGATTTGCACATGAAGATAACGGATGGTGCATCCACTGGTTGGCTTCTGGTGTCTAACCAAGTAGCTGTACCTCTCCCATGATAGAATAGTATTTGTATTAAGTTTCACTTGTTGCTTTTAATTTATTGACTAATATCTCCAAGTATAAATTCTGGCAACAAGGCTACTAGGATAGGAGTATTATGGGAACTAGAGCATTTCCCCAACATCAAACATACCTAAAGCCCATAATCACTTTTTAAAGTGGCAGAATGTTTAAAATAATATTAATGCTCCAAGCTGTCATATTATTATTATCAGCCTCAAAAGCAAGTTGAGTTTTGGCCAGTATTATCTCAATTTTTTCTAAAGTAGTAGCTAGACCATCTGACAAAAAAAATTAAAAATCCTTTTTTAAAGAACTATCATGTAGTGTGCTTGCTATCCCCATATTGGTTTAACCCATCTTTTAAAATGGCAGATGGCTAACCGCCACCCTTCCCTTAACTTAAACTTTTGCTTGCAGGTTTGTCTAAATGTGGTTTCATGCTAGCTCTAAAAACACTTCAGGGTCATTGAATCCATTGTTCAAGATAAAAACTGAATGTATCTTCAATGCTCTATCAGTTTTTGGGGAAACAGTTGCTACAGTAATAGTGTTTACAGTTTCATGCCATAAACACTGAAATTGAATGTAGATACATAACTAATACAGTGACTTGTGTTTATATTGAAGTGCAATACTAGTTGTAAGCATCAATATAAGCACAAGCACTTTCTTATTATGTATCTACTTCCTTTATTGGTATTTTTACAGATGGTCATACAAGAGGATTGTTAAGGATAATTCGAGTGATACATTCACCTTATTACAAAGAAATCAACCATGCTGCAGATATGATGCCTGTAAACTCTGCAGAAGGCTTAAGGAAAATTCCCAACAACAGTTGCCATCATGATCATGACACTTCAAAAGTACCATTACTGCTTCCATGCTCATTATCATGGAAGAAGAATGTGAGAAGACTTTTTCTAAGTAATAATTTAAAAGTAATAATATTGTGGCATTTTGTGACGGAGATCACCTATAATTTATTTCTTAGTCCTTTAACATATCTACAGTACACAAACTTGCCAGTTGCTTTGGGAATCTCATCTGTGCTGGCTTTTTCATTTCTCTTTTCACCAATAGCTGGCTTCTTTGCTGACACCAAGTTTAGTCCTTACAAAGTACTAAAATGTAGCACGTATATCATGCTAGCAGCCACATTATCTCTCTCCTCAGTCTGTGTCTTATTGGTTTACACAGTTCACAATAGTGGGAATTATTTACTCATATTATTGGTCTCAGTTGGTCTTTCACTGTTGCTGTATGGCATTGGGTATGTGATGTTTATTGCAAACATCTTGCAGTTTGGAACTAATCAGCTTCGTGATGCTCCTTCACAAGATTCGGTTACATTCTTATGCTTGTACTTCTGGATGAGTAGCTTTGGTAGTGTGCTTTCATTTAGTGCCCGTATACCTGGTCATAAAAGTTTTATCAATTTTCCACATAAAACATTTCATATCGACAAAATAACAACCACAATTGCTTACACACTCTTGTGTTTGTCTGCTATGTCCTCCCTGTTCATTTTGTTAATTCTTCACCAGAAACAAGCATGGTTCTGGACAGAGCCTGTCAGAGTGAACTCTTATGTGCTGATCTGCAAGGTCATAAGATTTGCCTGTGTAACTAAAAGGCCAATTCATCGAAGTGCATTCACCTACTGTGATGATGAACTTCCCTCAAGGATGGATCTTGGGAAGTTAAGATATGGTGGACCTTTCACTACAGAGCAGGTTGAAGACGTCAAGGTATTTTTACGTATTCTGGTGGTCTTGTTCTGTTTAGGGCCTACTTTTCTAATGGATGTGTCAGCTACGACATCTCCTGTAAACAATATCCCCTATGAAAATGAAACTTATACTGTTAGTAATAATGTGGAAACTGTATTTCTGAACAATGGGATGTTACCTCCTCTATTAGTAGTGGTCTGCATACCCATCTACCTTAGCGTCATACGTCCATTCTTCTCACGATGGATTCCTAACATGCTGAAGAGAATTGGACTAGGAATAGCTTTGCTATGTGTTTCATTTGTTATCCTGCTAGCATTTGAATTAACAGGCTACGATGAAAATAAAGACATATTCTGCAGAGCAAATGAAAGCTCTGCATTGAACAAGAAACCCCTTCCTGTGTACATGTTTATAGTACAGCACACTCTGTCTTCCCTTTACCACATGCTACTTTACTTAGCAGCATGGGAGTTCATCTGCTGCCAGAGTCCTCAGACAATGAAGGGACTGCTTTTTGGATTGTTTTATGCTATCAGGGGCTTCTATCAGTGCTTGGCTATTATGTTATTTTATTTCTACTGGCCTCTACACATCAGCAACTGTCGTTCTGGCTATTATATGTTAAACCTATGTGTGGGACTCGTTTCCTTACTCATCTATACACTTGTGGCCAGGAGGTACAAGTATCGGAAAAGGGAAGACATATGTAATATATATCAATATGCAGAGAGATACTATTCCAACTACATCATTAAAATATAAAACTAACACTTGCTAATTATTTGTCTATAATATGTGTGTATCAAATATTACATTTAATATTATCAAATTCTGTATTTCAGTATAATTATTACTTTTGATGATTCCATAAATGAGACTCGATATTATATTTCTATTGTAATGTTCAAACCGTTTTTGTTGTAGACATCTAGAATCATTCTAGTATCATTCTGCTCACTAGCGGTTAGAGTTAGCAGCAATACAGAGGTATGGCATTGAGTATAGAGAGAGTTGAGTGCCAATCAGTCTCTTTCATAGTTGTCTAGAGTAGTGTTACTACTCCATGAGCCAATTAATCGCAGTCGTATGGAAGTTTTTTCTCTCCATAGTTTCACTGAATTTCCAATAATGCCACAACTCCACGAGCAACTTCCAGGCCTGTTAACAGCGATGTTGAGTTTTCAGAGATATCTTCAAGCATCTATAGCTAGTGACAGGAATAGGAAGGCTCCATCAAGCAAGCGCAAGTAATTAACAGCTAAATTCTAGTTAAATTCTTATTTTCTACTATAGCTTGAACTTTTGATTGTGTATAGCCCCTATACTCTCACAGCAATGTGGCTACTGGAAAAGACCTTCATAATGGTGTCTACCACAATAGTACTAGGCTTAGCTTGATTATGCACTAAATTTTCCTTATAAGCTATTATCAAAATTCCTGCTCAGCATCTTACTCATAATGCTCAAAAGTTTGCATGAATTAACCCACCTTCGAAGTTTGACAAGTATTGTAGCATACTAACGTTTCTTAGTTATATTTGACAAATATATTTGTGGGGCTTCACAGTGGACTAATGTTTCAAAGTTATTGTTGAGAATTGTTTCGTAGTACCACTGATCTTTTTTTTAATGTAATCCTCAAGAGCAAGTGGTTGCTGTGCAATGAAGCTATTGTTTAAAAGTGAAATACACATGTTGCTTCCAAAGATGAGGGCTGAATGAGCAATGCAGACCTACAAGCACTGGACCTTACTAGAGATTTCATTTTCATGCTTCATCCACCAATCTTGCCTCATTCATTGCTGTTGACACTCCATCAGCAGTAGCCATATACTTACTTAGAGAGCTCATTAGTCCACCAAATACCATTCGAGTCAAGTAATGGAAATCCATGAAGCTTACCAATATCACTGGTAGCTAGTAGGTTTAAGTTCACTGATTTTCACTAATTCAAAATAACGAGCAAATTTGAAGGCAGAAACTTATATTTCAAAACTTTGTTTAAAATACTGATAAGCACATACCTTGGCAAAATATATAAGTTGCTGTTGAGGAACTGGCCTGTTAGCTGACAATTTTCCCCAAACAGCATCAGTGCTTCTGTAGTAAGCTTTGCAAGCACAAAGTTCATATGCACTGAAAATAAGAGGTCCATCTCCTTCTAGTTGATAGGTGGTCCTTACAAAGGGCCACCCAGCCTCAATAGTAATTGCAAGCTCCATTTGCAATTTCCTGATTTTTGGTACATCAGTAAGAATTTCTTGTGCTTTAACCTTTGAGGGTGGGAGATTATCACTGTCAAGAAAAATGAGTTTACAATAAGCTTGTTGCCTTTGGAATATTATAGATTGGCATCCCCACAATAAGCTTTCCATATGCAATGAGGATGGGGCAGGCATTCTCACTGGAACTGTACAGGCCCTATCATCTCTTGTTTACTTGATCCATCCATCATAATTCTCAAGGAGTGGGAGTTCTTTACCATGTTTCTGTTTTCCCTGTGAGTATCACTTTTACTCAACCATCTTTTTGGACACAATTTTATTTCCTGTTTCACTTTTCTGAAGGAAAAAAATTCAGAAATGTGGTCTAGAAAAGTGGTCTAGAAAAGTGCTCGGTTCAGTCATTGAAAACAGAAAATGTAGTCCAGAACACCCCACTCTGTATACTACAGGTAAATTACACACCTTAACACCATATCACACCAAGGCAACCTATCAGGATCTAAGACCTCGCAAAATTCACACACACCTTGCCCATTCAGATAACACACTGAGGACCCATGTTCAACTTCTCCTCGCCGACACCTCCACTGAAAGCCATGCATCTTTCACCCCAATTAGAGATAACGCTTTCTAGGACACAGGGAACTGTTTGCAAGACATATCCATTGCTCACTATTGTGAAAGGCCATATGTCTTTCCAGTTTCTGCACTTATTAAAGATTTATGACATTGAGATTTTTTTAAGAAAAACACTACTAGCTACCCCTTGTAGAGTAAATGAAGTTAAAACTATCATACAAATTTTGGATGTTCTCTATGGATCTGCTATGCTTTAGACTGAGGTGTTATTGATGAGTAATGCTTTGAAGATAATGGCCCAACATCATGTATACATTAGGCCAACACTTACACAAGCACCTGTAAGGAGGACGTCCATCCCACTCCCAAAGAATCCCCTAGAGAGCCCATGACCTATACCACCTCCACAAATTTAAGGAGGACTCCCATCCACCATTGAGGAAATACCCCTGGTGACCCCATAACATGTACCAGCACCTGGAGGAGGACCTACACCACACTCCTGACAATGAATGTCCTGGAATCACCGTACCATTGTCAAGGAGGAAGACCACCCTTAGGAACATCGCATTGGAGCCAAAGCATTCACCCCTCTGGAGAAAACTGTCTTCTCCTATTACCTCCATGCCTGTGCCATACCTGATGAAATACACCTAGCCAAGATCCACAGGCTTTCCTAAAGGAGTTTGTCTCTGTCTGATCAACTCATGAAGAGTTTAGAACTATGTAAGGTCTAAAGTTTTGTATCATGGATCTTGATAAAGACAATTGCACTACCCTAGTCTAACAAAGAGTTGGATGAGATTCCCTAAGCTCTCAAAGAGTTGCCAAACTCCTCAAGAAAGTCCATGCAATACACAAGAGATGGGTTAGGATGGGAAGTCTGGCGCACCATTAAGCTACTTCATGTACTCATGTCAGTCAGAAACAACAAGGCTGTCTACAATATGAAGAATAGAAATGATCACAGCCTCCGATGGTCCCTCTGTGTTTGTGCTCTTTCCTGTGTGGGATCATCTTGACCAGTCGGAGTGAGCCCTCAAATACTGTTGGCTTGGACTGGATGGGCATCGGCTTCTCCAACTAGATAAGATATGATGGAATGGTAAACAGACTGGAGCTAAACACATTTATGGTTGAGATCACGGAGTTGCTTTGGTCACAGATGGTTGGAAGATCAACTGTTTCCTCATCTCCAAATGAAAGAACCACCATTATAGGTGGGTTAAGGATTTGGAGTTGGCTCCTCTACAAAGAGAGAACCACAGAGAACACAAGCAGTTCTGCGAGAACTTCCTCCACTTCAAGTGGCAGGACCTGTTGAAGTGCACTGGCATTGAGCTTGAGCCCTTGACAGATGTGACGTGGATATGCACCTCTTCATGGAGAGGGTCATGTATGGTGGAATTTTCATGTTCTCCAGGCAAGTAGTTCATGCGGAAAAAACACCCAAATTTCCAAGGAGATGCCACTGAGAAGCCACTACTCACATTCTCTTCCATGACATAGGCAACCTCTGTGATGGAGCATTGTTGATGAATCTTCCACAGTCAAGTTAGCCATGGAAAAGGTGGAAGTCCTGGAGGAGAATTTTGAGATGATTGCAAAAATACACCACCCAATGTAAAGAGAGGATGCATGCCTGAGATGTACCTCATCAGTGTGAACAAAATTATTGAGAGCAAGTAGCTGTCAGATTACCAAAAGGACCATCTGTAAATGTGCAGAAGCTGTTGGCAAATCTTGAAGATAAATGCTGGTACATTCCTGACTTCACAATTCTGCAGCATTGGGCATGCATGTCAACAAGGTTCACTTTGTTCTGTTATTGGACCAAAGTCCATGGATGGATCCTTCTCTCCGAAAGAATATCTTGCCCCAACTTAGATGAAGTTGGGGCAAGATTTATGCAACTTATGAAGAAAATCATCTTCGGCAAAATCATGGAAAATCTCCAGAAAGGCATGGATGTAAAACTGGTGCACACAAGTGAGGAAGACAAGCTGCATTGGCTTACCTAGTCCTGTCTTTGCTCGAAGCAACAGTCTTCAAAGATGATTTCACTGCCCTTCATATGTGTAAGACCAAGTTTGTGCTAAATCACCTGATTTACATGGGGGATGATATCCTGGGACTCTCTAAGTGTTCATATGTGCAAGGTTAGGTTAGACTTGATTTATATGGGCATGCTTACCTCTGTGGTGCATGTAAGCAAGGTTTTACATGTTTGACATGCATCAGATATGGCCTTGAGAGAGGTCCATAGAAATAAAGTTTTCCAGTGCCCAAGATCCTGCATCAGAGCTTGTCCCTGATAGAGGATACATATCTACTTGTAATGTGAGGAACATCTGTGACCAACAAATATATTTATAAATCGATCACACGACTTTGCTGTGAGATAAAAACAACAGATTGGCCGAATGGAACTTGTTTGAAATTTCGATATTAATTGTGGTGCATGGTACATGTATTTCTCTTGGAGCAGTAAGCTACACCACTTGCTCTACTAGAAATCTGCGGAAGTCAGCAGTGGTGAGTTCTGCTGCCTTTGCAAGTTTTTGCACAGTTCCTTCCACTTTCTAATCTCCCACTAAAGTAGGCAGTATAGAGATGTTACATAAAATTGGTTCTTTAAGTCACTTGAGAATGAAGCTTCATTTACTTACATTATTGGCACTGGTGTACTTCAAACACGGGTGTTGCAGCATCCCTCTAGTCTATACAGGTGTTAGAGGTAGAATTAAAAATTGGGACCTCTGCACTTCGCAGTAACACAGAGTGCTGTCAGGATCTCTACATATAAATATGAGAAAAAGTTATGGCCACTCGTGTACGATGCGATGCATTCATTCCATGGAGTGGAAATCTCAACCATCAAACCTTTGTTATTCACACATTCAACCATGAAGATATCAAAATTTGATGCACTCTGAGCAGTGAGCGCATCATGGAACAGTTTTCTTGGACCTTGTGCTGAATGTTTCCCATGCAATCATCGAGTCAGAATACAAACATACACAAAGTGGAGAATTAAGCACCTGCTTCATCTGGGTTTTGATGATATTAAGTTGGTGTATTCAGGTCAGGTGTTACTTGTTTTAGGGACCAGAAGGATGTCCACAGCCATCTGGCCATGCATCCTATTGCAGGGGAAGAGAAACGAGTAGCTAACAGCCACACATCAAAGAGCAGGGGACCTGAATATCATATAATGTCCTCAGAGGTGGATTGCACTGCTCAGAGAGCAACCCAGTGTGTCACACTTCCATCCAGAAGTCATGCAGATAGACGATCACAAACTCACCTGGTTTGATCTGTGTGAAGGCAAGATGTCTATGCTGCATGAAGCCATCCAAGGTGTGCATTTGCTCAATGCCCTTACTCAACAGTGGATCGATTCCTCTTGGATATCACATTCTGGTGAGAAGCAATCCTTCTTCCACAGAGGATATTTTCCATTCATTTGATAGCTAATCAAGCTAGAATGTGGCAATGGATCTACCCCTTTTTTGCATCATTACCATGAGCTGGATCTTGAAGAGGGGCGAGGTCTACACTTTTCATAGCTCAGTATTTTGCAATGCACTTTTTCTAGGTTCAAGCACATTGTAGTGATAAAGGGTCTCATGGGAGTGCACAGTGTAACTGGAGCATGATCAACCAAAGTCTTGGTGAAGCACTGCTTTTTTCTTTGTAGAGGATGAGACTGTACTGCACGACCTTCTTTTGGTGGAGACACTACTACCAAATGTGGTCTTGTGAGCCAAATGGCAACATTCATGCCCTCCAGTCCAAGGGAATTAAAGAAAGAGAAGGCCAGTATTCCCTCCTTACTTTTACACAGGAAGAAAGTTTTCCAGACCCACAACCTACTCGATCAACTTCTTCTGTTGCACTCACAAATTCTCTTCAATAACATGCTCTCTGCATGATAGATCTATACGATGTAAAATAATCAATGTTTCTTTTTTGTTTTAGATGATGGTATCTATGCAACTAGAGATGATTTCAGGGCAGAGAAATTGTTCACTCAACACCAAGTAGTACATGTTGTTATCTGTGTTTGTGCCAGCAGTGAAACTGAAACACCGAGGTAAGAGTCCAATGCGACTGATATCAACTGGCAAATTTTTCAATGCCTCCTTTAGCTTTGAGGCGGTAAAACAGTAAAAGAGGAAGATGCTAGAAAAGTCTTTGACAAATACTTGGCTTGCCATGTCAAGGTTACAGTATTAGTGATGACATGTGGAACATCATGTAGGCCTCCTAGGTAGTCATACTCTAGCGCTTAATCGGGAACTAGTGAGAATTGATGCAGAATTGATCCATCTCAGATTACCACTGTCTAAGATGTGCAAGGTTTACTCTTGGTTGACATTGTGCCCAGAGCCTTGAAAGCAATGAATACATATGTAAGCAGCTCCCTGGTTGGTGGTACATAGCTACTATGTTGCATTCATCTCAAAGTGCTTGTACTGTTTCTAGTAAATGCATGATTACTCCTAACATCATATGCACATGTAGCTGGTGACAAGCTTCTGTTCTATAGCGGTCTTCATTTTCAAAGGTAACTCCATGATGGGCACACAAAGTGAGAATTGTTTCACTAAATACTTTATAGAATTAACTTTCTGTGCACAAATCAAAGATTGAATCATGCCAAAAATGGTGGTGTCAATATATTCAATGAATCCCAAGAGAATAGTAACCTCATGGTAATGCTATTGTCACTCCTCAAAGCAGCCAGCAGGTGTCAAATACAGGGTTATAGATACTTTATCTTTGCTAACATCAAGTTAGTTCAATCACATTCATCTCCCTGTCTTTGTAGCAGAACATGCCCGTGGTTGTGGATTTTGAGTGATCATCACTGGCTGTGTCGACCTGCAATAGGGTCAAGGTAACAGGTATGTATACTGCTGCAGCTCGTCAATTAACATGTTATTCACCTTGAGCTGCACGGTCACGAAGAGGGCCCATCGCCACTGTTTTGTACCACACATCCCTAAACCTTGGACACAACCTTATGAAACCACAACATCTGTTCTAAGTCCTTCGTTTCATGGTCATCTTCTTATGGCACACTGTATTTACCCAGACTGCACTCTCAATTCAATGCCACCCCTCAATTAGATTGCACAACAGCAGGAAATTTGAAAATTTCAGGAAAATACTGTCTGTAATGGGTGGAGAAAGTTTAGTAATATGTCACCACTGAAGTAATAATAATTTTTTTTGCATGTCTGTCATGGCAGTTGATGAGAGCAGTGTTTAAAGCCTAGACAAGTAGTAGAAATTGCTGCAGGAAATATCACCAGCGAACTGGAAAAATCCACAGAAAGGAGGTGGGAGAGACCAATGACTATTACTTTGCAAGCAACGAAGCTGACTAGGAAGAGGAAGATAACTAATACAATAACACTATTAGAAAGTCTGTAAGAGTTGTCTCTGTGTGTGTGTCCTTTATAAACGGGCACAGTTTTGAGGCTAGGAAGCTCAAACTTAGCTGGAATGTGTACATTTTGTGAAAACAAATTCTGGCAACTGAAAGTTGTGTCCTTTTAACATTATTAGTGATGACTACTTCATATTTACAATGACCTCAATAATCAACTTGCTCAATTGACGTTTTGAATAAATGCTCTAGCCTTCATCAGGAAATGACTTGCATGAGCTTGTTATTATTCCGGTATCTAGCTATCTACCACATGATAAAACCACATGCAACACATGCATCCAGCCTGTGAACTGGATGTGGCAAAAATACAATAAAGATAATAATAATAATAATGGAAACGAATACTCTCAATGGACTCCCAGTTGACATAATAAAATTACAATGACCTTCTCAATAATCAACTTGAATTTTACTCCTGATGAAGGTTATTGTAGAAACAAATAATTACCAAAAATTATATTAAATATTCAATGTTGTTGATCATTGTCAGTACTTATTAGATAACGGAAGTACCAAAGAACCTAGTTATTATTAATTGTATGCATTTCTATTTTCTTTTATTATTTAGTAAAATTATGCTGTTAGATTGTTCTTCAATATAACTCTAACGTAATTCTAGAGCATATAGTTATGCCTAAAACAAGATAAAAGGGAGATGAGTCTGTGCTGTATAGCAACTCGAAAGAAACATTCAACTTCAAATTCAAGACAGTCAGTTGTTGAGTTGAATTCACCTAAGAGCGGGAGCAATTGTGCCTCAAAGTTTTGGTACTGTAAACTTGTTTTTTGAGGAAATTATAAATGTTATTGGAGACAGGGAGAGTCAAGTCATACATGCTTCTCCCCCACGATACTCATGCAACCAGAAGCTGCATACAATACCAAGAATTTACTCACTAGTAAGCTGTATCATATAGATACATGCATATATACATAGATGAGTGGGTGTATAACTTGTTTGTATACATACATGTATCATGCATGGATGTGTAACTTGTTTGTTTGCTTGTCTGGCAAGATATATTCAGGACATCCTCAGACAATCCTCAAACAGATTAGCTGTTTTACTTTTTTAAGTGATGCTCGAGTTTCTTGTGAAAACTTTTGCTGAAAAGAATGGTTGTGGTTCTGCAGCCTCTATTGATCTGATATATTTACGAGCAAGAAGAAACAATTTGCAATTAATTTTTTACAATGTATCCATGAGTATGTAGAGGTTGCAAATATCATTGAGCTAATAACAATGTTGGATGACTTAATTAGGCAGGAGCGCAATTCAAGTGTTCCACTTTCCATGTTTCCTTCACTTCTATGTTGACGATGTTGACTGGACAGCCATGCCACCTGTATATCTGTATTTCATCTGTTCTCTCAGGGGTGGCTTGTGTGAATTTGCATAGGTCATGTGGCTATATTTGTTACATCTCTATAATTCGTGATGGCTGTTCCTAGTGACAGAAATATTATCACATTGGGATAATGCACATATATTCTTGGTTTAAGAAAAATTAAAGATTACAAGCTTGGTTTGGTAGTCCACTTTCTCATTGTCAGTGAGATTGGTGAGCTGGTCTGGTTTACTAGTCGGTTGGACGTGATCTGAGCTTTGCCTATTGCAGTTTTGACTACTGATATCCTAATTTTTTAAATCTTTTTGGGGTGGCACCTAAACTCTTTACTCACAATCATTCCTTCCCCCTTTACTGCCCTCTACAGTATTTAGACAACTCTCTATACAAGTGGCTTTGCTATAATCAATACTCTTGGTTTAGCAAACTCATAAGTGCCTCAAGCTATTATTACAGCCAATCAGTTGCAGTTGCAAAACAGAAATGTATTCAAACATTTGCAATGACGGCAATTTTTTTTAGTCAAGACACTAAATTCCGTGTATGCACCAATACATTAAGTAATTTAATTATGCAAGAAGGAAGTCTATAATGTGTTCCACTTTCTATGCTTAACCTGAATGTTTGTGTTGTTTGCTAGACATCATGCTGTTATGGCCACCAACATATCTATCTCTCCATAATTCATGAGATTTGCTCTTAGAGACAACATTCTACATTGATGTATAAGTTACTCATCCTGCAAGAATTGAGCAGTAGAGGAAATCTTGGGAAAATATCTGAGCCAATTCACTGGCATAATTTAGCAGGTGATATCTTCAATTCCAACTTAAGCCAATTTTGGAGTCAAAACTTTTGACATCGCTAAGTTTTGCATCACGGTATCTTTGTAAGGTGATGCAAATAGGCTCTGTTATAACTATATCTAAGTTACTGAGCTCAGCTCTTGAGCAGTGGTGAACATTGTCGTGCATAGGAATGTATTTCTCATTGTCTGTGTTCAGATATGTGTAAGTTATTGCACCCAATGCTTGAGCAGAGTTGTACATTGTTGTGTATCGGAATGTATTCCCTCATTATCCATTCTCAGATACTTATAAGTTATTGCACAAACTGATTTGTCCGATTAAATTAGCTATGTGAAGGATAGCACACAAGATGTAGGTTTTTCCAACTATAGATATTGTGCATATTAATCATGACAATATAAACCCTGCATAACAGATGCAGAGTATATAATTGGAAAACACCTGGCTTGTTTTAAATTGAACACTTCTGATTGGCTCTACCTTAAATGTACAAAAGAGTCCAAGGATAGATCTGGTAAATTCATCATGATCGGCATATGTTGTACAACACTCTAATAAGACTGTTAGGTTAGAGATTGAGTATAAAGATAAGCAACAAAATGGCCAAGGTTTGATTCATCCAAAGGAAGAATTGACAATTTGATAAGGGAGTTACTGTATCTTCCCCAATTCATAGCACCACTTTCAATAAGAGTAGAATCAACTGTATCCAGACTTCTGATCCCCAATCTGGGTACTCACTTCTGTCTGAATTTGCAACATATCTCTATTGCAAATCCTCCCTCACAGCCTCTCTTTTAGTCATAATTTAATCCTAACATTGGTTCCAACATATATAGCTGTTATACATTCACAGCTAAAAGACTAATTAGATCCAGATGATGTCTCAAATTTTGAATGCAACTGCTTCTAGATAGAAAATTAAGTAAACATTAATTTGTTTTACTGTATATGCTAAACAACAGATTTTTTAATCTGCACATGCCAAGTGGATTGCTCTACCATTAAAAAGCTAACTTTCATTTAGAGGAAGATCGCAATAGTCCAAAACTATTGCAGTAAGTCTATTGAAAGGCTAAATAATGATATGGTCAGAAAATATATATATTACAGCAAGGACAGGAAAGAGACTCAAACTCTTCTACTATCAGTTTACAGCCAATTACATCCCAATCTGTCATCCTGCCCCCTAGGGATAGTAGGGCTCGAACCTACAAAACCTTGAGCCTAAGTCAAGCGTGTTTACCTTTTTCACTATACCCCCCCGAATTACGCTAATCATTTGAATAATTAAACAAAACGCCAATAAAGAACCCAAATTCCAGAAATAATTTAAATTCGAGGGGACCGTTTGACTGGTGACAGAATTGAGTAAACATGATACGTCTTACATGCTAAAAATCATACAACAGAAGTTCAGACTTGAAAACCACATAACATTCTTCGTCTGGCCATTTTATGTGAACATTTCTCTATTAAGGTGACTGCATAATTATATTGACCTCAATAGCCTCAAACAAACCTTGGTGGGCCATAAGAGTGGACATTCTGTAATGCTTATGTCAAACAATGTTGCAGATGCCTCTTTAAATCACTGAGTGGGACAGAATAATGAATGTTAATTATGCTTTTAGCATTTTAGGACGCGTGGGTTGGGGTTATTTAGAGAACTCACATTCCATCAGTCAACTCCTTTATACACATAGCATGCTTTCACCTGATGATATATAACTTGTATTTTCAAGGTTTAGCTGTTCAGTTAAGACAAAATATGATCCATATGGAGCTGGAGTGATCAGTAAAGGGGCTCTATTTTATTGACACTAACATCAGAACTAGGTTACTTGGCTATTCGTCCACCTCCAAAGGGTCCACTTTTTTAGTTAAGCTCTTTCTCTTCAGACAATAGGCATGGATGATGCAAGGTAGAGTTTTCTAAAAGAAGCAGCAATGACAGCAGCAATGGCAGTCTGAATAATTCATTGATAATGAAAGACTTGGGCTATTGGAAGTCATTATCATACCAGCTTTACATTAGAACACCATTGCAAAACTTGGCAGAAGTCTCATCCGCTTATAGGAAACATTTTAAGCATAATCATTCAATCAGATAATAATGTCATTTCTATAATGCAGACAGAATTGTTGTTAATTTGTTGATAGTCTATTTATTGACATTATTAATGGAGAAATAATAATAATAATAATAGTATAATGTTATGGATTAGGAGTGTTATGCATTGCGGTGGCATTGTGCTTCTTTTGGATGTGTAGCTTACATACATTCCTCACATGTGCAAGCAAGGCCAAGCTGTCAGGTTATATGTGTGTTTATGGCATGGGAATATATTTCCCATTGGCTGAGTTCAAATATCTGCAAGTCATTGCGCCCATTGCTTGGGCAAAGGTATATGTTGTTTTGCTGGGGAACGATTTCTCATTGTTTGTGCTCAGCTAGGTGTATGCCATTGCTTGGATGAATGTATACTATGTTGTTGGGAATGGGAATGTGTTTCGCTTTGATCGTCCTCTGCTATACATGTGAGTTGTTACTTCCATTGCTTGGGTAGAGCTGTAACCATGCTGCAGTTGTGGATATTATTGTGTCCATTGCTTGGGATTGGCTGAAGGCATTCTGACAGGGACTTGACCCAGCGCCAAGGGATGTAACTTGACAGTGTGTCCCAAGCATGAGTGGGCTGCAGCCTACACCATCTCATGTTTTATGGAGTGGCCTTTGCATAATTACAAACCTCTTGTGGTGAGCTATGGAGAATATAATTGGCAACCTGCAGAGTGTTAAATATAGAAACTTAGTGTGTATGTTATGTGTGTGTGTGTGTGTGTGTGTGTGCATGTGTGTGTGTATGTTCTTTATACTTAGCCACAGCTTTCAAGGCTAAGAATCTCAAACTTAGCATGGTGGTGTACTTTTAGCCTGGGGAAGACTATGTTGCATTAGGTAAAATTAAACTCCAGACAAACTGGAAACCATCAACTCCAAAATAGTTGTGAATATCGACCATTTAAGGATAGATGCATTTTTCACATTTGTGAGGACAGGACACAAATAAAGCACAGCCAACATAATTATGCTAGCCAGCTATGTTTTATGCTTCACCTAATGCACTATAGAGGCTGCTACTAGGCCTACTCCATTTAAAAATAAATTACCGCAGTTGCTGAACTGGTGATATTTACAGAGGACAGCATCATTTTCACTGGTTCTGACAAGCTTTTCCTTTTAAGTAGGCAGCTACTCTCTTTGTCGCTCTCTTTGTCTCAATAATTTGTATTTGATTGTTCTGCTGAATTAGAATATTAACAGCAATCCTCCACCAATGATACCACAAAACAAAAAAGTAAGGAGGCTTTTTCTAACTAGTCAATACTGATAATACTGTCCCATTATGTGACAGGAATCAGCATTTTAGCCTTTAATATATCTAGAGTATACCAGTACACTAGTTTCCATGAGAATCACAAGAATGTTGGCTGTTCCATTTTCCACCAATAACTGATCTTCGCACTGATGTTAAGTTTAGTCGTTTCAAAGTTCCAAATGCAGCACATCATTCTAGCAGCCTCTATTTCTCTCTCCTTATTCGGTATCTTAAATGGTTTGCACCATTCACAAGATTGTTCAGTGGCAGGCTAAGTCCCACCCTACTACATTACTCATGCTATTTATACCAAATTTGACTACAAGCTAGGTTATTATAGTTGCCATGTTCATATATGGGCATAATAAGTGTATGTGTATGCTCCACTGTGGACGAACTAGAAGCACTCTCAGGTGACCTGCCATGGGACTTCCTGTGCTTGCATTTGTCATATTCTCTGTGTATGCATGAGTGCATCTTCATCTCGAATGATAAGTTACTCCATGTTCTGTAGGTATAAGTGAAATAACTTTCCCAGTTATGTACAACTTTCAATGTTTGTATGGCGTGAAGTTTGTTTGTGTAACTGAACAGTGTAACATATTTCCTCTAGATATATACTTCTGTTGATAAAAAACACCTTTCAGATAGCTGAGTTTCTAACCTCTTGATATTCTGTCTACCCAGGAATCATCTGTGCTATTGAAATGAAGACCTCAAACTCGGCTGAATGTATAAAAAAAATTCCCAACAACCACTTACCAACGAATCATGTAACTTCAAAAGCACCATTGCTTTTTCAATGCTCATTGCCGTGGGAGAGAACAGTGAGTCGGACAAATATCTCAACACTGATAATACTATGGCATTTTGTGACAGGGATCACAAACAATATATTTCTTAGTCCTCTAATATATCTACAGCATACCAGCATACTAGTTTCTATGGGAATCACAAGTGTGTTTGCTGTTACATTTCTTTTTTCACCAATAGCTGGTTTTCTTGCTGATGTTAAGTTTAGTCGTTTGAAAGTTCTCAAGTGCAGCACTTACATCATGCTAGCAGCCACTATTTGTCTCTCTTTATTTGGTATCTTAATGGTTTATACAGTTCACAAGATTGGCAGTTACTTATTTGTAGTGACAACCTTAGTTTCTTTGGCAATGTTTCTGTATGGAATTGGACATGTGATGTTTATTGCAAACATTTTGCAGTTTGGAACAAATCAGCTTCGTGATGCACCTTCACAAGATTCAGTTACATTCTTATGCTGGTACTTCTGGACAAGTAACTTGGGTAGTGTGCTTTCATTTAGTACCCTTATCCCTGGTCATAAAAGTTTTATCAATGTCCCACATAAAACATTTGGCTTCGACCAGCTAACTACTATCATTACTTTGACACTCTTATGTTTGTCTATCGTGTCTTCTTCATTCATCTTGTTTATTCTGAGACAGACATGGTTCTTCAGTGAGCCTTCCGGAGTGAACACATACAAGTTGGTCTTCAAGGTCATAAAATTTGCCTGTGTAAATAAGAGGCCAATTTTTCGAAGTGCATTCACCTACTGTGAAGACGAACTTCCCTCAAGGATGGATTTTGGGAAGTTCAGATATGGTGGACCTTTCACTACTGAGCAGGTTGAAGACGTCAAGGTATTTTTACGTATTCTGGTGGTCTTGTTCTGTCTAGGGCCTGCTTTTCTAATGGATGTTGCAGCCACTGCGTCTTCTATAAACCATACTTCCCATATAAATGCAACTTATACAGTATTTGATCCAGTGAGTCATATTTCTGGACTATGGGATGTTATCACCTCTATTAATAGTGGTCTGCATACCTATCTACCTTGGTGTCGTACGTCCATTCTTCTCGCGATGCATTCCCAATATTTTAAAGAGAATGGGACTGGGAATAGCTTTACTGTGTGTTTCATTCTTTTTATTGTTGGTATTTGACTTAACATCCTTTAATGCCAATGAAGACCTTTTCTGCAATGGAACTGTAAGCGTTCACTGCAAAAACTGTTTAGTTAAAACAACTTAAAAAAATGGTGCAACTGAGGTAACCAATAAAATTGTTAATTTTACTGGACATATTAACTAGTTAATTTTACAGAAATAATGTTTGTGAATATAACTATATTAATATTATATATAGTACTAATAATCAATGGTTAAAGTAACAATTATTAATATTAGTTTCAACTACTATAAACAATTAATTCATCCATTACTTTATAGTTACTTTAACAACTTCAACCTGGTTAACCTAAGAACTACATAATGGTTAATTAATTATAATAATTAGTTAATTTAACAATTTCAAATTAGTGTCCTCAGAACCCCCAAAATGTTATTTTAACCATTTAAAATTGTTGGTCTAAGAACCACAAACTAGTTACATACCAACCACAATGTTAATTAGATAATTAATAAGTTATTTTAACTAATGGTCATTATTATTATAACCAACCACTAATCCTTATTTTATTAGAATTACATGTATTAGTTATGACTTCTGGCTGGTTACCATACAAACCACATAATGTTGAATTAAATCATTACTAATAGTGATTATAACAGTGATTATAACTAGCTAAGAAACATAATTGTGCTAAATTCATCATGTTCAATGACAAGGCAAAGAATCAAAACAAAAATAGTCAGCACATGAATTAGGACAGAAAAGATGAGAAAAATTCACAACTCGAAAAATTAGTATTAAAAACATAAGTGTTAGTTAAGGGCAAAGCTTTGGATGTCTGTAGTGACCGAGAGGTATGTAGATGATTTTTTACAATTAAGACCAAACACAAATTCTTGAAGAAATAAGCACATCTCTTTAGTATGTTTATCATATTCCAGGTTAAATATGTAGAAGAGAGAAAACCATAGAAAGAGAGACTTGGAGAAAAAATTCACTTTACAGAAAACCTCCTGTTCAATAAAAATTAAAAACACCGAATCTCCATCCTCTACAATAAATTCTCCAATCCAAGGTGCTGGACGAGTGGGAGGAGCAGCTGCCACAGTCTCTGGCACATCAGACATCTGTGGGTACAATATTCCATTATTTACAATAAATACATGGTTCATCATTTGAAACAACTGTGGGCTTTACCTCAAGTCGAGCAAACAAGTAGCTCAGGTCTCCTTCGCCCTTTTTTTGGCTGCACACAAAGCAGCTGAAAGAGCAATTTCAGAGCTCAGTTTTGCAGTTCACCATCTGTTATAAAATGATAAACATAAATGTATTATGTATACGTAGCAGCACCATAAATTACTGCCCCATATCCATGACCAAGTGCATGTATGAGGCGGACATTTTGAGCTGAGGTCCAGGACTTTTGTGTTCAGAACTGTCACTGAAACATTTTTTGGGGGATAAATCATTTCATGATCGTATTGGAAACTATTGTCCACAAAATTGACAAGAACATTATACTGTCACCAGATGCGAGTCAACAACCATTTGCAATTGCAAGATATAATTTCTGAATACAGTGCTTTTTGAACTATAGCATGTGTATTCAAGAATGTACACTATTCAGCATATAGTAGATTCTATATTCACATGAATGAATGATCACATTCTAAGGCCAAAACGATTAATTTTTATACTGATTACAGGATACCTTTTTCAATATCTCTCTGACGTCTCTTTAGCCCCTTGCAGTATGTGATGATAGCAGGTACCCACTTTTGGGTCCACTCAACACTAAAAGACCCTTGACGTCCTTGCTTGCTAATGACCAAGCAACTCAAGCTCTTGTTCAATCTGTTTACAGAAAAGCAATAAATTCAAGATGCAAGTTAAAGGTGACCTTGTATCTTTATGTAACAGAAGCCACTAGCAGAATACATGTATAGCACAAGCATTTGTTACATACACTCTTCAATATATCAACATAGTCAAGGTGTTTTAGTTGTGTTAGGGGTTAATTTATATAATACTTTTGTATATATACTCAACACAAACATACCACAGATGGGATCCTCAGAGCCGGAAACTTCTTGAGCTTGGTGAGTACGGAGTCATTGCTCTATAACAAATATTGCCTTCGTGAATAAAATGTTAACTTATTCAGAGGTAAAACGACACCATTTCTAGGATTCTCCTTCTCCATCTCCTTTGTGAGAGCTTGAACATGTTGTTCTTGCTCAGCAGTTCTATCTCCACGAGGATGAAAGGATGGATACCTAGACTCCAGGTTAATCGCTCGCTTTGGCCGACCACGTTTGCTTGGTTTATCCATTGGAGAGTTAGCTGCTTTCCTTTTTCGGCCCTTTTCAACATTATACACACGGTCCATCATTTTTTCCACCCATGATCCCTGAAGGGGAAAAAATGACACGGTAGATGAATACTTATAAGGCATATATACATCAACAATGTTACTATGTACTTACAGAAGCAGTAGACCCAGACCCTGTCATAGAATCAGCCATGAATGGATATTTCTCTACTAACATTTTGGCAATTTTTGTGACAGCAGCTGGATTTGGCCTTTCTACATAGCTGTATATATGGGTAACAAGGTCTCGAACAATTGCATTTCTTATTTCCGGTAGTAATCTCTTTTCAGCAATGGCAGCCATAATATTAGGCTTCCACATCATCGGAATAGAGAAATCATTTCTTGATACTGCTGAGGATCCACTAATTTCTGATGACAGAGATACTGTATCATGATCCTGATAGCTTGGAGATGATGCCAGTGAGGCTGGTAAAGTAGATGGAGTACTTGGGGAAGAAAATTGTGTTGAGTTATATTCAGGCATACTGGAAACCTGAATACAATTAAAAGTAAGAAGCAAGAAATTCTTCTGGACAGCTGTAAGAATTGCTAAGTCAACTTACAGTTATAGTTGGAGATTGGATAATACTTTTTTGAATACGAATCAATCTTTTCACTGCTCCCAATGGCTTTATAATTCCCTTGACATCGTCTTCTGTCAGATCACAAAATGTTGCACCATCAATCTCATTCTCTATGGCAACAGAATATGCAGTATTGGTAAGGAACTATACTCGTCAGGTAAAAATGTCCTATTTCTATACTTTTAATCATTTTAATAACAATAACAGTATTCTCTCAAGGATTTTTGTAAGGGAGACATTGCAGTGGACTAAAAACTCATATATATATATCCTTTCTTTTTGTCCTTTTTGGGGGGGGGGGGGGGGGGGGGGTTGCATGTTGCAAGAGACACAACCAAACTTGAGAGATGAAAAAATGTAAAAAAAATTGGGAGTAGAAGAAAATGAAGGAAAGAAAAGGGAAAAATAAATAAAGAGAGAAGGGCCAAAAAAATAAAAGAAAGAAGAACATAAAAAGATTTGGAAGAAAAAAAGGAAATAAAAGATAGAAAAAAGGGGGAATTAAAAGAAACAAAAGAAAAAGGAAGTGGTGGGGAAAAAACCAAAAGATGAGGGGGAAAAAAGAATGGGGGGAAAAAAGAATGGGGGGAAAAAAGAATGGGGAGAAAAAAGAATGGGGAGAAAAAAAGAATGGGGAGAAAAAAGAATGGGGAGAAAAAAGAATGGGGAGAAAAAAGAATGGGGAGATAAAAGAATGGGGAGATAAAAGAATGGGGAGAAAAAAGAATGGGGAGAAAAAAGAATGGGGAGAAAAAAGAATGGGGAGAAAAAAGAATGGGGAGAAAAAGAATGGGGAGAAAAAGAATGGGGAGAAAAAGAATGGGGGGAAAAAGTCACAAGTAGAGCATTTATAGCCATGACTCAAATTATAGCCATGACTCAAATTATAGCCATGACTCAAACCTGAGTGTTCAGGTTGGGAGTCCCTACACTACCACTGTGCCATAAAGATTTCAAACATACAAAACTAGTAAAAAAAAATGTGCTCGGGCTTGGCAGAAATATTGACCCGGGTGGGTGGCAGAACAATTTAAATTTAATTTATCCCATCTTCAATTTTCACCTTGTCTACAGGCCTTACTGCAGCACTCTTGTTCTACTCGAGACAACAGCTGCACAAATGTTTCCTAAACAAATAGCAAATGATTTTTGAGCCTAAGAGAAGTTTAAATCATGCAACTACCGCAGAGCTGCCAAGTGACCAGTCATTTTCCGTACCAAATTCCCATTTTTCCCGTATTTCCGGAGGGATTTCCGTACTTTCCCCCCCTTCTATATAATATATTATAATATATTTACTCTTGCAGCGCCAGCCTGTTTTCGTCATTGTCACACTGACTTGAGTCCTAAATCGGCACAACTATCTTGAGCTGCAGCTTGGCCTGCAACAAACGTGTGCCATGCTAGCTTCCAAATAGTGTCTTGAAACTGGGGCACTTGTCATCAGTCGTGTGCCTGCCAGAAAGGGGATCGGTAAAGGGTCTGACGCGCGAGAAATGTTGCTGATAGAGGAGGAAAGAGAAATAAATTATGTCTCTACCGGGAAAGAGAAATAAATTATTATACCGTAGCGGTAAGCAGTTTGTTCAATGTTGTATTGTTTGATGCTGTCATATATAGCAGCTAGTAGCTGAAGCTCAGGATTGTTCCTCTTCCAAGGTAATAATTCTGTACTAATACCCGTACCATCTGTACAGTAGTGTGATATTCCGTACAAGTACGGAAAAATCCGTGCACTTGGCCAGCACTGCTACCGTCACTGCCAGCCAGAGATTTCTAGTGCAAATATTTTTTCCTAACCCAGCAAAATTTGACTCACTGGGCCGAGCAACAAGAAATTTACTAGGTCTGGCCTAACAGAGATCTACTCAACAAGACTACTTCTCTCTTCATTACTTTAATTTCTATACTTATTCTTCAGCCTCTTCACTCTCTTCCCAATTCCCACAGCACAACAAGAAATGCACAATAACTTCCACCCCACCCTATCTAACTTTCATTAGCCCACATAATAATTAGTGCCATTCTTTTTAGTTGATCTAGTTACCATATAACAGAGATAGGATCGCAGAGATAAATATGAGTGGGCTTTTATTTAAATCCCCACCATGAAAATGTGGTGCTAGGACTAAACATGACGTAGTTGTAAGATTACCTTCGAAAGTTTCACAGTATGTGTCTTGTACTCCTTCTTCCTTCAACCACATTGAAAGATCGACAACAGACATCTTATCGAGTTCACAGCGTTCCATATCGGCAGTAGAAAAAGGACTCGCACAGTCGACACACAAAAAAAACCCGCCAATGCACGTGCAGTATTCTTAAACTTTGAACTCGTCTTGCCTTCATTTGGTAAAGGGTCTCTCTTTAATGTCTAGGTCAGCTTCAAGCGATTGTCCTCTCTGTAACTTCATTGCGCCAACTAAAGTCGTTGGCTAAGCCATTTGCGACATGTACACAGTCGAGATGATAACTTTTCTGTCACTTGTGGAATGAACAATTGTGTTGCTTCATATACCTCCTTCGTAGCTCACGTCTATAGGCAACACAGAGAGGCTGTCATTACCCTGCCTTCTGAGCAAAGTATATAGGGAATGAATCATGACAGACAGGATATTGTTACCAACAGGATGCTGGTTATTATATTGATGATCATTACAATTCCACCTAGGACTTTGTCCTGGATATCTGGCACCATATTATAGGTCATAATAATGAGTGTTAAACAGATGTGTGGTCATTTGGTACATACAGTGAGATTACACACAGTACAGACATGGCCAGCAGGGTGATGTAAATATGACCTGACCGCACATATACACACTAGATATAACATGAAAGCAATCACATTAGTGTTTGATCACATTTACTGGTCCTTGCATGTTTTTTCATCAGCACTGAATACACCTGATTGGCTTGTCCAAGTGAAGCCTTTGCCTTGATCTGTGCTCATTTCTTTCTGCACATTCCTGTCCACAACATTTCTCCTAACTCCTCGTAACATCAACATACACAATTGAGACCCATAAAATCTGGGGGAAATGTGGGAGATATATATATTTATCATTTGCTTTAAACTAATTCTTATATAAAATAGTCACAAACATTTTCAATTAGTACATATAACTAATTATTCAATCTGAATAGTCGCAATTAATATTCTTAAAATACATAGTTATTATAAAATATTATAATAGTCGATTTGCAAAAAATGTTAATAAAACAAACATTTACACTTACTATATTTAACTAATTCTTCTATAAAAATACTTAATCGGAATAGTCACAATAACTAATACTAGTAATGTTAATATTCTTATAATACATTGTTATTATACATTATTGTAATAGTCAATTTGCAATGTATTTTGTTAATACAATAATTTATATTGTTAAAACTACGAAAATATATTTCTACAGACAGAAATTCATTAATACTACTATTAATTTTAGTTGAAATACAAAAATAGTTAATATAACACTTATTATAGAATAATAACAGTTAATTTGTTAAAATAACAAGGATTATTACAGTCATTTTAACAATATACTAGTAAAAACAACATTTACTTTTTACGGTGTTGCATTGAACAAGAAACCCCTTCCAGTGTACATGTTTATAGTGCAGCACACTCTGTCTTCCCTTTACCACATGCTACTTTACTTAGCAGCATGGGAGTTCATCTGCTGCCAGAGTCCTCAGACAATGAAGGGACTGCTTTTTGGAATGTTTTATGCCATTAGGGCTTTCTATCAGTTCTTGGCTACATTATTTATACTGCCATTTTATATCTACTGGCCTCTACACATCATCAACTGTCGATCTGGCTATTATATGTTTAACCTATGTGTGGGACTTGCTTCCTTACTCATCTATACATTTGTGGCCAGGAGGTACAAGTATCGGAAAAGAGATGACATATGTAATACATATCAATATGCAGAGAGATATTATTTGAACTATCATTAAAATATTTTTATCACTTGTATTGTAAAGTTAATTATCTTCTCTATAATATGTGTGAATAATATGTGTGAATCAAAATATTCTTGGATTTAATAACATTCCATTCAATATTAGCAAATTCTGTATTTCTTTTTAGTGATTCCATAAATGTGACTCAATATTATTGTAATTTTGAAACTGTTTTTATTATAGTTGACATCTAGAATCATTATGCTCACTACATAGCTGTTGGACTTAGCAGAGGTACAGAAGTATAGCATTTGGTATAGAGATAGTTAAGTGCCTATCAATTGATGTCCATGGCCACTCAATTAATCTCAAACAAGATATTACTACAGCAGCAATAGTGGCTATAGGGGGATTTTTATTCCTCTCCATGGTTCCTATCCCTATCCCTAGACCTTCACTGAATTTCCAATAATGCCACAATTCCACGAGCAATTTCCAGGCCTGTAAACAGTGAGGTTGAGTTGTTAGAAATATATTCAAGCATCTATAGCTAGTAACAGGAATAGGAAGGCTCTGCCTACCAACTACATGTAATTGACAGCTAAATTCCAATTGTCTCCCCAAAAGCACTTCAGGTGTGGCTTGAATGTTCACAAAGGTAGTAGTAAATATGTAGTCCTACTCCTCATTAAAATTGTGTATTCAGGATCTTGTTGGCGAGTGTGTGTATAGCACACCCTCTAGCCTGCATTAAAATGGCAGCCAAAAATAGTTTATATTTAGCCTAAGATTCACTTTGGCCGCTTCTTAGTAACACAGGCGTTAAATTCAACCATTTTTGACGCCAAAATATTGCAAGTGTGCCTTAAATTCTTTGCAAAAGTAGTATACTAATGTCATGGCATTCCTAAGAAATTTGGCATCCACGATCTTAATAGATTTAGTATCCCTCACATTTACCACTTAGAAACAGGTCTCATGAAATTCAGCAGTAACTTGCCCATTACTAAACCATTGGTGTCTGCATTAATGTAGAAATTCCTAGTCTGTTTCTGTGCTTTGTTTTGCTGAGACCAATGTGGCTGAATAAATGTTCGGTATCAGCATTGCCATGGGCTATAACTAGAATGGCTTTTGCGAGTTTTGCCAATGTGGAGTAGCGATACTCAGTTTCCTAGCAGTCTTGATTTGGCTGATTGCATGCCAATACCTATCCACCTCTGTGATGGCCATGACTTTAGGAGGTAATGGCGACATGCAGAAATCCATAAATTTCTCTTGAAGGCTGGGTTTGTCACCAACTTGAACTATGTGAGGAACACACTCTGCTGCAGCAAGCACCTGACCAGCCATACTGTATTGTTGTAAGCTTGGTTGAAGCCATTTGAGTTTGGAGAGCAACTTGTGACTCATAGGTAATCGTTTGACAGCTCCCTTGGCTGCAGTAATCCACCAAGCTTGGATAGTGTCCCTAAATTTTCTCGCATCTTCAGATAATAATTCATCCTCTTCTTCAAGGTATGATAGTGTGTTGTGACCTATGAAAACTTTGTGTAAACTCTTCTGAGTTATCAATACACACTTGTGAAACATGTTCAGCAGCACACACACACTCAGAATTCATTGAACCGCAACAGAAATTTTGAACCTGCAATAGATATGGCCTTGAGAGAGGTCCACAGAAATAAAATTTCCAGTAGCCATATCTCCATATCACAGCTTGTCCCTAATAGAAGCTACATCCATTTCAAATGTGAGAAACATCAGTGACCATCAAATGTATTTGTAAATCCATCACCCGACCTTGCCGTGAGATAAAAACAGCAGATTGGCCCAGTGAAAATCATTTGGAATTTCAATATTGAATGTGGGGTATGGTACATGTATTTCTCTTGGTGTAGTGAGGCAGATGTGCTACACCAGTGAGGCAGATCTTGCTCATCTAGAAATCTGCAGAAGTCAGCAGTTGTGAGTCGTCCTGCTGCTTTTTACACTTTCCAATATCCCTTGGAGCTACTGAAGTAGGTCTTACAGAGACGTCACATAAAAATGGCTCTTTGTGAGAATGAAGCTTCGTTATTGACACTGATGAGCTTCAAACACAGTTGCTGCAGCATCCCTCTATATAGTCTATGCAGATGTTAGAGGTAGAAGTAAAAATTGGGCAGTAATGGACCTCCACACTTCACACACAGTGATGTCAGGATCTCTACATATAAATAAGAGAAAAATTTGTGGCAGCTCTTGTATGATGCATTCATTCAATGGGGTGGAACTATCAACCATCAATCCTTTGTTATTCACACATTCATCATGAAGACATCACAATTTGATGCACTCTGAGCAGTGAGGGCACTTGGACCTTGTGCTGAATGCAATCATCGAGTCAGAATGCAAACATACACAAAGTGGAGAATTAAGCACCTGCTTCATATGAGTTTTGATGCTGTTAAGTTGGTGTATTCAGGTGTTACTTGTTCTTCAAGTGACCAGGAGGATATCTACAGCCAGCTGGCCATGCGCATCCTATTGCAGGGGAAGAGAAACGAGTAGCTAATAGCCACACATCAATGAGCATGGGACTTGAATATCATTGACATTGTAGATTATTATCCTTTCATTCATTAAAGTGCTCAGAGGTGGATAGCACTGCTCAGAGAGCAACCCAGTGTGTCTCACACTTCCATCCAGAAGTCATGCAGATAGACGATTACAAACTCACCTGGTTTGATCTGTGTAAAGGCAACATGTCTTTGGAGAACATGCCACATGAAGCCATCTAAGATGCACATTTTCTCAATGTTCTTACTCAACTGTGGGAATTAAAGGCTTCCAGGAAAGATCCTCTTGGATGCCACATTCTGGTGAGAAGGAATCCTTCTTCCAGACCGAATTCAAGGATCTTTTCCATCAATTGCACAGCTAATCTAGCTAGAAGTGTGCCAATGAACTTGCCCTTTTTTTGCTTCATTACCATGAGCTGGATCTGGAAGAGGGGGAGGACTACACTTTTAACAGCAGCTCAGTACTTTGCAATGCACTTTTTCTTGGCTCATGTTAAAAAAGACCACATTGGAGCTATAAAAGGTCTCTTGGGAGGAGTGTAACTGGAGCATGATCAACCAAAGCCTTGAAGTTCTACTTTTTCCCTTTGGATCGGAAGATACTGTACTGCATGACCTTCTTTTGGTGGAGACAATACTGCCAAACATGGCCTTGTGCACCAATACAGACAGCACCATTCATGCACTCCAGTCAGGGAACTAAAAAAAGCAAGATAAGACCTTGGGAAGAATCTTCGGAAGTGTGCAACCCATGAGAAAGAGCCATTGTTCCCTCCTTACTGCCACCAAGGAAGAATATGCTCCAGACAAACAACCAGCTTGATCAACTTCTTGTGTTGCAGTCTCAAATTCTCTTCAATTACAAGTTCTCTGCATGATATGGCTATATGCTGTAAAAAATCGATCATCTCAATGTTTCTTTTTGGTTTTAGATGGTGGTGTCTATGCAACCAGAAATAACTTCAGGGCAGAGAAATTGTTCACTATCACCAAGCAGTACATGTTGTTATTTGTGTTTATGCCAGCAGAGGAACTGAAACACTGAGGCAAGAGTCCAATGCAACTGATATCAACTGGCACATTTTTCTATGCCTCCTTTTGGCAAAGCAATAAAAGAGGAAGATGCTAGAAAAGTCCTTCACAAATACTTGGCTTGCCATGTCCAGTACTCAGTGACGACATCTTGGAACATCACGCAGGCCTATGAGAAGCTCCTACTGGTATCTAGGACGTAGTCATACTCCAGCTCTTGATTGGGAAACTGGTGGGATTGATACAGAATTGATCCATCTCAGATTACCACTGTCTATGCAAGGTGTACTCTTGGTTGACATTGTGCCCAGAGCCTTGAAAGCAATGAATACATATGTAGGCAACTCCTCAGATGGTTGGTGGTGACAGAGCGACTATGTAGCATTCATCTCAAAGTGCTCGGTTTCTATTAACTACATGATCTAGAAACACCATATGCACATGTAGCTCATGAGCCACTGTTCTTTAGCAGTCTGCATTTTTAAAGGTAACTCGATGATAAGCACATGCAGAGAGAATTGTTTCACCTTAATACTTGCCATCTTCCATGCCATTAACTTGGTATAGCACTTTTTCAACCAACTGCATCAATCAAAGATTGAATCATGCCAAGAATGGTGGTGTTAGTATATTCAACGAATCCCAAGAGAATGACACCATCACGGTATTGCTCTTTGTACTGCTTCAGAGAAGCGCCGGTTGTCAAATCCAGAGTTGTACATACTTTATCTTGCTAGCACCTGGTCAGTTTAATTACATTGGCAGATGGTAGTGGCTGGCCATTGGGTCTGAATTTTTTAACTCGTCTCCCTGTCTTTGTAGCAGAAGATGCCCATGGCTATGAACTTCGAGTGGTCATCACTGGCTGTGACAACCTGCAATAGGGTCAAGACAACATGTATGTACTGCTGCAGCTCGTTAATTAACATGTTGTTGACCTTGAGCTGCACGGACGCCCATCACCGCTGTTTTGTACCACACATCCCAGTACTTTGCTCATGAGGTTAGGCTGCTGAATGCAACAAGTTGGCAAGCTGTTTTATTCTAGTGGAGAATTCCAGTTGAAAACTGCAGGATTTGACGAAGTCAATTGAGGGCTGGGTCTGTAACCCTTCCCTATGCTCGCTTGGCTCTCTTGTGTTACGCAGTCAGCAACTGTGGTTACTTCACGAGCTTGCTAGTAAACAATAGAGGGTGTTGATCCAGCTGTTGAGGATCTGTGTTTATACTACATCACGTCATCTGTGGCTAATCTGATTGGTTAATAACTGTAAGTTACATAGGCGCATAACCTACACTTTTAACCGCATGTAGTTTAGCGCAGTTTAGTATAAGTAAGGTAGCCTATTCAAAAGAGTCGTTTATGCGCCAGTGTAACCTACTCGTTTGCGGTTACATCCCTCGGCTTCGCCTCGGGGTAACCGCAAACTCGGAGGTTACATAGGTGCATAACCAACTCTTTTGAATAGGCTATCCTATACTTAGCTCCACCAAAAATTAGGAACGCTTGAGTCTAAATTCTGTTTGATTCTCTCGTACCCATGACCATTTTGCTGCTGAAAGATGACCTCTCATTCTGCTGAATTAGAATATTCATAGCAAACCTCCACCAACCACACCCCTACTAATCACAAAACTAAAAGAAAGTAAAGAACCTTTTAGTATGTGAAGTGAATCAGTCTCTACAGTATACCAGTGCACTAGTTTCTATGAGAGTCACAAGTATGTTGGCTGTTCCATTTCTTTTTTCCCTTCAATAACTGATATTCCTGCTGGTTTAGTCATTTCAAAGTTACCAAATGCAGCACACTATTCTAGCAGTCTCTATTTGTCTCTCCGTATTCGGTATCTACATTGGCATATTACTTATTCATCGTGGCAGACTAAGTTTAATTTTTTCCTATCCCACTACATTACTTATGCTATTTATACTGAATTTAAATTCAAACTAGGTTATTATAGTTTAGAGATTCGAATATTCGTATATTTTGAACTCTTATTATTGACATGAAAAACATAAAATATCAAATGACTCATCAGCTGACTATTAGTTGTAACATCACAGCCACATAAGTTCTCACGCATCAAGCGTTGCCGGATCCAGCCGCCAAAGTCTCCCCCCCCGCCCTAGTGGGAGAACCCACGATCATTTGTAGGCATGCTGGTGTGTGGACTTGTTGACCTGAATGAGTCGTGCAAGTGGGCGAGGTAGACGGAGGTGCCAGTTGGGCCCTTGTGGGTGGCAACACTACCGGACCTGGGGCGGGTGGTGGCACCAGTTTCCATGTGGGAGCTGGTATTGCAGGAGAGTAGTGTCTGGGGCCACGCCAGAGGATTCTTTGGTTAACGTGGGCTTGAGTTGGTCAACTGAAACCGTGTCTGGTTTGCCTTTGATGTCCAGCATGAAATACTTGTCAGTATGGTCGAGTACTTGATAAGGCCAATCATACGGGCACTGTAGAGACATGCGGTAGGTATTATGGCAAACAAAAACAAAGGCTGTTACGTGAAGGATATCCGGCACTTGTGACCTGTGTTGCCCATGGCGTGTAACTAGTTGTACGAAGTTGCTTAATGGTCGTGTGGAGACAGCCCAGCAGTGTGCCCAGGTCATCTGCCCCAGGAGTGCGATGGAAGTCGACATCAAAAAAATCACCCAGCAGGTGTAGGGTCATACCATAGATGAACTCAGCAGATGCACAGCACAAGTCATCCTTGGGTGTTGAACGGATGCCAAGGAGGAGAATTGGAAGTTCATCCATCCAATTGTTGTTAGGCAGGCGAGCCTTGAGAGAGGCCTTCAGCTGCCTGTGAAAGCGTTAGACCATTCAATTAGCTAGGCCATGATACATAGTTGGTGAGTGCCAAGCAACTGGTTCAGTTCGGCCCAGAGATCAGAGATAAATTGGCGGCTGCGGTCAGAGGTGATCTCAGGTGTGACTCCGAAACGTGCAACCCAGTGGGAGAGCAATGCACGAGCGCAAGAAAGAGCCGTCGCATCTGGCATGGGAATTGCTTCGGGCCACCATGTGAGATGGTCGATGATTGGGAACAAGTTGTTGTTGCCCTGGCAGACTGGAAGCAGGCAGACAATGTCGACGTGAATGGTCGTGAACCGGTGGTCTGGAACATCAAACTGCTGCCACATGGTCGTGAATTTTGGCCTGCTGGTACTTGAGGCAGGTGTGGTCCCAGGCCCCTATCATGGTTGAGGCTGTGCCACATGAAGCTCCTTGCGTTTGCGTGAAGTGTGGATTCCAGGATGGGAGAGGCAGTGGTGTGCTTCGAAGACTCGTCACTGCCAGCTGGCCGGAACGATTGGGCATGGTCGCCCTGTCGAGACATCTACTAGGATAGTGCCCAGGGCATTTTGCAGTGGCTTGTCCTCAAACTGCAGGCCGGTGCAAGCAGTGCGTAAGGCCTGCACTTCGGGGTATGTTGTTTGTGCCTGACCCATCGCGACAAAATCAATGTCCTCCATGGCGTGTGCGGTGAACACAGAAGTGGGTGCAAAAACTAGTTGAAGAAGGCAGCATCGGCCGACCCGCGCCAGCACAAGACAAGGCATCTGTGACCACATTGTGTTTGCCCTCGATGTGCCGCATGTCTGTAGTGTGCTCAGTAACAAACTGCAAGTGTCATCATAGTTGGCGGTCAGACCAGCAGTCTGAGGCACTCACGAGTGCAAATGTGAGGGGTTTATGATCAGTGTAGATGTAGAAAGCATGGCCCCCAACGAAGTTGTGGAAGTGGTCAATGCCGCGGACCATGGCCAGCAATTCACAGTCGAATGCATTGTAGCGAGACTTGGCCTGTGAAAGTGTTTTAGAGAAGGCTAGAGGCTTCCAGGAGCCATCCTGCCACTGTTCGAGGGCACCGTCAATAGCCTTGTCGGAGACATCGATGGTGATGCAGGTGGTTGCAGTAGTGCTCGGGTGGACTAGCATGGTGGCAAGTGGCGAGCGCTTCTTTGGCCTGCCGGAAAGCATTGTCCATGGTTGACGACCACATGAGCTGCTTAAATTTCCCGGCAGTGGCTGTGTGAATGGAAGCAGTTGTCCGGCCGCATGAGGAATGAACCAGTGATAGAAGTTCACCATGCCCAGGAACTCATGAAGACCCTTGATATCTGCCGGCGGGGGGAAATGTGCGATGGTCTCGATGCAGTTGGGCGGTGGACAGACACCACCCATGATAACACGGTGTCCCAGAAAGTCAATGGAGCTGACCCCAAGCATGCACTTGCTGGGGTTGATGACCAAGTCATAGGCCATGAGGCGCTTGAAGAGTCGGAAGTGGCGGCGATGGTCGGCTGGTGATTTGCTTGCCACCAAGATGTCATCCAGGTACACGAAAACAAGGCCCAGACCTGGCTGACCTGATCCATAAGGCACTGGAACAACTGAGCTGCGTTGCTCAAACCACAGGGCATGCGTGTGTACTCCCAAAGACCAAATGGCGTGATAACGGCAGTCTTAGGGATGTCGGCTTCGTACAGGGATCTGGTGGTGGACCCACACCAAGTCTTCTTAAACAAGATTGTACACCCATACAATTGTGATGTGAAGTCCTGGATGTGTGGCACCAGGTAGCGGTCATTTTTGGTGGCCTCATTGAGATGCTGGTAGTCACCACAAGGTCGCCAGCCCGATGGTTTAGGAAACATGTGAAGTGGTAATACCCACAGGATGGATGACCGCCGGATGATACCCATTTTCTCCATTTTCTTGAACTCTTGTTTAGCTGCTTGCAATTTATCTGGTGGAAGGCGGCACACGCAAAAGTGGACCGGTGGTCCGTCAGTTGGGATGTAATGTTCCACCCTGTGCATCGTCTCAGGTTAGGCGAAGTTTGGCTTTGGTGAGCTTAGTGAGGATCTGGGCAAACTGATTGTTGGCAGCGCCAGCATAGTGGCATCCGAGTGAGGTCGAGACTGACTGGTAGGCAGGAATGCTGAAATATGTCTCGCGATTCACCAGGCATCGGCCTGGCAGATCAATGAGCAACCCTTTCAGCAAGAAGAAATCGGCCCGAAGAATGGGCTGAAACACGTTGGCAAGCACAAAAGTCCAGGTAAACTTTTGGAATCACAAGTTCAGCAAGATGGTGCGTGTGTCATACGTCTGGATGGTGGTGCCATTGGCAGCCACCAGAGGGTCCATCTTCGGCCCCTGATTGTCCCAGGCTGGTTCAGGGAAAATGCTGACCTTAGCCCGAGTCGATGAGGAAATGGTGTCCAGCGCTGCGATCCTACACATAGAGAAGGCGGCTCTTTTTTATTTGACCAGCATCACAGGCTGCTACTGTGGGCTGGTCTGCTCGTTTCCCAAAAACAAGCAGGGCTGCCAGCAGTTGCGGGCCTTGGAACTGAATTTCTTATGGTAGAAAGAGTAGTTGGTGTGCCTGTATGGCCAGCTGGTGAGAACTTGCCTGCTGATGATGATTTGCCATCCAATCTCCTCGTGCCTCCAATGGCGCTGAGACTAACTAAGTCACACTTCTGAGTCATGATCGCATCTGCTGCAGCGGCCATCTGCTCGACTGTGTCGAGTTTTTGTGTGGCAATCGCAGCTCAGACATCCTCACATAGTTGATGCATGAAGAGGTGCCAGAAGAGCTGTTTCATGTTGAGGCTCTTCAAATGGGCCAGCAGTTCTGTTGGCTTCCTGTTACCCAGGCCGTCCAGTTTCACGGCCTTATCATCCTCTGTGAGGGCATAGGCTTTGAGAAGGGCCTCTTTGAGGCCGACGTACTTGTCGGCCGGCTGGTTCTTGAAGGTGGAGCTTATCCTGTAGGCGGTCATCTGGTCCTTGGCAGCGACGATGTGGTAGTATTTTCTCTCGTACGCCACAATGTTCCTAACTCTGAACTGGGCCTCAGCCTGGGTGGACCGGATGCAGCGGTTGGCTGCCCCAAAACTAGGGAGCTTGATTGCGACGGCGTCAACAGCCATTTTCAGGGGCTGTCTGTCGTTGGAACTCTGGTTTGTTAGTGGGTACCAAACGTGTCGGTGATATAGATATTGACATGTTCATATATGGGCATAATATGAGTATATGAATGCTTCACTGTTGACGAACGAGATGTACACTCAACACTCAGGTGACCTTCCATGGGACTTCCTGTGCTTCCGTTTGTTATAATTATTCTCTGTGCATGAGTGCATGCTTCATCTTGCTGATAATTTACTGTTTGATCTGTAGGTCCAAGTGAAGTAACTTTCCTAGTTATGTACAACTTTCAATGTTTGTATGGCATGATGTTTGTTTGCGTAACTGAACAGTGTCTAATAATTCCTCTAGATATATATATACTTCTGTTGATAAAAAAAGCACACTTTCAGATAGCTGAGTTTCTAAGGATAGATAACCTCTTGATTTTCTGTCTACCCAGGAATCATCTGTGCTATTGAAATGAAGACCTCAAACTCGGCTGAATGTTTAAGGAAAATTCCCAACAACCACTTACCAACAAATCATGTAACTTCAAAAGCACCATTGCTTTTTCAATGCTCGTTACTGTGGGAGAGAAAAGTGAGTCGAACAAGTATCTCAACACTGATACTGTGGCATTTTGTGACAGGAATCACAAACAATATATTTCTTAGTCCTCTAATATATCTACAGTATACGAGCATACTAGTTTCTATGGGAATCACAAGTGTGTTTGCTGTTACATTTCTTTTTTCACCAATAGCTGGTTTTCTTGCTGATGTTAAGTTTAGTCGTTTCAAAGTTCTCAAGTGCAGCACTTACATCATGCTAGCAGCCACTATTTGTCTCTCTTTATTTGGTATCTTAATGGTTTATACAGTTCACAAGATTGGCAGTTACTTATTCGTAGTGGCGACCTTAATTTCTCTGGCAATGTTTCTGTATGGAATTGGACATGTAATGTTTATTGCAAACATTTTGCAGTTTGGAACAAATCAGCTTCGTGATGCACCTTCACAAGATTCAGTTACATTCTTATGTTGGTACTTCTGGACAAGTAACTTGGGTAGTGTGCTTTCATTTAGTACCCTTATCCCCGGACATAAAAGTTTTATCAATGTTCCACATAAAACATTTGGCTTCGACCAGCTAACTACTATCATTACTTTGACACTCTTATGTTTGTCTATCGCGTCTTCTTCACTCATCTTGTTTATTGTGAGACAGACATGGTTCTTCACTGAGCCTTCCAGAGTGAACACATACAAGTTGGTCTTCAAGGTCATAAAATTTGCCTGTGTAAATAAGAGGCCAATTCATCGAAGTGCATTCACCTACTGTGAAGACGAACTTCCCTCAAGAATGGATTTTGGGAAGTTAAGATATGGTGGACCTTTCACTACAGAGCAGGTTGAAGATGTCAAGGTATTTTTACGTATACTGGTGGTCCTGTTCTGTTTAGGGCCTGCTTTTCTAATGGATGTTGCAGCCACTGCATCTTCTATAAACCATACTTCCCATATAAATGCAACTTATACAGTATTTTATCCAGTGAAAGTCATATTTCTGGACTATGGGATGTTATCACCTCTATTAATAGTGGTCTGCATACCTGTCTACCTTGGTCTCGTACGTCCCTTCTTCTCACGATGCATTCCCAATATTCTAAAGAGAATGGGACTGGGAATAGCTTTACTGTGTGTTTCATTCTTTTTATTGTTGGTATTTGACTTAACATCCTTTAATGCCAATGAAGACCTTTTCTGCAATGGAACTGTAAGCTCTGCATTAGACAAGAAACCATTTCCAGTGTACATGTTTATAGTGCAGCACACTCTGTCTTCCCTTTACCACATGCTACTTTACTTAGCAGCATGGGAGTTCATCTGCTGCCAGAGTCCTCAGACAATGAAGGGGCTACTTTTTGGAATGTTTTATGCTATTAGGGCTTTCTATCAGTTCTTAACTACGTTATTTATCCTGCCATTTTATTTCTACTGGCCTCTACACATCATCACCTGTCGTTCTGGCTATTATATATTTAACCTATGTGTGGGACTTGCTTCCTTACTCATCTATACACTTGTGGCCAGAAGGTACAAGTATCGGAAAAGAGATGACATATGTAATACATATCAATATGCAGAGAGCTACTATTCGAAATAGTACAATAGATGCCAAGAATCTGAAGAACAACAACACCTATGACAACTTGTGAAGCTAATCACATACATTATATTTCAATTGCAGTATTTTCATTACTCTATTGTTAATTTATACTGCATTTCGATCTCAAATTGATTATATACTATATTCATAACTTGTAATATAATTTTATTTTTTATTTTTTGATGTCTCTTGATCTCTCCAAAAAATGTGACCCTATATTATTGAACACCTCAAATTGTTTTTGTTCTTGCAATATTGTAATAACGTTCCACATGTAGTTGTCATTTTTGTGCCTCTTATTTTTTTTTCCTCTTTAATAATAAGTTGCTTTCATTACATTTGCTTGCAAATAGTATCAATATTTTTCTCAGAAATTCCTGCTATATATGAGGCAAGTGAAATCTATCTAACCTGTCGAGCCAGATACAAAAAAAGAGAGTTGAGATATACATCCTTTCAAAACATTATCAGGTCGGGAAAATAATCTAAAAGTTCACATCCTATAGCATTATTACACATGGAAAAAAAGAATCGAGGTTAGCCATACCACTAACATTGCATATATTGTGATCTTCCATGATATATAGCAAGGAACAGGGAAGAAGTTTTAGTTTTCACGTTTTGAAGTCAGCAATATTTGCTTCCTTAGTGAGGTTATTCTGGGCATCCGTGAAGCACTTTGAAGTTTAAAAAACGAAGGCATAGTTTTGGCCGTTAGAAGAAGTGATATGTTATTCCTGATGAAGAGCTTTTTTTCTGGCATGAGTGCCAGTTGCGAGTCAAGACTAATAGGTGCAGACTAGCACGTGACTGAGACATAAAAGCATGTGTTCATCTATGAAATAGCTTGGTGCACAGTGAAATTTGGTATAAATAGTACGGGTAATGCAGTGGGAATGGCAATTGCTGTCCCCTCTACATTCGAGTGGTATTTAAACCATTTTTACTGTGTTAACAATGGGCGAAGAAAAACTATTCAGGTAGTTCTACACCAATTGCTCTGCCATAGCAACTATACTTAATCAGATTCCCTACTTCGTTTCCCGTGATTACTATTTCTTGATAATCAACTTGAATTTACTTACTCGCCGCTTTGGCTAAATGCCCCTACCCGTCATCAGGAATAATGAGATGCTAAGACTCACATATTGATTACTATACCAGCATGATAGGCGCATGCTTATTAGAGTGCAATTACAATTTCACTGCACCATCTAATTGCATTCAGATTGGATAATGGTTGCAAAATATCATGTCAATAGTCAATAGCCACAGAACTCTATTGTCTCAAGGTATTAAGAGGTTCCTTGCAGTTCTTCAACCTCAAAATCAAAAGTTTTCTAAAAGAAAAGAGGGTTAAAAAATTAAACAGTTTTTATTGCTTAATAAATAGACACATGTATGATGGAAAAATGCCAACACACTTGAATTTGAGACAGTCTTCCAACTCCTGAAGAAATAAAGATACCTCAGGACTAAATAATGTGTAGTAGGTTGGCATAGGAAGGTGCAGATTCTACACAGAGAAATGCCTAGGCTCCAGGTGAGAGTGAATGCTAATTGCTAATTGCGGTTAGACGTCTACAGATAATGTCACTGTCAGCTGCATGCCTTGGAAAATAACCTAAACTCTTCAGACAGCTGAGAAACACGAGTGCCAAACTGATTTTCTGGGGATCCACACTGCAAACAATTGTGGGCATGGCACAGGACAACACCCAACTGCAAACTAGCAGCCAACCTGGTCACATCATCTATTCCAAGACCTAATAATGACTTGGGCAGGGCATCCTGTTGAAGCCCGACTACGTACCCAGGTAACGATATCCATAGTTGAGTTCAGCAAGAATCAAAAGAGGCCTGAATATACTAGGCTTTCCATTGGGAAGAGACGGAATCAGGTAACTAGTGGCTTACAGCTGCAAGAGGCCTGAATATACTAGGCTTTCCATTGGGAAGAGACGGAATCAGGTAACTAGTGGCTTACAGCTGCAACCTTGATCATCAAAAGCTGAGTAGTATAGTTCTCGTTGCATAGGTGGTCAGGAAGAATCTGGTAGGTGAGGTCTAAAGCAATGTGATTCCAAAAAAGGCAGAGGGTGCAAGCAATACAGCTCTTCTGATCCCCAGACCATTTTTAATGCAAGTTGACAAGCAGGCATAATTTATACACCCAGCCAAGATGAACAAAAAAGTGGTTAGTCGCCTCTCGTTGGGGTTTTCACAATAGGGTATGGGAGATTAGGGTATGGGAGATTAGTATAACACCAATTACAAATATGCCAAAATGTTGCATCAGTTATCTCAGTGATTCTAGCAGAGCAGCTAGATGTTTCCTCAGTAAGTTGTATTACAGTCCCTGGTTGCTTACTGAGGACCTAGACCATCTGTCATCAAGAAAATGGGAGCCTAATACTGAGCAACACTTACAAAGTACAGAAAGTTCCAAGTATATGTACTAGGCCAGCGGATGGTGAAATGTTGAACCGTTACAGAGAAGACCATGGAGAATTTGTCTTGACTTCAAGCAAGAGAAGTTTCAAGCAAGAGAAGATGTAGTTACAATTGATGTTTGACAAATAGAGGTTAGAACTAAAAGTAAAGCAGGTGCTGTATCTCAATCAGCTTATAGAATTATCTTAAAATGCAATTCAAGCTGAACATCAATGCTAATTGTCTGCCTGATTATATAATATCTTCATTTCGTCTAATCCTCCCATATACAAGAAGCTGCAGGCAAGACTCCATCACACAGCGAGCCTGAATAAATGAACTGTTCTTCACAGAATACACCTAAACCACAGTCGACAACTGTCCTTCATATTCAGGATACTGTGACATATCGCAGTTATATACTAGTTCTAAGACTTCTGGATCTATTACCTTGGAGCACTTGTAAGACTTGTAGTTTTACGATAACCAAGCAACTTTACTTATGAACCTAATTTGAATGCATCATCAGTTACAGGGTCACTTATTTAACTTAAACATCTACATGCAATTGCTATGTCAAGATTCAATAGGTAAGCTGCCTCGACAATGGAATCCAACTAGTTATAAGCCCAATGGCACTCAGTTATGCCCTTGCTAAATTCAGGTGACTGCAGTCCAGGGCTGCCAGCTTTCTAAATACTATAGATAGAAGTCTTGGGCCTGTGTGCCAACTATTATTTATTGCATGTTTTGTAATTTGTACTATCAGAGTACAAGAATTTCAGTCTTCAAAACTCACAGGCCAAATACAGGCATGTACACAGAGTCCGGGTATATTTTACTGGGTCTTGCTACTGTCATAACTCTACTTATTCCTGCTCATCTTGATCGTAAACCTGTCACTGTGTTTACCCTGCAAAACACATATTATAACAATTATAATTATATTCTCCTAGCAAAGTATATAGATGCTTGCTGCTTACCAGATGTGTAGCTTGTAATGCAGCAGAGTTGACTGCCGCAGCTAATGAGGGGTCTGACTGATAAGCGACAGACACTTGACCTATACCACCAAGATCTGGTACTGCAGGCAAGTGGGCACTTGGTAGGAAAAAATCTGTCAAATAATTATTTGCTCATCACAATAAATATTCATATTATTAAGGCTGTTAAGACTTACCGGCTGTCTGATGTTTATGAAGATTGTGTGGAAGAGAAGCTAAAGTAGTGAGGAGATTTTTTTATACACAATATAAGAGTCTACAGTAAGTATATAGTAATAATGAAAACACACACCTTTCTTGTCAGCCACAGATCCCAGTGGTAACTCAAAGGAATGTGGCTTCAGTGAACGATATCCCCGGGGAGATCCTCTGTCAGATTCAGCATCAAGAGAAGAAGGATTGATGTTCCGCCTGACATTATTACCAAAAAATGTATACATAAGCCTTATTTGTCTAATATTTTGTATTTACACACCCTACATATAAAAATAGAAAGTTTATCTACTCATTACATCCCTTCAAGCATAATCAACTAAATGAGCTCAGCTATGCTCAATATTTGCATACACACACACACACACAAGCATGATTAGTGTTCTGACAATCTTTGTCATTTAACTCCACTGAATCAAGAAACAGATGGGTCTCAATAATCAAGTTAAATGTAATCATGTGGTGTTTCAGCTAGAGCATCTAGGTGGAACATCAAGTGAGTAAATTTAAGCCGATTATCATTATGCCTATACTATATCAATTGAGAGTTAGTTGAGAACTTATTAGTCGCTTTAGTGCCAATTTGGAGTTGTCTGATAGTAAAATTGTAATAAAATGACTTATAGTTACGTGTGAAGGGAAAAAATGGATAGATACACAAAGCCTTGAAAACAAATTTTGAGGGTATTATTTGGGTTGGGATCTGCCAGTTTATTACCTCATCACAGGATTCAAAGCTGTTTTTGAGTGCAAAAAATTTCCTAAATCAGTGGCTGCTAAAGTCAGTTTTAGATGAGGTCATTACCTTTGTTATTTCGTGTTTGTGATATCTACCATTTAAAATAGGGATCACACCAATATATACTCTGCATAAATACAAATCACAATTACATTTTGTAACCGCCCACCCTTATAAATGAGCTAGTGAGTAGTCCGCATTGACAAATATTCACATAAAAGATTCAAAACAGACTTACCTCCTTAGAGCTTCATACATGCCCTACAAATTAAATAGAAAATAGACACTAAAAAAATCTCATGGAAGGTAAAAATGGTTTCCATTTCCACCTAACCACCTAATATGCATACAACTAACTTCTCTAATTTTTACTTGTGCTTACGTGGCATTTTCATTTTCCAGCCCTGTTCAATTTAATTTCCATCAATTTTTGGGATTTTTAATCCATACTTAGTTATCCAAACTTAGAGTGCGTGACTAAAAAACAGGTGTTGAAGGCCCAGTGTAAACACAGCCTACATTACTAACCTGTAATTTCTGGTATTGCCTAGTCTTCTCCAATAATTTCTCAGACACCTCATTGTACTTCATCTTGATGGCCTCCACATCCTTCTTAAATGAAGATAGCTGTAACTTGATAGCTAAATAAAACAGACAACTTGATAGCTAAATAAAACAGACAATAGAATGTTTGGCATGTACTATTGCATACATGTACAAACCTGCCAGCTCGGACTGGTTAACCGTGAGAAGTTGTTCATAATAACTCTCTTGTTTCTGAGATTTCTCGGTTGCCTTGGTCGCCATGTACTCTTGGTATGCTCTTTCCTGATGAGCCTATAAAGGGGTGTGGATTTGAAAATAAAAGACAACCATTTGCTATGCTTGCAAGACAGATGAAAATATTCATATCTCAAGTAACCTGGTATGTCCAAAAAGACATAGCTCTGGAGGAGACTTCCATGATGGTTTCAGGCCTCTGCCCAGCCAGTACCATCTAATTTCATACAGAAGAATTTATTATATATTTATATACCATGATGAAGTCGTTATACAGATTTGTATTGTTCACTAGGATGAACATCCACCTGAATGAAGTCCAACTGCCCAGACAGAACTGAATCACCTTCAACATAAAGAGGTGATCATAATTACTGCAGAGGTAATTGAGATTAGAAGCAAACGTACATGCCGGACAAATTTGTTGCTTGCTAAATTCTCTGCTTCCATCTTCTTCGCAAAATATATCTGAATTATGTTATGTTAAGTTTAGATCATTACCAAAGTCTCATATGGGGAAGAAGGATATCTTATCTAACAGAAATAAACCTATCGCACCTCTTCTCCAATGATCATTAGCATGTACATTATCACACAAACTCAACAGTTATCTCCTCCTCATTCACTCTGAATCAGGCAATCGTTATAATATTACCATTAGCATGGACATATAAAAATTATTGGGAAAAAACAAAGGCCACCTCTCCCCTAGGCCACCTCCCCCCTACAAAAAAATCCTGTGAAAACCTAGTGATTTCTGAACAGTGTGATGATAATTGATATCTTTTGGAAAACTTAACTGTTGTTGGTTATTTGTAATAAAAAAAAAAGATCATAGTAAGATGCTCATATTCCATGTACTACTATCAACTACCAAGCTGTGTGCTGCATATGAGAGCAGGAACACACGAAGGGCACATAGCCTAATACAGAGTGTTATAGATAAAGATTAGGAGAAGCAATTGGCATCCTAGATTGTTAAAGGGTCTGTCTACATAACACTGATCATCCACTAAAGTTCATATTGTTATGAAGAAATTTCATCTATTACTTCTTCCTATACACTTCCATGTAGAGTTTGGCCATCTCACTGGCAATAGCTGATAATGACCATGTTACCTGCCAAGATATAAACAGTGCATGCCAGTGCATGCTGTCAGCATCTATCTTCAGAGTAGTACTGACTTCACATAAATACCACAACCTTTGTAGGACTTAATGTAACTTAGTTTATTGCTTCTCCAATTCTTCAGCCATTTTTACATATTATATAACACACCTATTGCTCTAAGAATATGTGCATTGCAATTCTGCAGATAAAATTTTGTGGGAAGACAAGGTTTTATCAAGAATGAAGTCCCACTCAAGGTAGTAAATGGTACATGAAGCATTTAGTGATGCCATTATTAAGGGTGTGGTCTACACACCAAGGTTGTTCTTAATATAGCTCAGATATGTAATTGCAGATGCGTATAGCACAATTCAAGCACCTACACATGTGAAATCTTCAACAGTGCGTATTTATGTTGATAGCTAGCAGTATTCAAGAGGTTCAATAGCTACAACAACCTGTAATCATGTACAACATTAATTGCCAATATACCGTATATAGAGCTTTTGAGAACTGGGTTTTATACATTCAAATATGCTCCCAGTTGTAGCACATGTATTACATAATACTAGACTAAGTGGACTAAATATTAACATTAACTTATCAGCTAGCTAGGTTGCAGCAAACTTCTTTGACAAACTGTAGGAGGATACGAGAGCAAGACGTCACCTGGAAAGTAAAAAATATATGGTATTTAGTATTGGAACAGCGAAATTACTATATAATCTTACCCATGCTATGTTAGTTATTCTCTTCCTGCATTTCTTGAAGTTACAGATCAAGTCATCCTCCATTTTGTTACGTTTTGTGTTTCCACAAGAGATGAACATGCGCAATAGGTTATGACTTCGCGCTAAATTTTGAACTTACAGATTTAGTGAACATTACCTATATGGTTCGCGCGTAAATTACGTTCGCAATTTAAACGGATACAGATAATTATTTCACGCGAAGTTCGCGCTGGGCTTTCTGGTGGTTAGAAATCTACGTTTGACGTTTAGAAATGGCGGAGGTCGAGTTAGCTCAAGTTCAGGTGCCCACTAATCCTGTGCCCACTAATCCTGTGCCCACTAATCCTGTTGCACCGCGCTCATATAAGGAATTAGCTAAGGATCTTATCTTTGTGAGTTATATAAAAGTTCTAATTATAGCCACCCACTGGATTTCTTCATGACAGGAGGAGAGTGACCTTCCTTATGAGGAGGACATTTTGAGACATCCTTATCAGGTCAAGAGCTGGCTACGCTACATTGAATATAAGAACTCGGCACCTAAGGCTGTTGTTAACCTTATTTATGAACGGGCTCTGAAAGAGCTTCCAGGCAGGTAAGGTCTATCTTGGATGGACATTGTTGTGGAGTGTATATTGTTATTAACTATATAAATACCTGTTGAGTGGGTATCCTCATTTTATGCCCAAAGTACTAAAGTAAACCTCAAATATGAACTATGTGCACTTAACCCTCTCACTTGTCAGCATTGTGGAGAATTATTTTAAATTTAACACGGCCACATTAAAAAATTAATATCAAATCAGATATTTAGCTGAACCATTTACCATTTGGTCATGTGATAGCATGATTGTTTTAGAAGTTGTGGTCAAAAGGTGTGACCACAAACTGACCACATCCTATGAATATAATGATGCAAACAATAGTTATGATTTGGAGTGTCATAACTTCTCCATAGTTCATGTTATGGACTCGATATATAGCTCATAAGATAGCTCTATCCTTATGCTTCTAAGAATGTAGGAATATACATTACTATACAAAAGTTATGCCAACCCATAATAAGGTCTTCATAAATCGACCACAAAAATGTCCATATTTATCAACAAGAACTTTGTCAATACAACATTCAGTAAAAATTTGATATAATTGTTTGACCTAATGTAATCGAAAGACATTTTGGGTGAAGTTTGAGGTGAAATCAGTGTCTGTGGCAAAAGTCAACCAAGTTGTGGAAAGCATGGAAACAATTCCGATCCTCCATAATCCAAAGGTGAACATTGCAGTATTTGCATTGCACACGACTATCTCCAAGGTAGGAATGGATGCCTTCACATTCTTCGTCACTTGATTGATCACCAGAAATGTCCCAAGCTGCTCTAGTCACTTGGGAAATAATTTCAGCTATTGACAGTCTCGTTGATATCGTCCGACTGAAAATCGTTCGTGTTTTAAATATAATTTCATTAACTTTCCTCCATCCAACCGCCGTAATTTTTTTGGTGTAAATAGAGTATGAATTCAGCTATCTTTTGATATAAAAATTATTGCCTATTGACAAATGCTTATATTTTATTTTATTTTTCAAAGCTGTGGCGTCGTATGGCGCCATTGACAGTGAGAGGGTTAAAGTTTGTTCTAATCACTGATGTGCAGCTGAATGAATATTCATATAACTGTGTAGCAGTCTGTGTGTATGTGGAAGGATACAGTGTGATCATTGGCAATGGAGGTGGAGTTAATCTAAGTAACTCCAAGGTTGTTCTACAGGCGACTCATTGGCCTAATGGCTTCGATAAAAGTCGAAGATATAGAATTTCAATAGATCAATGGAGGATGTAGAGTGATAGATCAATGGGGGATATGGAGTTCCAAAGGCATTCTCTTGGAGTAAAAATATCTAGTAATGGAGTGCCTGCAATTTTTTTCTTTTTTTTCTTTTCTTAATTGATGTGGTGGTGTGTTTAGACTTTGCTACGTAGTTATTTCACAGGATAGATGAAACACTTTACAAGCATATATAGCCGTGATTATTTCATGGGTTGATGAAACACTTTACAAGCATATATAGCCGTGAATACAGCAGTTATTTCATGGGTTGATGAAACACTTTACAAAAGCAGTTATTTTATAGGATACTTTAATAGCAAAGATGCAGCCATAACCCGTGCACTCTGCGCTGCGCGAGACCATCATACCTGCCACCTTGCTTCCCTTGACTCTGCACTGGCATCTTTACAAAGCTGACGCTGGTTGTTCGGTGCATGTACTAACCTGTAAACTGCTACACACCTGAAGCAGACAAAGCTACGGGTGGCTATAATTATGACAAACTAGGGTTTTATCTGGGGATATTATTTTGTGTGTGTGTATGGGGGGGGGGACACGGGGAAAATTTGTTAATTGCTATATGTTCTAATGCGTTCATAGAATTAAAATAGAATTTTTTTTAAGGAAAAAAATTGAGAAGAATGCATCTGGCCTCAGATAGAACTCTGTGAACTCTTTTTAGTGATCTAGCTTGCAAGACCTAAATGACTTTTCAGCAGTTGTGATGGCTGAAAATGGACTCCCAAGGTACCTTCTCTTGTTCGAGTCATTGTTCGAGTCATATAGGCTGTAGTAATGGATATTCTTTTGACTGAACACACCTACTATACATACAGACCCCACAAGCTGCAGTTTGTAAACACCAGTCATTTTCCCCCTTCTCTATTAAGAGTCCTACTGTAGCACTGAGCCACAGGCAGCCATATGGCAGGTAAACCAATTTCAGGCATCGGAGGATGCGTGTGTTCTACGGTTGTATTCTTGTCGTGTGAGGATTAGCATTGTGTGTGGTGGTTGTGGTTTATGGTGTGCAGTTACAAGCTCTGGTACAACTACCTGAGGCTGCGGAGGAGGCAGGTGAAGGGCAAGTGCATCAGCGATGGCGCGTATGAAGAGGTCAACAATGCCTTTGAAAGATCTCTGGTCTTCCTTCACAAAGTAAGTGTAGATGATAGAGCACACCTATATTGATAATCCCGTGTTGGGGACTTGTGTGAATGTACTTGTGGAGTGGACATTCTTCTTATTATTATTTTGTTATATTTGAAAACCCACCACAGCCCCCCCCCCCCCCCCCCCTCCCTTAGCATCTCTGCAAGTGACAAGCTTGGGGGAGGGGGGAAGGGTCAATGTGACCCTTTACCTCATGGGAAAATAAAAGCCCATTTTTGTGGGGCCATGTGTTAAGTTAGCCTTGCTTAGTAACTGCACACGTGTTGTTTGTGGTGCTATCAGGTGTAGCTCGAATGACATTTTGTTTGTACAAGATGAGGTATGCATTAGAGGGTTTGTTACCTTAACCCTTCCACCGTTGACTTTATTTTGAAAAATTTCAAAAAATTGACTTGCATAAACATATGCAATGCTATTTCAGCAAAGGTTGACTAAAGTCCTTAGCAACCGTAGTTCACATGAAAGCCCTTGTAATGACCAACATTGTGGTAACCTACAGTTGCCATAGAAACAAACCACAATGCCATGAATCTAATTAGAAGTTTTGAGTTCTGGTTTCACAGATAATTAACAATTGTAGTAATATGATCATGTACGTGCACACACGTATATGGCCTTATTTCATTCCCCCCTCTAGAATGGTATATAATCAAGGTGTTTTCAGCCACTCAGACAGTGATGGAGGCTTGATAATATACTGGCCAGCAACATACAAGAAGACATCATTGTGCCACACTTACCACACATACCACAATGTAATGTATAGACACCATCTAGGAATATATATTTTCACATTTCATTTACTCTTATAACACTTGGTACACAATGTATGTAGCATCAAACACAAGAAGCCATTGAGGTATCCAAATGAATACTGGAAGTTACTTGACTACGTGTACTCAGACGTGCAAGTTGACTAGTCCTAGCTCTACTACTGCCCCTAGTTCTGCGACTACGCTGACCAACAGGCCTTGAATGAGTATGAACCGAAGGAGTATGAACTCCACAAGAAGTGGCTTTGAGGAAGGGTGACAGTGAAGGGGTTGGTTGCACCATACCTAAAAAGAATAATGTCAACATAAACAAAAAGTATTGCCTCCTCGACCTAATGAATTTATATATGGATTGTCCCACGAAAGAACAGCTAAACCATTCTATCCAGAACATGCTTTACTTGCTAGCTACTTAGCTAGCAAGTAAACAAAACTCACTGGCCTAGTTTTCTTCGTCACTGCTTCGCCCAAACAGACTATCGAGCGGCACCGCTCTCGCCAGAAAATTGTCCAAAAGTATCTCCCACCCATCGATAGCACAATTTCAGGATCAATGCTACTCTTCCCAAGTTAGGAATAGATTACTTCACCTTCCTAGCTGCTACTTTCGTCCTCTGATAGGACGTAGTCATCGTCTTGAATCCTAGAAAGAACTTTAGTCTGACCGTCATTTCCAACTTGATAAAAAAGTGAACGGTCAGCGATTTCAATTTTACTTTACCTTAGTTACCGAACCCGTACGGCTCTTATATTCGGCACGTACGTAGAGCAAGAAATGAGCTATTTTTTTATATTCATATCTTAATTTACAACCGAACGATTGATTTTTTAATGATTTTTCACCGATAATTATGTGGGTTGGACGTGTATATATACGCTTATGACGGTGAGTGGGTTAAAGCTTAACTACTTGAATGTCGACCTTATTTGTGTTTTGTTGTATTATTAGCAATAACGTAAACTGTTTAATATAGAATGACCTCAAAGAAATCCATCCAGGAGCGCCTCCTTGCTCAGAACTGGAGGAATTCAGAGTGATTCCTGGTGAGCCTAGGTGCCTCTGCTGCTTTCCACTGAAGAAGAACTTCCAGAAACAAACAATAGCAAAAGCCAGGAAGCGTTCACGAATGAAGTTGCGATCGTCAGCCATTATAAAATCTTTTGCTCGCTTGCCCTGTCCAACCAGAAGTCAAGTTTTATAACTATTTGGAATCAATAGAGCAGTCTATTGGGCATGTGCATACGGAGAATGGGCACACAATACAGATTGTTCAATTAAAAAAAAAAATCTCTAGACAGTGTCCATCTTTGTGCCATATGGCACTTAAGCATTTAATGGGTTAATCACAGATGTCCACGGCAACAGGTGTAAGTGATAGACTTCCTCTTGTTAGCAGCTTAAATGTTTTTCCACAAATTGATGTTTTGGTCTAATTGCTTTGGCTTTCCCCGTGGTGGTTGCTGATTGGCTGAAGCATTGGCTTCTTAATCATTGTTTGTTTGTTTGTTTATTTTTAGGTTGTTGATATCAAGGGAAAGTCAAGTATTTATTTATGCTAATAAACATCATTCAAGTTTATGCTAATAAACATCATTCAAGTTTATGCTAATAAACATCATTCAAGTTTATGCTAATAAACATCATTCAAGTTTCAACTATAAATGCACAAGTGCCCAAAATCTACTATACCAGTCAAGACTCTTCTGGTGTGATTAGAGAGAATGCATTCTAATTAACCTCCACCTCTCAGATGCCTCGGATCTGGATGGACTACTGTCAGTTCCTGATGGACCAATGCAAGATCTCGCAGACCAGGCGCACCTTCGACCGCGCCCTTCGCTCTCTCCCTCTCACCCAGCACAACCGGATCTGGCCACTCTACATCAAGTTTATCAGATCACATGACATCCCAGAGACCGCCCTGAGGGTGTACCGCAGATACCTCAAGGTATATGTCAATTATTGTACGTAATTTCTTCATTTATCTCTTCATTTAACGTCATCAAAGTTGGGGGGGGGGGGGGGGGGGGGGGGGAGAGAGCAGGGAGGGGGAGGTGGAGGGGGGGGTTATACGTTGTGTTTTTTCCCTTCATATGGAGATGTTTGTAGAGATGTTTGTACAATGAAAAATCCCATTTAATATTGTCTTAATTAAATTAACCGATGATTGCATGCCGACTTTATTGGTGTGTTTGTGACAATTACATCTATAGCAACTATAACTTTTTTGATCGAACCTTTTCAATTTAAACTGTTCATGTCACTGGAGTTTCATGTCACTGGAGTGCAAGTGCGGCACAAGAATCAGCTCGTAAGCCTGCAATAGCAACACAGCACTATTTCTCTCTCTGTCCACGACAACCGACCACAACCGGCCAGGAGTGATCCCTTTTCCCGCAGCTCTACGAGATTCAAAGAGATGCAGGTAAACGTAGATGCCTATGCAGCTTTCCTCCGAAGAAGGGCTTCCAGAAACAGGAGTAGAGACCAGGCTAGGAAGAAGCCGCTCATGAAGGCAGTTACGATGAAAGTACTTTCATCCTCTCTCACCTCCTCAAGCCAGATGTGAAGTTTTTTAATGGTGTAGTTTATATTGTCAACTGGGCATGTGCAGGTAGAAGATCCGGTGTTTAGTACGACCAGTAGACATTCTTTGTGATCGTATCCAAGGTGTCCAATGCTTATGTCAAGACGTGTGCACTATAATGCCCTTCCGCTTGTAAGGCAGGTAGATTAGAATGAAATAATTACCAATTGCAGTTTCTATGTAGCATTATAAGTGATTGCATGCAAATGAACTATTCTTGGCCCAGTATGAGGACCTGAAGAGAGCATGAGAGAGGAATAGTTTTTATCTTGTATATAAAATTGTCTTCTGTTTATTTCTGTGCAGTTGAGTCCTGAGAACTCTGAGGAGTTCATCGAGTACCTCATCTCTATAGGCAACCTGGATGAGGCGGCCGTCAAGTTGGCTGATGTCGTCAACAATGTAAGCGTGAAGGGATGGGTGTAAATGAATGCTTAGTGCTACAAGCAACCCTCGGGGGAGATACAATAAGTGAATCTCCCTGGGGGAGATACAATAAGATCTCCTCCCCTGGGGGAGATACAATAAGAATAGTGGATCCCCCTGGGGGAGATACAATAAGAATAGTAGATATGAACAGTAGATCCCCCTGGGGTAGATACAATAAGAACAGTAGAGCCCCCTGCTTAATTGCTTTTGATGTGCATGTTGAGTTGTTTGAATTAGCCGATGTTGTTGTTGTTGTTGTTGTTGTTTTATACTTAGTGGTTCTAAAGCTTACAAAATCACTGTAGCCCCTCCCCCTAAGTGTGCAAAGAATGCAAACTCCTCTCTCTGGGTCTTTTGACTTGACAATGCTTGGGAGTGGGACTTCTTGCTTGTGGAGGACCCTGCTAACAGCACACTATTCTCTGTTTGCCTGCTTGTAGAGGACCCTGCTAGCAGCACACTATTCTCTGTTTGCCTGCTTGTGGAGGACCCTGCTAACAGCACACTATTCTCTGTTTGCCTGCTTGTAGAGGACCCTGCTAGCAGCACACTATTCTCTGTTTGCCTGCTTGTAGAGGACCCTGCTAGCAGCACACTATTCTCTGTTTGCCTGCTTGTAGAGGACCCTGCTAGCAGCACACTATTCTCTGTTTGCCTGCTTGTAGAGGACCCTGCTAGCAGCACACTATTCTCTGTTTGCCTGCTTGTAGAGGACCCTGCTAGCAGCACACTATTCTCTGTTTGCCTGCTTGTAGAGGACCCTGCTAGCAGCACACTATTCTCTGTTTGCCTGCTTGTAGAGGACCTGCTAACAGCACACTATTCTCTGTTTGCCTGCTTGTAGAGGACCCTGCTAGCAGCACACTATTCTCTGTTTGCCTGCTTGTAGAGGACCTGCTAACAGCACACTATTCTCTGTTTGCCTGCTTGTAGAGGACCCTGCTAGCAGCACACTATTCTCTGTTTGCCTGCTTGTAGAGGACCTGCTAACAGCACACTATTCTCTGTTTGCCTGCTTGTAGAGGACCCTGCTAGCAGCACACTATTCTCTGTTTGCCTGCTTGTAGAGGACCCTGCTAGCAGCACACTATTCTCTGTTTGCCTGCTTGTAGAGGACCTGCTAACAGCACACTATTCTCTGTTTGCCTGCTTGTAGAGGACCCTGCTAGCAGCACACTATTCTCTGTTTGCCTGCTTGTAGAGGACCTGCTAACAGCACACTATTCTCTGTTTGCCTGCTTGTAGAGGACCCTGCTAGCAGCACACTATTCTCTGTTTGCCTGCTTGTAGAGGACCCTGCTAGCAGCACACTATTCTCTGTTTGCCTGCTTGTAGAGGACCCTGCTAACAGCACACTATTCTCTGTTTGCCTGCTTGTAGAGGACTCTGCTAGCAGCACACTATTCTCTGTTTGCCTGCTTGTGGAGGACCCTGCTAGCAGCACACTATTCTCTGTTTGCCTGCTTGTAGAGGACTCTGCTAGCAGCACACTATTCTCTGTTTGCCTGCTTGTAGAGGACCCTGCTAGCAGCACACTATTCTCTGTTCATGCTTGTAGAGGACTCTGCTAGCAGCACACTACTCTGTTTGCCTGCTTGTAGAGGATCCTGCTAGCAGCACACTATTCTCTGTTTGCCTGCTTGTAGAGGACCCTGCTAGCAGCACACTATTCTCTGTTTGCCTGCTTGTAGAGGAGCCTGCTAGCAGCACACTATTCTCTGTTTGCCTGCTTGTAGAGGACTCTGCTAGCAGCACACTATTCTCTGTTTGCCTGCTTGTAGAGGAGCCTGCTAGCAGCACACTATTCTCTGTTTGCCTGCTTGTAGAGGACCCTGCTAACAGCACACTATTCTCTGTTTGCCTGCTTGTAGAGGAGCCTGCTAACAGCACACTATTCTCTGTTTGCCTGCTTGTAGAGGACCCTGCTAGCAGCACACTATTCTCTGTTTGCCTGCTTGTAGAGGACTCTGCTAGCAGCACACTATTCTCTGTTTGCCTGCTTGTAGAGGACTCTGCTAGCAGCACACTATTCTCTGTTTGCCTGCTTGTAGTGGACCCTGCTAGCAGCACACTATTCTCTGTTTGCCTGCTTGTAGAGGACCCTGCTAGCAGCACACTATTCTCTGTTTGCCTGCTTGTAGAGGACCCTGCTAGCAGCACACTATTCTCTGTTTGCCTGCTTGTAGAGGACTCTGCTAGCAGCACACTATTCTCTGTTTGCCTGCTTGTAGAGGACCCTGCTAGCAGCACACTATTCTCTGTTTGCCTGCTTGTAGAGGACTCTGCTAGCAGCACACTATTCTCTGTTTGCCTGCTTGTAGAGGACTCTGCTAGCAGCACACTATTCTCTGTTTGCCTGCTTGTAGAGGACTCTGCTAGCAGCACACTATTCTCTGTTTGCCTGCTTGTAGTGGACCCTGCTAGCAGCACACTATTCTCTGTTTGCCTGCTTGTAGAGGACCCTGCTAGCAGCACACTATTCTCTGTTTGCCTGCTTGTAGAGGACCCTGCTAGCAGCACACTATTCTCTGTTTGCCTGCTTGTAGAGGACTCTGCTAGCAGCACACTATTCTCTGTTTGCCTGCTTGTAGAGGACCCTGCTAGCAGCACACTATTCTCTGTTTGCCTGCTTGTAGAGGACTCTGCTAGCAGCACACTATTCTCTGTTTGCCTGCTTGTAGAGGACCCTGCTAGCAGCACACTATTCTCTGTTTTCCTGCTTGTAGAGGACTCTGCTAGCAGCACACTATTCTCTGTTTGCCTGCTTGTAGAGGACTCTGCTAGCAGCACACTATTCTCTGTTTGCCTGCTTGTAGAGGACTCTGCTAGCAGCACACTATTCTCTGTTTGCCTGCTTGTAGAGGACTCTGCTAGCAGCACACTATTCTCTGTTTGCCTGCTTGTAGAGGACCCTGCTAGCAGCACACTATTCTCTGTTTGCCTGCTTGTAGAGGACTCTGCTAGCAGCACACTATTCTCTGTTTGCCTGCTTGTAGAGGACTCTGCTAGCAGCACACTATTCTCTGTTTGCCTGCTTGTGGAGGACCCTGCTAGCAGCACACTATTCTCTGTTTGCCTGCTTGTAGAGGACTCTGCTAGCAGCACACTATTCTCTGTTTGCCTGCTTGTAGAGGACTCTGCTAGCAGCACACTATTCTCTGTTTGCCTGCTTGTAGAGGACGCTGCTAGCAGCACACTATTCTCTGTTTGCCTGCTTGTAGAGGACTCTGCTAGCAGCACACTATTCTCTGTTTGCCTGCTGGTAGAGGACTCTGCTAGCAGCACACTATTCTCTGTTTGCCTGCTTATAGAGGATCCTGCTAGCACCCTCTGTTGCCTTCAGCTTCTGCTTGGGAACTTTTCCTGGCACTGCGTTTCTTGTTCTTCATATGAACTTTGATTGTGGAAATCCATGAATATTCTCTGCTGTGCTCATCGTGCAGAGCAATATGCCCGTCAACATAAAGGTCTTCCTTGAAGTTGCTTGACTGCTGATACATGTCTAAGGTACACATGTCCGGGCCTTCTTGGCTCTTGGAGGGTCTGAATCTGCCATCTTTTCTTCCACGTGCATACAGATGTTTTAACCCTCTGAATGCTGGGAGTCCATTCTTTTTATTGCCCCTCTAGCAGGGAAGGTTTTTTCACTAATAAATAATCAAGACTTGTATAATGCACTAACAAGCCTGAAGGAGCTGACATAAACTTTACAGTGATAGTTAACCCCTAGATCTACAACATCTATAACAGTGATAGTTAACCCCTAGATCTACAGCATCTATCACAGTGGTAGTTATCACAGTGGTAGTTAACCCCTAGATCTACAACATCTATCACAGTGGTAGTTAACCCCTAGATCTACAACATCTATAACAGTGGTAGTTAACCCCTAGATCTACTACATCTATAACAGTGGTAGTTAACCCCTAGATCTACAACATCTATCACAGCGATAGTTAACCCCTAGATCTACACCATCTATCACAGTGGTAGTTAACCCCTAGATCTACAACATCTATCACAGTGGTAGTTAACCCCTAGATCTACAACATCTATAACAGTGGTAGTTAACCCCTAGATCTACACCATCTATCATAGTTAACCCCTAGATCTACAGCATCTATCACAGTGGTAGTTAACCCCTAGATCTACAGCATCTATAACAGTGGTAGTTAACCCCTAGATCTACAGCACCTATCACAGCGATAGTTAACCCCTAGATCTACAACATCTATAACAGTGGTAGTTAACCCCTAGATCTACACCATCTATCATAGTTAACCCCTAGATCTACAGCATCTATCACAGTGATAGTTAACCCCTAGATCTACAGCATCTATCACAGTGATAGTTAACCCCTAGATCTACAGCACCTATCATAGTTAACCCCTAGATCTACAGCATCTATAACAGTGATAGTTAACCCCTAGATCTACAGCATCTATCACAGTGGTAGTTAACCCCTAGATCTACAGCATCTATCACAGTGGTAGTTAACCCCTAGATCTACAGCACATATCACAGTGGTAGTTAACCCCTAGATCTACAGCACATATCACAGTGATAGTTAACCCCTAGATCTACAGCACATATCACAGTGATAGTTAACCCCTAGATCTACAGCACATATCACAGTGATAGTTAACCCCTAGATCTACAACATCTATCACAGCGATAGTTAACCCCTAGATCTACACCATCTATCACAGTGGTAGTTAACCCCTAGATCTACAGCAGTGATAGTTAACCCCTAGATCTACAACATCTATCATAGTTAACCCCTAGATCTACAGCATCTACAGCAGTGATAGTTAACCCCTAGATCTACAGCATCTATAACAGTGGTAGTTAACCCCTAGATCTACACCATCTATCACAGTGATAGTTAACCCCTAGATCTACAGAAGTGATAGTTAACCCCTAGATCTACAGCATCTATAACAGTGGTAGTTAACCCCTAGATCTACACCATCTATCACAGTGATAGTTAACCCCTAGATCTACAGCATCTATCATAGTTAACCCCTAGATCTACAGCAGTGATAGTTAACCCCTAGATCTACAGCATCTATAACAGTGGTAGTTAACCCCTAGATCTACACCATCTATCACAGTGATAGTTAACCCCTAGATCTACAGCATCTATCACAGTGATAGTTAACCCCTAGATCTACAGCACCTATCATAGTTAACCCCTAGATCTACAGCATCTATAACAGTGATAGTTAACCCCTAGATCTACAGCATCTATCACAGTGGTAGTTAACCCCTAGATCTACAGCATCTATCACAGTGGTAGTTAACCCCTAGATCTACAGCACATATCACAGTGGTAGTTAACCCCTAGATCTACAGCACATATCACAGTGATAGTTAACCCCTAGATCTACAGCACATATCACAGTGATAGTTAACCCCTAGATCTACAGCACATATCACAGTGATAGTTAACCCCTAGATCTACAACATCTATCACAGCGATAGTTAACCCCTAGATCTACACCATCTATCACAGTGGTAGTTAACCCCTAGATCTACAGCATCTATCACAGTGATAGTTAACCCCTAGATCTACAGCAGTGATAGTTAACCCCTAGATCTACAACATCTATCATAGTTAACCCCTAGATCTACAGCATCTACAGCAGTGATAGTTAACCCCTAGATCTACAGCATCTATAACAGTGGTAGTTAACCCCTAGATCTACACCATCTATCACAATGATAGTTAACCCCTAGATCTACAGAAGTGATAGTTAACCCCTAGATCTACAGCATCTATAACAGTGGTAGTTAACCCCTAGATCTACACCATCTATCACTGATAGTTAACCCCTAGATCTACAACATCTATCATAGTTAACCCCTAGATCTACAGCATCTACAGCAGTGATAGTTAACCCCTAGATCTACAGCATCTATAACAGTGGTAGTTAACCCCTAGATCTACACCATCTATCACAGTGATAGTTAACCCCTAGATCTACAGAAGTGATAGTTAACCCCTAGATCTACAGCATCTATAACAGTGGTAGTTAACCCCTAGATCTACACCATCTATCACAGTGATAGTTAACCCCTAGATCTACAGAAGTGATAGTTAACCCCTAGATCTACAGCATCTATAACAGTGGTAGTTAACCCCTAGATCTACACCATCTATCACTGATAGTTAACCCCTAGATCTACAACATCTATCATAGTTAACCCCTAGATCTACAGCATCTACAGCAGTGATAGTTAACCCCTAGATCTACAGCATCTATAACAGTGGTAGTTAACCCCTAGATCTACACCATCTATCACAGTGATAGTTAACCCCTAGATCTACAGAAGTGATAGTTAACCCCTAGATCTACAGCATCTATAACAGTGGTAGTTAACCCCTAGATCTACACCATCTATCACAGTGATAGTTAACCCCTAGATCTACAGAAGTGATAGTTAACCCCTAGATCTACAGCATCTATAACAGTGGTAGTTAACCCCTAGATCTACACCATCTATCACTGATAGTTAACCCCTAGATCTACAGCATCTACAGCAGTGATAGTTAACCCCTAGATCTACAGCATCTATAACAGTGGTAGTTAACCCCTAGATCTACACCATCTATCACAGTGATAGTTAACCCCTAGATCTACAGAAGTGATAGTTAACCCCTAGATCTACAGCATCTATAACAGTGGTAGTTAACCCCTAGATCTACACCATCTATCACAGTGATAGTTAACCCCTAGATCTACAGAAGTGATAGTTAACCCCTAGATCTACAGCATCTATAACAGTGGTAGTTAACCCCTAGATCTACACCATCTATCACTGATAGTTAACCCCTAGATCTACAACATCTATCATAGTTAACCCCTAGATCTACAGCATCTACAGCAGTGATAGTTAACCCCTAGATCTACAGCATCTATAACAGTGGTAGTTAACCCCTAGATCTACACCATCTATCACAGTGATAGTTAACCCCTAGATCTACAGAAGTGATAGTTAACCCCTAGATCTACAGCATCTATAACAGTGGTAGTTAACCCCTAGATCTACACCATCTATCACAGTGATAGTTAACCCCTAGATCTACAGCAGTGATAGTTAACCCCTAGATCTACAGCATCTATAACTGGTAGTTAACCCCTAGATCTACAGCAGTGGTAGTTAACCCCTAGATCTACAGCATCTATAACAGTGGTAGTTAACCCCTAGATCTACACCATCTATCACAGTGGTAGTTAACCCCTAGATCTACAGCAGTGATAGTTAACCCCTAGATCTACAACATCTATCATAGTTAACCCCTAGATCTACAGCATCTACAGCAGTGATAGTTAACCCCTAGATCTACAGCATCTATAACAGTGGTAGTTAACCCCTAGATCTACACCATCTATCACAGTGATAGTTAACCCCTAGATCTACAGAAGTGATAGTTAACCCCTAGATCTACAGCATCTATAACAGTGGTAGTTAACCCCTAGATCTACACCATCTATCACAGTGATAGTTAACCCCTAGATCTACAGCATCTATCATAGTTAACCCCTGGATCTACAGCAGTGATAGTTAACCCCTAGATCTACAGCATCTATAACAGTGGTAGTTAACCCCTAGATCTACACCATCTATCACAGTGATAGTTAACCCCTAGATCTACAGCATCTATCACAGTGATAGTTAACCCCTAGATCTACAGCACCTATCATAGTTAACCCCTAGATCTACAGCATCTATAACAGTGATAGTTAACCCCTAGATCTACAGCATCTATCACAGTGGTAGTTAACCCCTAGATCTACAGCATCTATCACAGTGGTAGTTAACCCCTAGATCTACAGCACATATCACAGTGGTAGTTAACCCCTAGATCTACAGCACATATCACAGTGATAGTTAACCCCTAGATCTACAGCACATATCACAGTGATAGTTAACCCCTAGATCTACAGCACATATCACAGTGATAGTTAACCCCTAGATCTACAACATCTATCACAGCGATAGTTAACCCCTAGATCTACAGCATCTATCACAGTGATAGTTAACCCCTAGATCTACAGCAGTGATAGTTAACCCCTAGATCTACAACATCTATCATAGTTAACCCCTAGATCTACAGCATCTACAGCAGTGATAGTTAACCCCTAGATCTACAGCATCTATAACAGTGGTAGTTAACCCCTAGATCTACACCATCTATCACAGTGATAGTTAACCCCTAGATCTACAGAAGTGATAGTTAACCCCTAGATCTACAGCATCTATAACAGTGGTAGTTAACCCCTAGATCTACACCATCTATCACTGATAGTTAACCCCTAGATCTACAACATCTATCATAGTTAACCCCTAGATCTACAGCATCTACAGCAGTGATAGTTAACCCCTAGATCTACAGCATCTATAACAGTGGTAGTTAACCCCTAGATCTACACCATCTATCACAGTGATAGTTAACCCCTAGATCTACAGAAGTGATAGTTAACCCCTAGATCTACAGCATCTATAACAGTGGTAGTTAACCCCTAGATCTACACCATCTATCACAGTGATAGTTAACCCCTAGATCTACAGAAGTGATAGTTAACCCCTAGATCTACAGCATCTATAACAGTGGTAGTTAACCCCTAGATCTACACCATCTATCACTGATAGTTAACCCCTAGATCTACAACATCTATCATAGTTAACCCCTAGATCTACAGCATCTACAGCAGTGATAGTTAACCCCTAGATCTACAGCATCTATAACAGTGGTAGTTAACCCCTAGATCTACACCATCTATCACAGTGATAGTTAACCCCTAGATCTACAGAAGTGATAGTTAACCCCTAGATCTACAGCATCTATAACAGTGGTAGTTAACCCCTAGATCTACACCATCTATCACAGTGATAGTTAACCCCTAGATCTACAGCAGTGATAGTTAACCCCTAGATCTACAGCATCTATAACTGGTAGTTAACCCCTAGATCTACAGCAGTGGTAGTTAACCCCTAGATCTACAGCATCTATAACAGTGGTAGTTAACCCCTAGATCTACACCATCTATCACAGTGATAGTTAACCCCTAGATCTACAGCAGTGATAGTTAACCCCTAGATCTACAGCATCTATAACTGGTAGTTAACCCCTAGATCTACAGCAGTGGTAGTTAACCCCTAGATCTACAGCATCTATAACAGTGGTAGTTAACCCCTAGATCTACACCATCTATCACAGTGATAGTTAACCCCTAGATCTACAGAAGTGATAGTTAACCCCTAGATCTACAGCATCTATAACAGTGGTAGTTAACCCCTAGATCTACACCATCTATCACAGTGATAGTTAACCCCTAGATCTACAGAAGTGATAGTTAACCCCTAGATCTACAGCATCTATAACAGTGGTAGTTAACCCCTAGATCTACACCATCTATCACTGATAGTTAACCCCTAGATCTACAACATCTATCATAGTTAACCCCTAGATCTACAGCATCTACAGCAGTGATAGTTAACCCCTAGATCTACAGCATCTATAACAGTGGTAGATAACCCCTAGATCTACACCATCTATCACAGTGATAGTTAACCCCTAGATCTACAGAAGTGATAGTTAACCCCTAGATCTACAGCATCTATAACAGTGGTAGTTAACCCCTAGATCTACACCATCTATCACAGTGATAGTTAACCCCTAGATCTACAGCATCTATCATAGTTAACCCCTAGATCTACAGCAGTGATAGTTAACCCCTAGATCTACAGCATCTATAACAGTGGTAGTTAACCCCTAGATCTACACCATCTATCACAGTGATAGTTAACCCCTAGATCTACAGCATCTATCACAGTGATAGTTAACCCCTAGATCTACAGCACCTATCATAGTTAACCCCTAGATCTACAGTATCTATAACAGTGATAGTTAACCCCTAGATCTACAGCATCTATCACAGTGGTAGTTAACCCCTAGATCTACAGCATCTATCACAGTGGTAGTTAACCCCTAGATCTACAGCACATATCACAGTGGTAGTTAACCCCTAGATCTACAGCACATATCACAGTGATAGTTAACCCCTAGATCTACAGCACATATCACAGTGATAGTTAACCCCTAGATCTACAGCACATATCACAGTGATAGTTAACCCCTAGATCTACAACATCTATCACAGCGATAGTTAACCCCTAGATCTACAGCATCTATCACAGTGATAGTTAACCCCTAGATCTACAGCAGTGATAGTTAACCCCTAGATCTACAACATCTATCATAGTTAACCCCTAGATCTACAGCATCTACAGCAGTGATAGTTAACCCCTAGATCTACAGCATCTATAACAGTGGTAGTTAACCCCTAGATCTACACCATCTATCACAGTGATAGTTAACCCCTAGATCTACAGAAGTGATAGTTAACCCCTAGATCTACAGCATCTATAACAGTGGTAGTTAACCCCTAGATCTACACCATCTATCACTGATAGTTAACCCCTAGATCTACAACATCTATCATAGTTAACCCCTAGATCTACAGCATCTACAGCAGTGATAGTTAACCCCTAGATCTACAGCATCTATAACAGTGGTAGTTAACCCCTAGATCTACACCATCTATCACAGTGATAGTTAACCCCTAGATCTACAGAAGTGATAGTTAACCCCTAGATCTACAGCATCTATAACAGTGGTAGTTAACCCCTAGATCTACACCATCTATCACAGTGATAGTTAACCCCTAGATCTACAGAAGTGATAGTTAACCCCTAGATCTACAGCATCTATAACAGTGGTAGTTAACCCCTAGATCTACACCATCTATCACTGATAGTTAACCCCTAGATCTACAACATCTATCATAGTTAACCCCTAGATCTACAGCATCTACAGCAGTGATAGTTAACCCCTAGATCTACAGCATCTATAACAGTGGTAGTTAACCCCTAGATCTACACCATCTATCACAGTGATAGTTAACCCCTAGATCTACAGAAGTGATAGTTAACCCCTAGATCTACAGCATCTATAACAGTGGTAGTTAACCCCTAGATCTACAGCATCTATAACAGTGGTAGTTAACCCCTAGATCTACACCATCTATCACAGTGATAGTTAACCCCTAGATCTACAGCAGTGATAGTTAACCCCTAGATCTACAGCATCTATAACTGGTAGTTAACCCCTAGATCTACAGCAGTGGTAGTTAACCCCTAGATCTACAGCATCTATAACAGTGGTAGTTAACCCCTAGATCTACACCATCTATCACAGTGATAGTTAACCCCTAGATCTACAGCAGTGATAGTTAACCCCTAGATCTACAGCATCTATAACTGGTAGTTAACCCCTAGATCTACAGCAGTGGTAGTTAACCCCTAGATCTACAGCATCTATAACAGTGGTAGTTAACCCCTAGATCTACACCATCTATCACAGTGATAGTTAACCCCTAGATCTACAGAAGTGATAGTTAACCCCTAGATCTACAGCATCTATAACAGTGGTAGTTAACCCCTAGATCTACACCATCTATCACAGTGATAGTTAACCCCTAGATCTACAGAAGTGATAGTTAACCCCTAGATCTACAGCATCTATAACAGTGGTAGTTAACCCCTAGATCTACACCATCTATCACTGATAGTTAACCCCTAGATCTACAACATCTATCATAGTTAACCCCTAGATCTACAGCATCTACAGCAGTGATAGTTAACCCCTAGATCTACAGCATCTATAACAGTGGTAGTTAACCCCTAGATCTACACCATCTATCACAGTGATAGTTAACCCCTAGATCTACAGAAGTGATAGTTAACCCCTAGATCTACAGCATCTATAACAGTGGTAGTTAACCCCTAGATCTACACCATCTATCACAGTGATAGTTAACCCCTAGATCTACAGCAGTGATAGTTAACCCCTAGATCTACAGCATCTATAACTGGTAGTTAACCCCTAGATCTACAGCAGTGGTAGTTAACCCCTAGATCTACAGCATCTATAACAGTGGTAGTTAACCCCTAGATCTACACCATCTATCACAGTGATAGTTAACCCCTAGATCTACAGCAGTGATAGTTAACCCCTAGATCTACAGCATCTATAACTGGTAGTTAACCCCTAGATCTACAGCAGTGGTAGTTAACCCCTAGATCTACAGCATCTATAACAGTGGTAGTTAACCCCTAGATCTACACCATCTATCACAGTGATAGTTAACCCCTAGATCTACAGAAGTGATAGTTAACCCCTAGATCTACAGCATCTATAACAGTGGTAGTTAACCCCTAGATCTACACCATCTATCACAGTGATAGTTAACCCCTAGATCTACAGCATCTATAACAGTGGTAGTTAACCCCTAGATCTACACCATCTATCACAGTGATAGTTAACCCCTAGATCTACAGCAGTGATAGTTAACCCCTAGATCTACAGCATCTATAACTGGTAGTTAACCCCTAGATCTACAGCAGTGGTAGTTAACCCCTAGATCTACAGCATCTATAACAGTGGTAGTTAACCCCTAGATCTACACCATCTATCACAGTGATAGTTAACCCCTAGATCTACAGAAGTGATAGTTAACCCCTAGATCTACAGCATCTATAACAGTGGTAGTTAACCCCTAGATCTACACCATCTATCACAGTGATAGTTAACCCCTAGATCTACAGAAGTGATAGTTAACCCCTAGATCTACAGCATCTATAACAGTGGTAGTTAACCCCTAGATCTACACCATCTATCACTGATAGTTAACCCCTAGATCTACAACATCTATCATAGTTAACCCCTAGATCTACAGCATCTACAGCAGTGATAGTTAACCCCTAGATCTACAGCATCTATAACAGTGGTAGTTAACCCCTAGATCTACACCATCTATCACAGTGATAGTTAACCCCTAGATCTACAGAAGTGATAGTTAACCCCTAGATCTACAGCATCTATAACAGTGGTAGTTAACCCCTAGATCTACACCATCTATCACAGTGATAGTTAACCCCTAGATCTACAGCAGTGATAGTTAACCCCTAGATCTACAGCATCTATAACTGGTAGTTAACCCCTAGATCTACAGCAGTGGTAGTTAACCCCTAGATCTACAGCATCTATAACAGTGGTAGTTAACCCCTAGATCTACACCATCTATCACAGTGATAGTTAACCCCTAGATCTACAGCAGTGATAGTTAACCCCTAGATCTACAGCATCTATAACAGTGGTAGTTAACCCCTAGATCTACACCATCTATCACAGTGATAGTTAACCCCTAGATCTACAGCAGTGATAGTTAACCCCTAGATCTACAGCATCTATAACTGGTAGTTAACCCCTAGATCTACAGCAGTGGTAGTTAACCCCTAGATCTACAGCATCTATAACAGTGGTAGTTAACCCCTAGATCTACACCATCTATCACAGTGATAGTTAACCCCTAGATCTACAGCAGTGATAGTTAACCCCTAGATCTACAGCATCTATAACTGGTAGTTAACCCCTAGATCTACAGCAGTGATAGTTAACCCCTAGATCTACAGCATCTATAACAGTGGTAGTTAACCCCTAGATCTACAGCATCTATAACAGTGGTAGTTAACCCCTAGATCTACACCATCTATCACAGTGATAGTTAACCCCTAGATCTACAGCAGTGATAGTTAACCCCTAGATCTACAGCATCTATAACTGGTAGTTAACCCCTAGATCTACAGCAGTGGTAGTTAACCCCTAGATCTACAGCATCTATAACAGTGGTAGTTAACCCCTAGATCTACACCATCTATCACAGTGATAGTTAACCCCTAGATCTACAGCAGTGATAGTTAACCCCTAGATCTACAGCATCTATAACTGGTAGTTAACCCCTAGATCTACAGCAGTGGTAGTTAACCCCTAGATCTACAGCATCTATAACAGTGGTAGTTAACCCCTAGATCTACACCATCTATCACAGTGATAGTTAACCCCTAGATCTACAGAAGTGATAGTTAACCCCTAGATCTACAGCATCTATAACAGTGGTAGTTAACCCCTAGATCTACACCATCTATCACAGTGATAGTTAACCCCTAGATCTACAGAAGTGATAGTTAACCCCTAGATCTACAGCATCTATAACAGTGGTAGTTAACCCCTAGATCTACACCATCTATCACTGATAGTTAACCCCTAGATCTACAACATCTATCATAGTTAACCCCTAGATCTACAGCATCTACAGCAGTGATAGTTAACCCCTAGATCTACAGCATCTATAACAGTGGTAGTTAACCCCTAGATCTACACCATCTATCACAGTGATAGTTAACCCCTAGATCTACAGAAGTGATAGTTAACCCCTAGATCTACAGCATCTATAACAGTGGTAGTTAACCCCTAGATCTACACCATCTATCACAGTGATAGTTAACCCCTAGATCTACAGCAGTGATAGTTAACCCCTAGATCTACAGCATCTATAACTGGTAGTTAACCCCTAGATCTACAGCAGTGGTAGTTAACCCCTAGATCTACAGCATCTATAACAGTGGTAGTTAACCCCTAGATCTACACCATCTATCACAGTGATAGTTAACCCCTAGATCTACAGCAGTGATAGTTAACCCCTAGATCTACAGCATCTATAACAGTGGTAGTTAACCCCTAGATCTACACCATCTATCACAGTGATAGTTAACCCCTAGATCTACAGCAGTGATAGTTAACCCCTAGATCTACAGCATCTATAACTGGTAGTTAACCCCTAGATCTACAGCAGTGGTAGTTAACCCCTAGATCTACAGCATCTATAACAGTGGTAGTTAACCCCTAGATCTACACCATCTATCACAGTGATAGTTAACCCCTAGATCTACAGCAGTGATAGTTAACCCCTAGATCTACAGCATCTATAACTGGTAGTTAACCCCTAGATCTACAGCAGTGATAGTTAACCCCTAGATCTACAGCATCTATAACAGTGGTAGTTAACCCCTAGATCTACAGCATCTATAACAGTGGTAGTTAACCCCTAGATCTACACCATCTATCACAGTGATAGTTAACCCCTAGATCTACAGCAGTGATAGTTAACCCCTAGATCTACAGCATCTATAACTGGTAGTTAACCCCTAGATCTACAGCAGTGATAGTTAACCCCTAGATCTACAGCATCTATAACAGTGGTAGTTAACCCCTAGATCTACAGCATCTATAACAAAGAAAGCCCAAAGCTATTTAATTATTGCATTTCATCCACAGCACAGATGATATAGGCGGCTTACTTTTATGTGTGTGTCCTTCCCACAGAAGGTTAGAGAATCTGTGGTGAACTAGAGCAACAAACCACAGCACGCAGGGCCACAGCTGGAAATGTGCGCTAAACAAGTTTCTAGTTAGCCAGCAAAGCGAGCCCTCAGTGGAGAGTTGGATAGAAAACTTGTTGTTGTTGCATATGGAGTGTGTATGTATGTATGTATGCATGCACGTATGTGTATATGTATGCATGTATGTATATATGTATGTATGCACATATGTATCTATGTATGTATGTATGTAAGTATGTATATGTATGGACGTATGTATGTATGTGTGTATATATGTATGTATGTATGCACATATGTATCTATGTATGTATGCACATATGTATCTATGTATGTAAGTATGTATATGTATGCACGTAGGTATGTATGCATGTATGTGTGTATGTATGTATCTATCTATGTATATATGTATGTATGTATGCATGCATGCATGTGGGTCACCCACCACCTTAAATAAAGCCGTTGAAGGTAGAGGAAGGAAAACTGGCTGCACAGGCGAGTGAGAATGGGCTGCATGGGTAATTAATGGCTGACATGAGGGGGGAGGGGGGGGAGGAAATAACAAATTTTTACCAAGTGTAAAAATAGAACTGGTTATGACTTAGGAGCTCTATAAATTCTGCACACTTCTCTCTATGAACTTGGAAACTCGATTGATTTTCAACCAGTGTGCATGACCACGTATTCACATTTTAGCGTCTAATGGAAACACTTGTTGTATAGAGTAGAGCTTCCTCTAGCCACTGGTGCTAATTTCAACTGTACCTTCCTATTAGGAGCTACAACTGCAGTAAGCTTGGGCATGCAGGATTTGAGGTCCCCAACTTTGACTGCCCGTAACTTGGGTGTGGTTGCAACAGTTTTAAGTATCAAAAGAGAGCACTTGGAGAGATCTATCTTTTGAGCTATATATATATATGAAGTTGAGAAGTATGCAGAATTTGTGGAGCTCCAAAGTCGTAACCACAGTTTTATTTTTACACTTTGTAAAAATATGGTATCGTCCCCCCCTGAAACAATGTTGGAGTTTCAAGCATGCTCTGGGTACTGAGGTGGAATGTACTGCCATTTTTGTCATGATGATGCAATAACTATTAAGCAACTTGATGAGTTAAACACATCCTGTCTCTCTCTGTGGACAGAGAGAACTGGTTAGCTGGCGTATGTAGGAATGATGCTAGTCAATAAAGGCATACTGAACACACTAAACATTGTCAAGGGTACAAATTATCACTTGAACAAGTTCTTGTCATCTTCTGCATGGTCTTCCCTTTAATAAGCTCTCTGATAATTCCTGCAAGAGCACTGCCTGATGACCTCACTCTTAGTGTAGTGTGCTTCCCATCCCCAAGGGAAGCTGCTTCCAAGTACTACTACTAACGAAACTCTTCCCACAGCCATGCTTCCATGCGCACATTTTCCATTCTAGAATTTGACATCCCATAATGTTGCATGTCCTTCAGTTTGGGACCTGTACAGGACATACATGTACATGTATATACAAGTACATGTAATTCTTGGCCATTTATCCATACCACAATCCAAGCATTCATGATGACATCAATAATGAGCATGTCAGTACTGTATTAGGCCTTCAGCTACAGTATGCTAGGTTTAGGACTGGCTAGAGCAATACTCAGTACTGTATTAGACCTTCAGCTATAGCAGGTTTAAGTAGAGCAATGCAATGATCAGTACTGTATTAGACCTTCAGCTATGCAGGTTTAAGACAATGGCTAGAGCAATGCAATGATCAGTACTGTATTAGACCTTCAGCTATGGCAGGTTTAGGTCAGTGGCTAGAGCAATGCCATGCTACTGTACAGTAGGTTTGTCCCATAAGGCATCAGGCTGAAGCAGTGGATGTATTTTCCCTCTATTTCTCCTCCGTCGATGGCTTGCATTTGTTACTGGTGGCTAATGGGAATATCACACGAGACTCTCATTTCCGGCTCATAATATATAATTCCAGTCCGTGTTCGTGGTCCCGGAAAATGATTTCTATGAGTGTTTTTTTGGTCCGCGATCAAGGCCCCTCAGCTCCAATATTTATCCCCCCCCCCCCCAGCTCCATATTTACTCCCCTCAGTTTCCCCTCAGTTCCAATATTTATCCCCCTCAGCTTCAATATTTGTCCCCCTCAGCTCTAATATTTACCCCTCAGTCCAATATTTACCCCCCTCAGCTCCGATATTTATCCCCTAAGTCCAATATTTACCTGCCAATACTCTCCCTTAGCTCCAATATTTTCCCCTTGTCAGCTCCAATATTTACCCCCCTCAGCTCCAATCCCCCCATAGCTCCAATATTTGCCCACCTCAACTCCAATATTTGCCCCCCTCGGCTCCAATATTTGCCCCCCTCGGCTCCAATATTTGCCCCCTTCAGCTCCAATATCTGTCCCCTCAGCTCAGATATTTGATGTCCACAATCTTTACATTTGTGTATGTCTCTCACTGTTAGGACAAGTTTTTGTCGAGGGAGGGCAAGTCCAAGCACCAGCTCTGGCAAGAACTCTGCATGCTCATCTCCAAGAACCCCACCAAGGTGAGAAAGAGGGGAGTGGTGAGGGAAGGGAGAGGGGGGGAGAAGGTGTGGTGAGTGGCGGGAGGAAGGAAGAGAAGCGTACATGTCTAGCGTTGCCATGATCGACGCCCCAGGATGCCCCCGATATTGGGACTATCCAGGGATGTTCCTGACTCCTCCCCCCCTTTCCTTCGTAGATAACCACTCTGAAGGTGGATCCTATCATTCGTGGCGGATTGAGGCGCTTCTCAGACATGATTGGTCAGTTGTGGTGCTCTCTGGCGGACTACTACATCAGATCTGGACACTTTGAAAAGGTCAGAGTGATGAACCTCCCCTTGTTCTCTCCCCCAACTCATCAGAGATCACATGACAGAGACAGCAATAACAATAATAATAACAATAACAACAATAGAAAACACCAGAATATATTAATATAACTACAACAATATATTAATATAACTACAACAATATATTAATAACTACAACAATATATTAATATAACTACAACAATATATCAACAATATAATAATATAACTACAACAATATAATAATTTAACTACAACAATATAATAATATAAATACAACAATATAATAATATGATACAACAATACAATACAACATAAGGTGTGTCCAGTTTAGTCCTGGACGACTGTGGGGGTCATCTGTTGATGTGGTGGTCCTGGGATGATAGTCGGTTTGTTCATAGTACTCTGGGCATGCTCGAAATTTATCAATTATACTCTAAGTTATGAAGTAATTTCCAGGGGGCAGGGCCAACTAGATTCGGTGGGGGCGGGGGAGAAGTCATGAGAAGGACCATGTGTTAACCATGTACATGTACATGTGTTAGCCATGTACATGTACAGGCTTATGATGTGTGCTGAGGCAGTTTTATTTCCGTTCTTCTTGAATTTGAATCTGCACCCCACTACCCCCCCCTTTCTGGTCCTTACGTCAACTCATAAAGAACCCCACCTTGGTTCTGTCATTCTCTTAACCGCCCCTCCTCTGTCTCCTTCATCTTGCCCCACCCACATGCTCAGGCTAGAGATATCTATGAAGAGTCCATCCAGCGGGTGACCACGGTGCGTGATTTTGGACAGGCCTTTGACGCCTACGCTCAGTTTGAGGAGAGCATGATCAATGCCAAAATGGAGACCACTGCCGAGATGGGGCCCACAGAGGAAGGTGAGGAAGTGGCCTTCTTCATGGGCTTCCATGGAGACGTGCGTATACCGTCCCTCCATCGCTTGGACATGAGGACCTGAAGAGTGGGTTTTTGGGAGTGCACTCTATTCTAGTAGGCTGGGTTCATAGCATGAGGAAATGTCACGCACATACTGTAGAATGCGTCGGAATAGAAACTTGTTCTGTTTATAGAATGCGTCAGAATAGAAACTTGTTCTGTTTAGGATGCGTCACAATAGAAACTTGTTCTGTTTGGATGCTTCAGTGATGTGCATAGGTTTTCTTAATAATGGTTGGCTGGCTCTGTTTGCTTGCCTCACTAAAGTGGTCGTTTTTAGCCGGATTCTTATAGTGCAAGCTAATCAGCTCAAATTAATTAGTGCTTCAACCGAATGCTTTGGTCTTCATCTGCTAGCCTGTACACACACCATACAGAGCTCTGCTATAGTGATGTGCACTAGGCAGGCAGCTGCTAGGCCATGTGAACTACTAGGCAGGCAGCTGCTAGGCTGTGTGCACTAGGCAGCCAGCTGCTAGGCTGTGTGCACTAGGCAGCCAGCTGCTAGGCCTGTGTACTAGGCAGGCAGCTGCTAGGCCTGTGCACTAGGTAGGCAGCTGCTAGGCCTGTGCACTAGGCAGGCAGCTGCTAGGCCTGTGTACTAGGCAGGCAGCTGCTAGGCCTGTGTACTAGGTAGGCAGCTGCTAGGCCTGTGTACTAGGTAGGCAGCTGCTAGGCCTGTGTACTAGGCAGGCAGCAGCTAGGCCTGTGTACTAGGTAGGCAGCTGCTAGGCCTGTGTACTAGGTAGGCAGCTGCTAGGCCTGTGCAGCAGCTAGGCCTGTGTACTATGTAGGTAGGCAGCTGCTAGGCCTGTGTACTAGGCAGGCAGCTGCTAGGCCTGTGCACTAGGTAGGCAGCTGCTAGGCCTGTGTACTAGGCAGGCAGCAGCTAGGCCTGTGTACTAGGTAGGCAGCTGCTAGGCATGTGTACTAGGTAGGCAGCTGCTAGGCCTGTGTACTAGGTAGGCAGCTGCTAGGCCTGTGCACTAGGCAGGCAGCTGCTAGGCCTGTGTACTAGGCAGGCAGCTGCTAGGCCTGTGTACTAGGTAGGCAGCTGCTAGGCCTGTGTACTAGGTAGGCAGCTGCTAGGCCTGTGTACTAGGCAGGCAGCAGCTAGGCCTGTGTACTAGGTAGGCAGCTGCTAGGCCTGTGCACTAGGTAGGCAGCTGCTAGGCCTGTGTACTAGGTAGGCAGCTGCTAGACCTGTGTACTAGGCAGGCAGCAGCTAGGCCTGTGTACTAGGTAGGCAGCTGCTAGGCCTGTGTACTAGGCAGGCAGCTGCTAGGCCTGTGCACTAGGTAGGCAGCTGCTAGGCCTGTGTACTAGGCAGGCAGCAGCTAGGCCTGTGTACTAGGCAGGCAGCAGCTAGGCCTGTGTACTAGGTAGGCAGCTGCTAGGCCTGTGTACTAGGCAGGCAGCTGCTAGGCCTGTGCACTAGGTAGGCAGCTGCTAGGCCTGTGTACTAGGCAGGCAGCAGCTAGGCCCGTGTACTAGGCAGGCAGCAGCTAGGCCTGTGTACTAGGTAGGCAGCAGCTAGGCCTGTGCACTACTAGGCAGCTACTAGGCCTGTGTACTAGGCAGTCAGGCTCTTCGTTATGTTTGAGTGTTAGGCGTATGAGATCTCTGCATACTGTTGTTACTGGTAATATTAAGGGGCAATCGCACGGTGTATACTGCACTGTACAGTGCCGCTATCCCTAGACTCAATCATATTATATCCACAAAGTTTGCAAGAGGGCCACCACAGGTATGGAGTGCGGCTCTCTGTTGGTGCCATGATGGAGGCTTATCGGACAAGCAGCAGCTGCAGGTCACCAATTTTTGCTGCAGTTCTAGAGAAGAGCCGAGCAGGAAATGTTGTGAATGCCAACACAGAATCACGTGGAGCACTTGCGATGATGTGCAATGGAAGGTCGGCAGAGGCCACCCTATTTTTTTTCTAGGAAATACACTTTTCTCGGTGCGCATTGCTCGAGAATCCAGACAGCATGTAATAGCTCCTTACTTCTTGCACTGTGTACCACTGTACCTGTATGTATGTGTTATTATACAAGAATACGTTTTCCATGCTTGTGGTATGAGATTATTATACAGCAATACGTTTTCCATGCTTGTGGTTTGAGATTATTATACAGCAATACGTTTTCCGTGCTTGTGGTATGAGATTATTATACAGCAATACGTACGTTTTCCATGCTTGTGGTTTGAGATTATTATACAGCAATACGTTTTCCGTGCTTGTGGTATGAGATTATTATACAGCAATACGTTTTCCGTGCTTGTGGTATGAGATTATTATACAGCAATACGTTTTCCGTGCTTGTGGTATGAGATTATTATACAGCAATACGTTTTCCGTGCTTGTGGTATGAGATTATTATACAGCAATACGTTTTCCATGCTTGTGGTTTGAGATTATTATACAGCAATACGTTTTCCGTGCTTGTGGTATGAGATTATTATATAGCAATACGTTTTCCATGCTTGTGGTTTGAGATTATTATACAGCAATACGTTTTCCGTGCTTGTGGTATGAGATTATTATACAGCAATACGTTTTCCGTGCTTGTGGTATGTGATTATTATACAGCAATACGTTTTCCGTGCTTGTGGTATGAGATTATTATACAGCAATACGTTTTCCATGCTTGTGGTTTGAGATTATTATACAGCAATACGTTTTCTGTGCTTGTGGTATGAGATTATTATACAGCAATACGTTTTCCGTGCTTGTGGTATGAGATTATTATACAGCAATATGTTTTGTGTGCTTGTGGTTTTGTGTGCTTGTGGTTTCAGAGGACCTTGACCTTGAGCTAAGACTGGCTAGGTTTGAGGAGTTGATGGACAGGAGGCCATTTCTTCTTAGCAGGTGAGGAGATCTTTATGTGTTGAGGTCGACTGCTCACAATTTGAAATTGTGACCAGTTGGCCTCATTATTGGTACCTTTAACGCTGAAGGTATATATATGCACTTTTTATGATCCCTACACCCTCTTATACAAGGTGGCAGCTGCCATTGAGTTGTTGTTGGGCTGGACAAGGGACCCACTCAGTGTGCAAGGTCCACTATGTTAGGCCATGGGACCCCATCCCCCCCAATGTTCTCCAGGGTGCACTAACTGTATGTTAGGCCATGGGACTCCACCCAGTGTTCTCCAGGGTCCACTAAGTGAGGATAGAAGCCAAGGGACTCACCCATTGTTCCTCCAGGACCCTGGCCAACAGTTAACCTCCATTCTCTATGGGGGAAAAAACTGAACTTTATATACAGTAGGGGCTACAAATATGTACATCATGTGCATGTCATGTGACTGTAGCTCATCTCGAACTCTGCATGCACACCCACTCATTCCTATGCAGCGTTCTCCTCCGACAGAATCCTCACAATGTTCATGAGTGGCTGAAGAGGGTGAAACTTTTTGAACAGAAGCCAAAAGAAGTAAGCCCATCCTAGTTGCTGCAGTGGTGGTAGCTATGGTGGCATTTACCTCATGTAGGGACATTCTAAAGACCCTATCAAGGGCTCCTTGGTGGCCATGGTCGCATGCACCTCATGTAGGGGCATTCTAAAGACCCTATCAAGGGCTCCCTGCTGCAGTACTGCATAGCCCTAGTCACCGTCATAGTCCTGACCCTGGCTCTAGCCCTAGTCTTGACCCTGGCTCTAGCCCTAGTCCCGACCTCTAGCCCTAGTCCCGACAAAGGCTCTAGCCCTAGTCCCGACACTGGCTCTAGCCCTAGTCTGGCTCTAGCCCTAGTCCCGACCCTGGCTCTAGCTCTAGCCCTAGTCCTGACCCTGGCTCTAGCCCTAGTCCTGACCCTGGCTCTAGCCCTAGTCCTGACCCTGGCTCTAGCCCTAGTCCTGACCCTGGCTCTAGCCCTAGTCTGGCTCTAGCCCTAGTCTGGCTCTAGCCCTGACCCTGGCTCTAGCCCTAGTCCTGACCCTGGCTCTAGCCCTAGTCCTGACCCTGGCTCTAGCCCTAGTCCTGACCCTGGCTCTAGCCCTAGTCCTGACCCTGGCTCTAGCCCTAGTCTGGCTCTAGCCCTGACCCTGGCTCTAGCCCTAGTCTGGCTCTAGCCCTAGTCTGGCTCTAGCCCTAGTCTGGCTCTAGCCCTAGTCTGGCTCTAGCCCTAGTCTGGCTCTAACCCTAGTCTGGCTCTAGACCTAGTCTGGCTCTAGACCTAGTCTGGCTCTAGTCCTGACCCTGGCTCTAGCCCTAGTCTGGCTCTAGCCCTAGTCTGGCTCTAGCCCTAGTCCTGACCCTGGCTCTAGCCCTAGTCTGGCTCTAGCCCTAGTCTGGCTCTAGCCCTAGTCTGGCTCTAGCCCTAGTCTGGCTCTAGCCCTAGTCTGGCTCTAGCCCTAGTCTGGCTCTAGCCCTAGTCTGGCTCTAGCCTTAGTCCCGACCCTGGCTCTAGCCCTAGTCTGGCTCTAGCCCTAGTCTGGCTCTAGCCCTAGTCTGTCTCTAGCCCTAGTCCTGACCCTGGCTCTAGTCCCGACCCTGGCTCTAGCCCTAGTCCCGACCCTGGCTCTAGCCCTAGTCCCGACCCTGGCTCTAGTCCTGACCCTGGCTCTAGCCCTAGTCCTGACCCTGGCTCTAGCCCTAGTCCTGACCCTGGCTCCAGCCCTAGTCCTGACCCTGGCTCTAGCCCTAGTCCTGACCCTGGCTCTAGCCCTAGTCTGGCTCTAGCCCTAGTCTGGCTCTAGCCCTAGTCTGGCTCTAGCCCTAGTCTGGCTCTAGCCCTAGTCTGGCTCTAGTCCTAGTCTGGCTCTAGCCCTAGTCTGGCTCTAGCCCTAGTCTGGCTCTAGCCCTAGTCCTGACCCTGGCTCTAGCCATAGTCTGGCTCTAGCCCTAGTCTGGCTCTAGCCCTAGTCTGGCTCTAGCCCTAGTCTGGCTCTAGCCCTAGTCTGGCTCTAGCCCTAGTCTGGCTCTAGCCCTAGTCCTGACCCTGGCTCTAGTCCCGACCGTGGCTCTAGCCCTAGTCCCGACCCTGGCTCTAGCCCTAGTCCCGACCCTGGCTCTAGCCCTAGTCCCGACCCTGGCTCTAGCCCTAGTCCTGACCTGGCTCTAGCCCTAGTCCTGACCCTGGCTCTAGTCCTGACCCTGGCTCTAGCCCTAGTCCTGACCCTGGCTCTAGCCCTAGTCCTGACCCTGGCTCTAGCCCTAGTCCTGACCCTGGCTCTAGCCCTAGTCTGGCTCTAGCCCTAGTCTGGCTCTAGCCCTAGTCCCGACCGTGGCTCCCTAGTCTGGCTCTAGCCCTAGTCCTGACCCTGGCCTAGTCCCGACCCTGGCTCCCTAGTCTGGCTCTAGCCCTAGTCCTGACCCTGGGCTCTAGCCCTAGTCCTTGGCTCTAGCCCTAGTCCCTGGCTCTAGCCCTAGTCTGGCTCTAGCCCTAGTCTGGCTCTAGTCCTAGCCCTAGTCTTGGTCCTATCCTATATATGGTCTCCTTCCTTCTCTGCAGGTTATCAACACATTCACTGAAGCAGTGCAGACTGTCGATATGGAGAAGGCCATTGGCAAGCCGCACACCCTGTGGGTGGAGTTTGCCAAGTTTTACGAGACCCATGATCAAGTTACTGAGGTGAGGAGCAGACACATGCATACACGAGTAGTCTACCACTGATGGGTAAAGGGTGGTAGCTACCCATGAGTTAGTGTTGAGGAGCAGGCACACACTGCATACATGAGTAGTCTTAGCACTGATTGGTAAAGGGTGGTAGCTGCCCATGAGTTAGTGTAGGGAGCAGGCACATGCATGTACATGAGTAGTCTACCACTGATGGGTAAAGGTTGATAGCTGCCAATGAGTTAGTGTAGGGAGCAGGCACATGCATGTACATGAGTAGTCTACCACTGATGGGTAAAGGGTGGTAGCTGCCCATGAGTTAGTGTAGGGAGCAGGCACATGCATGTACATGAGTAGTCTACCACTGATGGGTAAAGGTTGATAGCTGCCAATGAGTTAGTGTAGGGAGCAGGCACATGCATGTACATGAGTAGTCTACCACTGATGGGTAAAGGTTGATAGCTGCCAATGAGTTAGTGTAGAGGAGCAGGCACACATTCAGGGCAGTAGCTGTTGTGAAGAGATTGAGCAATGAAAGAAGGTTGGGATGGGGAAGAAGATGATCATTTAAGATAAAAAGTGGAGAAAGCTGCATGACTGAGTCTGCAGTGCCTAGACCTACATATAGTGCTAGGGCAGAATGAGGGACTGAAGGGGGTGTTGTTGCCATAGATCTCCTACGAATGTGTTGCTGCTATGTTGATGTTGATGCATTACACATGTGCAGTTTAGTTCCAGAAATAGTGTCATTTTTCACCCCATTCAATGTCATGTTTTTATCACTATGTCATGTGCCAACTCCGCCTTCCCTCGGCCTGACCTTTGTGTACAGGCTCGTGTGATCTTCGAGAAGGCCACGAAGGTGAACTACCGCAACGTGGACGATCTTGCGGCCGTCTGGTGCGAGTTTGCCGAGATGGAGCTGAGGCATGAGTAAGTGCACCTAACACACACCTGAGGCATGAGTAAGTGCACCTAACACACACCTGAGGCATGAGTAAGTGCACCTAACACACACCTGAGGCATGAGTAAGTGCACCTAACACACACCTGAGGCATGAGTAAGTGCACCTAACACACACCTGAGGCATGAGTAAGTGTACCTAACACACACCTGAGGCATGAGTAAGTGCACCTAACACACACCTGAGGCATGAGTAAGTGTACCTAACACACACCTGAGGCATGAGTAAGTGCACCTAACACACACCTGAGGCATGAGTAAGTGTACCTAACACACACCTGAGGCATGAGTAAGTGTACCTAACACACACCTGAGGCACGAGTAAGTGTACCTAACACACACCTGAGGCATGAGTAAGTGCACCTAACACACACCTGAGGCATGAGTAAGTGTACCTAACACACACCTGAGGCATGAGTAAGTGCACCTAACACACACCTGAGGCATGAGTAAGTGTACCTAACACACACCTGAGGCATGAGTAAGTGCACCTAACACACACCTGAGGCATGAGTAAGTGCACCTAACACACACCTGAGGCATGAGTAAGTGTACCTAACACACACCTGAGGCATGAGTAAGTGCACCTAACACACACCTGAGGCATGAGTAAGTGTACCTAACACACACCTGAGGCATGAGTAAGTGCACCTAACACACACCTGAGGCATGAGTAAGTGCACCTAACACACACCTGAGGCATGAGTAAGTGCACCTAACACACACCTGAGGCATGAGTAAGTGTACCTAACACACACCTGAGGCATGAGTAAGTGCACCTAACACACACCTGAGGCATGAGTAAGTGTACCTAACACACACCTGAGGCATGAGTAAGTGTACCTAACACACACCTGAGGCATGAGTAAGTGCACCTAACACACACCTGAGGCATGAGTAAGTGTACCTAACACACACCTGAGGCATGAGTAAGTGCACCTAACACACACCTGAGGCATGAGTAAGTGCACCCAACACACACCTGAGGCATGAGTAAGTGCACCTAACACACACCTGAGGCATGAGTAAGTGCACCTAACACACACCTGAGGCATGAGTAAGTGTACCTAACACACACCTGAGGCATGAGTAAGTGTACCTAACACACACCTGAGGCATGAGTAAGTGTACCTAACACACACCTGAGGCATGAGTAAGTGCACCTAACACACACCTGAGGCATGAGTAAGTGTACCTAACACACACCTGAGGCATGAGTAAGTGCACCTAACACACACCTGAGGCATGAGTAAGTGTACCTAACACACACCTGAGGCATGAGTAAGTGTACCTAACACACACCTGAGGCATGAGTAAGTGCACCTAACACACACCTGAGGCATGAGTAAGTGTACCTAACACACACCTGAGGCATGAGTAAGTGTACCTAACACACACCTGAGGCATGAGTAAGTGTACCTAACACACACCTGAGGCATGAGTAAGTGTACCTAACACACACCTGAGGCATGAGTAAGTGCACCTAACACACACCTGAGGCATGAGTAAGTGTACCTAACACACACCTGAGGCATGAGTAAGTGCACCTAACACACACCTGAGGCATGAGTAAGTGTACCTAACACACACCTGAGGCATGAGTAAGTGTACCTAACACACACCTGAGGCATGAGTAAGTGCACCTAACACACACCTGAGGCATGAGTAAGTGCACCTAACACACACCTGAGGCATGAGTAAGTGCACCTAACACACACCTGAGGCATGAGTAAGTGCACCTAACACACACCTGAGGCATGAGTAAGTGCACCTAACACACACCTGAGGCATGAGTAAGTGTACCTAACACACACCTGAGGCATGAGTAAGTGTACCTAACACACACCTGAGGCATGAGTAAGTGTACCTAACACACACCTGAGGCATGAGTAAGTGTACCTAACACACACCTGAGGCATGAGTAAGTGCACCTAACACACACCTGAGGCATGAGTAAGTGCACCTAACACACACCTGAGGCATGAGTAAGTGTACCTAACACACACCTGAGGCATGAGTAAGTGCACCTAACACACACCTGAGGCATGAGTAAGTGTACCTAACACACACCTGAGGCATGAGTAAGTGTACCTAACACACACCTGAGGCATGAGTAAGTGTACCTAACACACACCTGAGGCATGAGTAAGTGCACCTAACACACACCTGAGGCATGAGTAAGTGTACCTAACACACACCTGAGGCATGAGTAAGTGCACCTAACACACACCTGAGGCATGAGTAAGTGTACCTAACACACACCTGAGGCATGAGTAAGTGTACCTAACACACACCTGAGGCATGAGTAAGTGTACCTAACACACACCTGAGGCATGAGTAAGTGCACCTAACACACACCTGAGGCATGAGTAAGTGTACCTAACACACACCTGAGGCATGAGTAAGTGCACCTAACACACACCTGAGGCATGAGTAAGTGTACCTAACACACACCTGAGGCATGAGTAAGTGTACCTAACACACACCTGAGGCATGAGTAAGTGTACCTAACACACACCTGAGGCATGAGTAAGTGTACCTAACACACACCTGAGGCATGAGTAAGTGCACCTAACACACACCTGAGGCATGAGTAAGTGTACCTAACACACACCTGAGGCATGAGTAAGTGCACCTAACACACACCTGAGGCATGAGTAAGTGTACCTAACACACACCTGAGGCATGAGTAAGTGTACCTAACACACACCTGAGGCATGAGTAAGTGCACCTAACACACACCTGAGGCATGAGTAAGTGTACCTAACACACACCTGAGGCATGAGTAAGTGTACCTAACACACACCTGAGGCATGAGTAAGTGCACCTAACACACACCTGAGGCATGAGTAAGTGCACCTAACACACACCTGAGGCATGAGTAAGTGCACCTAACACACACCTGAGGCATGAGTAAGTGCACCTAACACACACCTGAGGCATGAGTAAGTGCACCTAACACACACCTGAGGCATGAGTAAGTGTACCTAACACACACCTGAGGCATGAGTAAGTGTACCTAACACACACCTGAGGCATGAGTAAGTGTACCTAACACACACCTGAGGCATGAGTAAGTGTACCTAACACACACCTGAGGCATGAGTAAGTGCACCTAACACACACCTGAGGCATGAGTAAGTGCACCTAACACACACCTGAGGCATGAGTAAGTGTACCTAACACACACCTGAGGCATGAGTAAGTGTACCTAACACACACCTGAGGCATGAGTAAGTGTACCTAACACACACCTGAGGCATGAGTAAGTGCACCTAACACACACCTGAGGCATGAGTAAGTGCACCTAACACACACCTGAGGCATGAGTAAGTGTACCTAACACACACCTGAGGCATGAGTAAGTGTACCTAACACACACCTGAGGCATGAGTAAGTGTACCTAACACACACCTGAGGCATGAGTAAGTGCACCTAACACACACCTGAGGCATGAGTAAGTGTACCTAACACACACCTGAGGCATGAGTAAGTGTACCTAACACACACCTGAGGCATGAGTAAGTGCACCTAACACACACCTGAGGCATGAGTAAGTGTACCTAACACACACCTGAGGCATGAGTAAGTGTACCTAACACACACCTGAGGCATGAGTAAGTGTACCTAACACACACCTGAGGCATGAGTAAGTGCACCTAACACACACCTGAGGCATGAGTAAGTGTACCTAACACACACCTGAGGCATGAGTAAGTGCACCTAACACACACCTGAGGCATGAGTAAGTGCACCTAACACACACCTGAGGCATGAGTAAGTGTACCTAACACACACCTGAGGCATGAGTAAGTGTACCTAACACACACCTGAGGCATGAGTAAGTGTACCTAACACACACCTGAGGCATGAGTAAGTGTACCTAACACACACCTGAGGCATGAGTAAGTGCACCTAACACACACCTGAGGCATGAGTAAGTGTACCTAACACACACCTGAGGCATGAGTAAGTGTACCTAACACACACCTGAGGCATGAGTAAGTGCACCTAACACACACCTGAGGCATGAGTAAGTGTACCTAACACACACCTGAGGCATGAGTAAGTGCACCTAACACACACCTGAGGCATGAGTAAGTGCACCTAACACACACCTGAGGCATGAGTAAGTGTACCTAACACACACCTGAGGCATGAGTAAGTGCACCTAACACACACCTGAGGCATGAGTAAGTGCACCTAACACACACCTGAGGCATGAGTAAGTGCACCTAACACACACCTGAGGCATGAGTAAGTGTACCTAACACACACCTGAGGCATGAGTAAGTGCACCTAACACACACCTGAGGCATGAGTAAGTGTACCTAACACACACCTGAGGCATGAGTAAGTGTACCTAACACACACCTGAGGCATGAGTAAGTGTACCTAACACACACCTGAGGCATGAGTAAGTGTACCTAACACACACCTGAGGCATGAGTAAGTGTACCTAACACACACCTGAGGCATGAGTAAGTGTACCTAACACACACCTGAGGCATGAGTAAGTGCACCTAACACACACCTGAGGCATGAGTAAGTGTACCTAACACACCCCTGAGGCATGAGTAAGTGCACCTAACACACCCCTGAGGCATGAGTAAGTGTTCCTAACACACACCTGAGGCATGAGTAAGTGTACCTAACACACACCTGAGGCATGAGTAAGTGCACCTAACACACACCTGAGGCATGAGTAAGTGTACCTAACACACACCTGAGGCATGAGTAAGTGTACCTAACACACACCTGAGGCATGAGTAAGTGCACCTAACACACACCTGAGGCATGAGTAAGTGCACCTAACACACACCTGAGGCATGAGTAAGTGTACCTAACACACACCTGAGGCATGAGTAAGTGCACCTAACACACACCTGAGGCATGAGTAAGTGCACCTAACACACACCTGAGGCATGAGTAAGTGCACCTAACACACACCTGAGGCATGAGTAAGTGTACCTAACACACACCTGAGGCATGAGTAAGTGCACCTAACACACACCTGAGGCATGAGTAAGTGTACCTAACACACACCTGAGGCATGAGTAAGTGTTCCTAACACACACCTGAGGCATGAGTAAGTGCACCTAACACACCCCTGAGGCATGAGTAAGTGCACCTAACACACACCTGAGGCATGAGTAAGTGCACCTAACACACACCTGAGGCACGAGTAAGTGCACCTAACACACACCTGAGGCATGAGTAAGTGTACCTAACACACACCTGAGGCATGAGTAAGTGCACCTAACACACACCTGAGGCATGAGTAAGTGCACCTTACACACACCTGAGGCATGAGTAAGTGTACCTAACACACACCTGAGACACGAGTAAGTGTACCTAACACACACCTGAGGCATGAGTAAGTGCACCTAACACACACCTGAGGCATGAGTAAGTGCACCTAACACACACCTGAGGCATGAGTAAGTGCACCTAACACACACCTGAGGCATGAGTAAGTGCACCTAACACACACCTGAGGCATGAGTAAGTGCACCTAACACACACCTGAGGCATGAGTAAGTGTACCTAACACACACCTGAGGCATGAGTAAGTGTACCTAACACACACCTGAGGCATGAGTAAGTGCACCTAACACACACCTGAGGCATGAGTAAGTGCACCTAACACACACCTGAGGCATGAGTAAGTGCACCTAACACACACCTGAGGCATGAGTAAGTGTACCTAACACACACCTGAGGCATGAGTAAGTGTACCTAACACACACCTGAGGCATGAGTAAGTGCACCTAACACACACCTGAGGCATGAGTAAGTGTACCTAACACACACCTGAGGCATGAGTAAGTGTACCTAACACACACCTGAGGCATGAGTAAGTGCACCTAACACACACCTGAGGCATGAGTAAGTGTACCTAACACACACCTGAGGCATGAGTAAGTGCACCTAACACACACCTGAGGCATGAGTAAGTGCACCTAACACACACCTGAGGCATGAGTAAGTGCACCTAACACACACCTGAGGCATGAGTAAGTGTACCTAACACACACCTGAGGCATGAGTAAGTGTACCTAACACACACCTGAGGCATGAGTAAGTGCACCTAACACACACCTGAGGCATGAGTAAGTGTACCTAACACACACCTGAGGCATGAGTAAGTGCACCTAACACACACCTGAGGCATGAGTAAGTGCACCTAACACACACCTGAGGCATGAGTAAGTGCACCTAACACACACCTGAGGCATGAGTAAGTGCACCTAACACACACCTGAGGCATGAGTAAGTGTACCTAACACACACCTGAGGCATGAGTAAGTGTACCCAACACACACCTGAGGCATGAGTAAGTGCACCTAACACACACCTGAGGCATGAGTAAGTGTACCTAACACACACCTGAGGCATGAGTAAGTGTACCTAACACACACCTGAGGCACGAGTAAGTGTTCCTAACACACACCTGAGGCATGAGTAAGTGCACCTAACACACACCTGAGGCATGAGTAAGTGCACCTAACACACACCTGAGGCATGAGTAAGTGCACCTTACACACACCTGAGGCATGAGTAAGTGTACCTAACACACACCTGAGACACGAGTAAGTGTACCTAACACACACCTGAGGCATGAGTAAGTGTACCTAACACACACCTGAGGCATGAGTAAGTGCACCTAACACACACCTGAGGCATGAGTAAGTGTACCCAACACACACCTGAGGCATGAGTAAGTGCACCTAACACACACCTGAGGCATGAGTAAGTGTTCCTAACACACACCTGAGGCACGAGTAAGTGCACCTAACACACACCTGAGGCATGAGTAAGTGTACCTAACACACACCTGAGGCATGAGTAAGTGTACCTAACACACACCTGAGGCACGAGTAAGTGTTCCTAACACACACCTGAGGCATGAGTAAGTGCACCTAACACACACCTGAGGCATGAGTAAGTGCACCTAACACACACCTGAGGCATGAGTAAGTGCACCTAACACACACCTGAGGCATGAGTAAGTGCACCTAACACACACCTGAGGCATGAGTAAGTGCACCTAACACACACCTGAGACACGAGTAAGTGCACCTAACACACACCTGAGGCATGAGTAAGTGCACCTAACACACACCTGAGGCATGAGTAAGTGCACCTAACACACACCTGAGGCATGAGTAAGTGTACCTAACACACACCTGAGGCATGAGTAAGTGCACCTAACACACACCTGAGGCATGAGTAAGTGTACCTAACACACACCTGAGGCATGAGTAAGTGTACCTAACACACACCTGAGGCATGAGTAAGTGTACCTAACACACACCTGAGGCATGAGTAAGTGTACCCAACACACACCTGAGGCATGAGTAAGTGCACCTAACACACACCTGAGGCATGAGTAAGTGTTCCTAACACACACCTGAGGCACGAGTAAGTGCACCTAACACACACCTGAGGCATGAGTAAGTGTACCTAACACACACCTGAGGCATGAGTAAGTGTACCTAACACACACCTGAGGCATGAGTAAGTGTACCTAACACACACCTGAGGCATGAGTAAGTGCACCTAACACACACCTGAGGCATGAGTAAGTGTTCCTAACACACACCTGAGGCACGAGTAAGTGTACCTAGCACACACCTGAGGCATGAGTAAGTGTTCCTAACACACACCTGAGGCATGAGTAAGTGTACCTAACACACACCTGAGGCATGAGTAAGTGCACCTAACACACACCTGAGGCATGAGTAAGTGCACCTAACACACACCTGAGGCATGAGTAAGTGTACCTAACACACACCTGAGGCATGAGTAAGTGCACCTAACACACACCTGAGGCATGAGTAAGTGCACCTAACACACACCTGAGGCATGAGTAAGTGCACCTAACACACACCTGAGGCATGAGTAAGTGCACCTAACACACACCTGAGGCATGAGTAAGTGCACCTAACACACACCTGAGGCATGAGTAAGTGCACCTAACACACACCTGAGGCATGAGTAAGTGCACCTAACACACACCTGAGGCATGAGTAAGTGTACCTAACACACACCTGAGGCATGAGTAAGTGTACCTAACACACACCTGAGGCATGAGTAAGTGCACCTAACACACACCTGAGGCATGAGTAAGTGCACCTAACACACACCTGAGGCATGAGTAAGTGTACCCAACACACACCTGAGGCATGAGTAAGTGCACCTAACACACACCTGAGGCATGAGTAAGTGTTCCTAACACACACCTGAGGCATGAGTAAGTGTACCTAACACACACCTGAGGCATGAGTAAGTGCACCTAACACACACCTGAGGCATGAGTAAGTGTTCCTAACACACACCTGAGGCACGAGTAAGTGTACCTAGCACACACCTGAGGCATGAGTAAGTGTTCCTAACACACACCTGAGGCATGAGTAAGTGTACCTAACACACACCTGAGGCATGAGTAAGTGCACCTAACACACACCTGAGGCATGAGTAAGTGCACCTAACACACACCTGAGGCATGAGTAAGTGCACCTAACACACACCTGAGGCATGAGTAAGTGCACCTAACACACACCTGAGGCATGAGTAAGTGTACCTAACACACACCTGAGGCATGAGTAAGTGCACCTAACACACACCTGAGGCATGAGTAAGTGCACCTAACACACACCTGAGGCATGAGTAAGTGTACCTAACACACACCTGAGGCATGAGTAAGTGCACCTAACACACACCTGAGGCATGAGTAAGTGCACCTAACACACACCTGAGGCATGAGTAAGTGCACCTAACACACACCTGAGGCATGAGTAAGTGCACCTAACACACACCTGAGGCATGAGTAAGTGTACCCAACACACACCTGAGGCATGAGTAAGTGCACCTAACACACACCTGAGGCATGAGTAAGTGCACCTAACACACACCTGAGGCATGAGTAAGTGTTCCTAACACACACCTGAGGCACGAGTAAGTGCACCTAACACACACCTGAGGCATGAGTAAGTGTACCTAACACACACCTGAGGCATGAGTAAGTGCACCTAACACACACCTGAGGCATGAGTAAGTGTTCCTAACACACACCTGAGGCACGAGTAAGTGTACCTAACACACACCTGAGGCATGAGTAAGTGCACCTAACACACACCTGAGGCATGAGTAAGTGTACCTAACACACACCTGAGGCATGAGTAAGTGCACCTAACACACACCTGAGGCATGAGTAAGTGTACCTAACACACACCTGAGGCATGAGTAAGTGCACCTAACACACACCTGAGGCATGAGTAAGTGCACCTAACACACACCTGAGGCATGAGTAAGTGTACCTAACACACACCTGAGGCATGAGTAAGTGCACCTAACACACACCTGAGGCATGAGTAAGTGCACCTAACACACACCTGAGGCATGAGTAAGTGCACCTAACACACACCTGAGGCACGAGTAAGTGCACCTAACACACACCTGAGGCATGAGTAAGTGTACCTAACACACACCTGAGGCATGAGTAAGTGCACCTAACACACACCTGAGGCATGAGTAAGTGCACCTAACACACACCTGAGGCATGAGTAAGTGTACCTAACACACACCTGAGGCATGAGTAAGTGCACCTAACACACACCTGAGGCATGAGTAAGTGTACCTAACACACCTGAGGCATGAGTAAGTGCACCTAACACACACCTGAGGCATGAGTAAGTGTACCTAACACACACCTGAGGCATGAGTAAGTGCACCTAACACACACCTGAGGCATGAGTAAGTGCACCTAACACACACCTGAGGCATGAGTAAGTGCACCTAACACACACCTGAGGCATGAGTAAGTGTACCTAACACACACCTGAGGCATGAGTAAGTGTACCTAACACACACCTGAGGTATGAGTAAGTGTACCTAACACACACCTGAGGCATGAGTAAGTGCACCTAACACACACCTGAGGCATGAGTAAGTGTACCTAACACACACCTGAGGCATGAGTAAGTGTACCTAACACACACCTGAGGCATGAGTAAGTGCACCTAACACACACCTGAGGCATGAGTAAGTGTACCTAACACACACCTGAGGCATGAGTAAGTGTACCTAACACACACCTGAGGCATGAGTAAGTGCACCTAACACACACCTGAGGCATGAGTAAGTGCACCTAACACACACCTGAGGCATGAGTAAGTGTACCTAACACACACCTGAGGCATGAGTAAGTGCACCTAACACACACCTGAGGCATGAGTAAGTGCACCTAACACACACCTGAGGCATGAGTAAGTGCACCTAACACACACCTGAGGCATGAGTAAGTGCACCTAACACACACCTGAGGCATGAGTAAGTGTACCTAACACACACCTGAGGCATGAGTAAGTGCACCTAACACACACCTGAGGCATGAGTAAGTGCACCTAACACACACCTGAGGCATGAGTAAGTGTACCTAACACACACCTGAGGCATGAGTAAGTGCACCTAACACACACCTGAGGCATGAGTAAGTGTACCTAACACACACCTGAGGCATGAGTAAGTGCACCTAACACACACCTGAGGCATGAGTAAGTGCACCTAACACACACCTGAGGCATGAGTAAGTGCACCTAACACACACCTGAGGCATGAGTAAGTGTACCTAACACACACCTGAGGCATGAGTAAGTGCACCTAACACACACCTGAGGCATGAGTAAGTGTACCTAACACACACCTGAGGCATGAGTAAGTGCACCTAACACACACCTGAGGCATGAGTAAGTGTACCTAACACACACCTGAGGCATGAGTAAGTGTACCTAACACACACCTGAGGCATGAGTAAGTGTACCTAACACACACCTGAGGCATGAGTAAGTGTACCTAACACACACCTGAGGCATGAGTAAGTGCACCTAACACACACCTGAGGCACGAGTAAGTGCACCTAACACACACCTGAGGCATGAGTAAGTGTACCTAACACACACCTGAGGCATGAGTAAGTGCACCTAACACACACCTGAGGCATGAGTAAGTGCACCTAACACACACCTGAGGCATGAGTAAGTGCACCTAACACACACCTGAGGCATGAGTAAGTGTACCTAACACACACCTGAGGCATGAGTAAGTGCACCTAACACACACCTGAGGCATGAGTAAGTGTACCTAACACACACCTGAGGCATGAGTAAGTGCACCTAACACACACCTGAGGCATGAGTAAGTGCACCTAACACACACCTGAGGCATGAGTAAGTGCACCTAACACACACCTGAGGCATGAGTAAGTGTACCTAACACACACCTGAGGCATGAGTAAGTGCACCTAACACACACCTGAGGCATGAGTAAGTGCACCTAACACACACCTGAGGCATGAGTAAGTGTACCTAACACACACCTGAGGCATGAGTAAGTGCACCTAACACACACCTGAGGCATGAGTAAGTGTACCTAACACACACCTGAGGCATGAGTAAGTGTACCTAACACACACCTGAGGCATGAGTAAGTGCACCTAACACACACCTGAGGCATGAGTAAGTGCACCTAACACACACCTGAGGCATGAGTAAGTGTACCTAACACACACCTGAGGCATGAGTAAGTGTACCTAACACACACCTGAGGCATGAGTAAGTGCACCTAACACACACCTGAGGCATGAGTAAGTGTACCTAACACACACCTGAGGCATGAGTAAGTGCACCTAACACACACCTGAGGCATGAGTAAGTGCACCTAACACACACCTGAGGCATGAGTAAGTGCACCTAACACACACCTGAGGCATGAGTAAGTGCACCTAACACACACCTGAGGCATGAGTAAGTGCACCTAACACACACCTGAGGCATGAGTAAGTGCACCTAACACACACCTGAGGCATGAGTAAGTGTTCCTAACACACACCTGAGGCACGAGTAAGTGTACCTAACACACACCTGAGGCATGAGTAAGTGTACCTAACACACACCTGAGGCATGAGTAAGTGTACCTAACACACACCTGAGGCATGAGTAAGTGCACCTAACACACACCTGAGGCATGAGTAAGTGTACCTAACACACACCTGAGGCATGAGTAAGTGTACCTAACACACACCTGAGGCATGAGTAAGTGTACCTAACACACACCTGAGGCATGAGTAAGTGTACCTAACACACACCTGAGGCATGAGTAAGTGTACCTAACACACACCTGAGGCATGAGTAAGTGTACCTAACACACACCTGAGGCATGAGTAAGTGCACCTAACACACACCTGAGGCATGAGTAAGTGTACCTAACACACACCTGAGGCATGAGTAAGTGTACCTAACACACACCTGAGGCATGAGTAAGTGCACCTAACACACACCTGAGGCATGAGTAAGTGTACCTAACACACACCTGAGGCATGAGTAAGTGTACCTAACACACACCTGAGGCATGAGTAAGTGTACCTAACACACACCTGAGGCATGAGTAAGTGCACCTAACACACACCTGAGGCATGAGTAAGTGCACCTAACACACACCTGAGGCATGAGTAAGTGCACCTAACACACACCTGAGGCATGAGTAAGTGCACCTAACACACACCTGAGGCATGAGTAAGTGCACCTAACACACACCTGAGGCATGAGTAAGTGTACCTAACACACACCTGAGGCATGAGTAAGTGTACCTAACACACACCTGAGGCATGAGTAAGTGCACCTAACACACACCTGAGGCATGAGTAAGTGTACCTAACACACACCTGAGGCATGAGTAAGTGTACCTAACACACACCTGAGGCATGAGTAAGTGCACCTAACACACACCTGAGGCATGAGTAAGTGTACCTAACACACACCTGAGGCATGAGTAAGTGTACCTAACACACACCTGAGGCATGAGTAAGTGTACCTAACACACACCTGAGGCATGAGTAAGTGCACCTAACACACACCTGAGGCATGAGTAAGTGTACCTAACACACACCTGAGGCATGAGTAAGTGTACCTAACACACACCTGAGGCATGAGTAAGTGCACCTAACACACACCTGAGGCATGAGTAAGTGTACCTAACACACACCTGAGGCATGAGTAAGTGCACCTAACACACACCTGAGGCATGAGTAAGTGTACCTAACACACACCTGAGGCATGAGTAAGTGCACCTAACACACACCTGAGGCATGAGTAAGTGTACCTAACACACACCTGAGGCATGAGTAAGTGTACCTAACACACACCTGAGGCATGAGTAAGTGCACCTAACACACACCTGAGGCACGAGTAAGTGCACCTAACACACACCTGAGGCATGAGTAAGTGCACCTAACACACACCTGAGGCATGAGTAAGTGTACCTAACACACACCTGAGGCATGAGTAAGTGCACCTAACACACACCTGAGGCATGAGTAAGTGTACCTAACACACACCTGAGGCATGAGTAAGTGTACCTAACACACACCTGAGGCATGAGTAAGTGCACCTAACACACACCTGAGGCATGAGTAAGTGTACCTAACACACACCTGAGGCATGAGTAAGTGTACCTAACACACACCTGAGGCATGAGTAAGTGCACCTAACACACACCTGAGGCATGAGTAAGTGCACCTAACACTCACCTGAGGCATGAGTAAGTGTACCTAACACACACCTGAGGCATGAGTAAGTGCACCTAACACACACCTGAGGCATGAGTAAGTGCACCTAACACACACCTGAGGCATGAGTAAGTGTACCTAACACACACCTGAGGCATGAGTAAGTGCACCTAACACACACCTGAGGCATGAGTAAGTGCACCTAACACACACCTGAGGCATGAGTAAGTGTACCTAACACACACCTGAGGCATGAGTAAGTGTACCTAACACACACCTGAGGCATGAGTAAGTGCACCTAACACACACCTGAGGCATGAGTAAGTGCACCTAACACACACCTGAGGCATGAGTAAGTGCACCTAACACACACCTGAGGCATGAGTAAGTGTACCTAACACACACCTGAGGCATGACTAAGTGCACCTAACACACACCTGAGGCATGAGTAAGTGCACCTAACACACACCTGAGGCATGAGTAAGTGCACCTAACACACACCTGAGGCATGAGCAAGTGTACCTAACACACACCTGAGGCATGAGTAAGTGTACCTAACACACACCTGAGGCATGAGTAAGTGCACCTAACACACACCTGAGGCATGAGTAAGTGTACCTAACACACACCTGAGGCATGAGTAAGTGCACCTAACACACACCTGAGGCATGAGTAAGTGCACCTAACACACACCTGAGGCATGAGTAAGTGCACCTAACACACACCTGAGGCATGAGTAAGTGTACCTAACACACACCTGAGGCATGAGTAAGTGCACCTAACACACACCTGAGGCATGAGTAAGTGTACCTAACACACACCTGAGGCATGAGTAAGTGTATCTAACACACACCTGAGGCATGAGTAAGTGTACCTAACACACACCTGAGGCATGAGTAAGTGCTCCTAACACACACCTGAGGCATGAATAAGTGTACCTAACACACACCTGAGGCATGAGTAAGTGCACCTAACACACACCTGAGGCATGAGTAAGTGTACCTAACACACACCTGAGGCATGAGTAAGTGCACCTAACACCTGCACACATGTGTTGACTATGTGTGCGTGAGCGAGCGAGTGTTCTCAAGTTGACTTGACCTGGCGACGTGACACTACATCTTTGAGAGAAGCAGTGAAGCTTAATGGTTGTGCATGAGTGCTGGACGTGATTTCCTCTCAGGGGGCTGGATGTTGAGCATAACTGATCAATATTGAGGTATTGCCTCACCACACCCACCACACCCACCACACCCACGTTGCTTGCACTGATACCTGGTGAAGTGTCTTTCTATGCCACATCGAGCATGCTTATGGATTATGGAGTCTGACTCAGCCCTGGCCTCTTCTTGTTGGAGATCTGCATGGCACAGACTGTCTAGTATTGAGTGTGTGAGGTTTGTGTGTGTGTGAGGTGTATAGTGTTTGACAGGTAAGTGTGTGTAGTGTGTAAGGTAGGTGTATGTGAGGTAGGTAGGTGTGTGGTGGGAGATGTGTAGTGTGTGTCTGAGGTAGGTTTGTGTGGTGAGGTAGGGGTGGGTGGATATGTATAGTGTGTGTGAGGTGGTGTGTGTGAGGTAGGTGTAGGTGTGTCTAAGTGAGGTGTATGTGTGACAGTGGTACATGTGTGTGAGGTGTATGTGTGACAGTGGTACATGTGTGTGAGGTGTATGTGTGACAGTGGTACATGTGTGTGAGGTGTATGTGTGACAGTGGTACATGTGTGTGAGGTGTATGTGTGACAGTGGTACATGTGTGTGAGGTGTATGTGTGACAGTGGTACATGTGTGTGAGGTGTATGTGTGACAGTGGTACATGTGTGTGAGGTGTATGTGTGACAGTGGTACATGTGTGTAGGTGTATGTGTGACAGTGGTACATGTGTGTGAGGTGTATGTGTGACAGTGGTACATGTGTGTGAGGTGTATGTGTGACAGTGGTACATGTGTGTGAGGTGTATGTGTGACAGTGGTACATGTGTGTGAGGTGTATGTGTGAGAGTGGTACATGTGTGTAGGTGTGTGAGAGTGTACATGTTCATTACAGTGGAGTGTTTTATTGGGAACTTCAGAACTCCTCCCACCATATGCAATTAGTTGGCCTGATTGAACTCGTTATCTACATACTACACTCTCACCACTAAACTACACTCACCACTACAGTCACCACTACACTGCACTCACCACTGCACTGCACTCACCACTACACTGCACTCACCACTACACTGCACTCACCACTACACTGCACTCACCACTACACTGCACTCACCACTACACTGCAGTCACCACTACACTGCAGTCACCACTGCACTCACCACTACACTACACTCACCACTACACTGCACTCACCACTACACTGCACTCACCACTACACTGCACTCACCACTACACTACAGTCACCACTACACTGCACTCACCACTACACTGCACTCACCACTGCACTGCACTCACCACTACACTGCACTCACCACTACACTGCACTCACCACTACACTGCACTCACCACTACACTGCACTCACCACTACACTGCACTCACCACTACACTGCGCTCACCACTACACTGCACTCACCACTACACTGCACTCACCACTACACTGCACTCACCACTACACTACACTCACCACTACACTGCACTCACCACTACACTGCACTCACCACTACACTGCACTCACCACTACACTCACCACTACACTGTACTCACCACTACACTGCACTCACCACTACAGTCACCACTACACTGCACTCACCACTACACTGCACTCACCACTACACTGCACTCACCACTACACTGCACTCACCACTGCACTCACCACTACACTGCACTCACCACTACACTGCACTCACCACTACACTGCACTCACCACTACACTGCACTCACCACTACACTGCACTCACCACTACACTGCACTCACCACTACACTGCACTCACCACTACACTGCACTCACCACTGCACTCACCACTACACTGCACTCACCACTGCACTCACCACTACACTACACTCACCACTACACTGCACTCACCACTACACTGCACTCACCACTACACTGCACTCACCACTACACTGCACTCACCACTACACTGCACTCACCACTGCACTCACCACTGCACTCACCACTACACTGCACTCACCACTACACTGCACTCACCACTACACTGCACTCACCACTACACTGCACTCACCACTACACTGCACTCACCACTACACTGCACTCACCACTACACTGCACTCACCACTACACTGCACTCACCACTACACTGCACTCACCACTACACTGCAGTCACCACTACACTGCAGTCACCACTGCACTCACCACTACACTACACTCACCACTACACTGCACTCACCACTACACTGCACTCACCACTACACTGCACTCACCACTACACTGCACTCACCACTACACTGCACTCACCACTGCACTCACCACTGCACTCACCACTACACTGCACTCACCACTACACTGCACTCACCACTACACTGCACTCACCACTACACTGCACTCACCACTACACTGCACTCACCACTACACTGCACTCACCACTACACTGCACTCACCACTACACTGCAGTCACCACTACACTGCACTCACCACTACACTGCACTCACCACTGCACTCACCACTGCACTCACCACTACACTGCACTCACCACTACACTGCACTCACCACTACACTGCACTCACCACTACACTGCACTCACCACTACACTGCACTCACCACTGCACTCACCACTACACTGCACTCACCACTACACTGCACTCACCACTACACTGCACTCACCACTGCACTGCACTCACCACTACACTGCACTCACCACTACACTGCACTCACCACTACACTGCACTCACCACTACACTGCACTCACCACTACACTGCACTCACCACTACACTGCACTCACCACTACACTGCACTCACCACTACACTGCACTCACCACTACACTGCACTCACCACTGCACTCACCACTACACTGCACTCACCACTACACTGCACTCACCACTACACTGCACTCACCACTACACTACAATCACCACTACACTGCACTCACCACTACACTGCACTCACCACTACACTGCGCTCACCACTACACTGCACTCACCACTGCACTGCACTCACCACTACACTGCACTCACCACTACACTGCGCTCACCACTACACTGCACTCACCACTGCACTGCACTCACCACTACACTGCACTCACCACTACACTGCACTCACCACTACACTGCACTCACCACTGCACTGCACTCACCACTACACTGCACTCACCACTACACTGCGCTCACCACTACACTGCACTCACCACTGCACTGCACTCACCACTACACTGCACTCACCACTACACTGCACTCACCACTACACTGCACTCACCACTACACTGCACTCACCACTACACTGCACTCACCACTACACTGCACTCACCACTACACTGCACTCACCACTGCACTGCACTCACCACTACACTGCACTCACCACTACACTGCACTCACCACTACACTGCACTCACTACTGCACTGCACTCACCACTGCACTGCACTCACCACTGCACTGCACTCACCACTGCACTGCACTCACCACTGCACTGCACTCACCACTACACTGCACTCACCACTGCACTCAACACTACACTGTACGTAATACTTCATTAATACTCCTCCATTGGTGTATGTGTGTGTGTGTGTGTGTGTGTAGGTGCTATGACAGAGCTCTGAAGTTGATGCGGCGTGCCTCTGCCACGCCTGCTAAGAGAGCCGCCTACCACGACAAGGCAGAGCCTGTGCAGAACAGGCTGTTCCGCTCCTTGAGGGTGTGGTCTATGTACGCTGACCTGGAGGAGAGCCTTGGCACAGTTGAAGTGAGAGAGATCTAATGTTGATCCATTATCATAGCTGTGTCTCACCATGCTAGAGAGTTAATGTTGATCCTTTATCATAGCTGTGTCTCACCATGCTAGAGTGTTAATGTTGATCCATTATCATAGCTGTGTCTCACCATACTAGAGAGTTAATGTTGATTCCATATTTGGAGACATGCACAGAGTTGTAATATATGATGTTTTCCTAGCTGTCTTGTATCTGTCAGACATCTCACCTGCTACATCTCACCTGCTACATCTCACCTGCTACATCTCACCTAGCCACATCTCACCTGCTACATCTCACCTACACTGTAGCCACATCTCACCTAGACACATCTCACCTAGCCACATCTCACCTAGCTACATCTCACCTCCTACATCTCACCTAGCTACATCTCACCTAGCCACATCTCACCTAGCTACATCTCACCTAGCCACATCTCACCTAGCTACATCTCACCTCCTACATCTCACCTAGCTACATCTCACCTAGCCACATCTCACCTGCTACATCTCACCTAGCCACATCTCACCTAGCCACATCTCACCTAGCTACATCTCACCTAGCCACATCTCACCTAGCCACATCTCACCTGCTACATCTCACCTACACTGTAGCCACATCTCACCTAGCCACATCTCACCTAGCCACATCTCACCTAGCTACATCTCACCTCCTACATCTCACCTAGCTACATCTCACCTAGCCACATCTCACCTGCTACATCTCACCTAGCCACATCTCACCTAGCCACATCTCACCTAGCTACATCTCACCTAGCCACATCTCACCCAGCCACATCTCACCTACATGTAGCCACATCTCACCTGCTACATCTCACCTAGCTACATCTCACCTAGCTACGTACATCTCACCTAGCCACATCTCACCTAGCTACATCTCACCTAGCCACATCTCACCTAGCCACATCTCACCTAGCCACATCTCACCTAGCCACATCTCACCTGCTACATCTCACCTAGCCACATCTCACCTGCTACATCTCACCTAGCCACATCTCACCTGCTACATCTCACCTAGCCACATCTCACCTGCTACATCTCACCTAGCCACATCTCACCTAGCTACATCTCACCTAGCCACATCTCACCTAGCTACATCTCACCTAGCCACATCTCACCTAGCTACATCTCACCTTGCCACATCTCACCTAGTCACATCTCACCTGCTACATCTCACCTAGCCACATCTCACCTAGCTACATCTCACCTTGCCACATCTCACCTAGCCACATCTCACCTAGCTACATCTCACCTAGCCACATCTCACCTAGCCACATCTCACCTAGCTACATCTCACCTAGCCACATCTCACCTAGCTACATCTCACCTTGCCACATCTCACCTAGCCACATCTCACCTAGCCACATCTCACCTAGCCACATCTCACTCACCTAGCCACATCTCACTCACCTAGCCACATCTCACTCACCTAGCCACATCTCACTCACCTAGCCACATCTCACCTAGCCACATCTCACCTAGCCACATCTCACCTAGCCACATCTCACCTAGCCACATCTCACCTAGCCACATCTCACCTAGCCACATCTCACCTAGCCACATCTCACCTAGCCACATCTCACCTAGCCACATCTCACCTAGCCACATCTCACCTAGCCACATCTCACCTAGCCACATCTCACCTAGCCACATCTCACCTAGCCACATCTCACCTAGCCACATCTCACCTAGCCACATCTCACCTAGCCACATCTCACCTAGCCACATCTCACCTAGCCACATCTCACCTAGCCACATCTCACCTAGCCACATCTCACCTAGCCACATCTCACCTAGCCACATCTCACCTAGCCACATCTCACCTAGCCACATCTCACCTAGCCACATCTCACCTAGCCACATCTCACCTAGCCACATCTCACCTAGCCACATCTCACCTAGCCACATCTCACCTAGCCACATCTCACCTAGCCACATCTCACCTAGCCACATCTCACCTAGCCACATCTCACCTAGCCACATCTCACCTAGCCACATCTCACCTAGCCACATCTCACCTAGCCACATCTCACCTAGCCACATCTCACCTAGCCACATCTCACCTAGCCACATCTCACCTGCTACATCTCACCTAGCCACATCTCACCTAGCTACATCTCACCTAGCCACATCTCACCTAGCTACATCTCACCTGCTACATCTCACCTAGCCACATCTCACCTAGCCACATCTCACCTAGCCACATCTCACCTAGCCACATCTCACCTAGCCACATCTCACCTAGCCACATCTCACCTAGCCACATCTCACCTAGCCACATCTCACCTAGCCACATCTCACCTGCTACATCTCACCTAGCCACATCTCACCTAGCTACATCTCACCTAGCCACATCTCACCTAGCTACATCTCACCTGCTACATCTCACCTAGCCACATCTCACCTAGCCACATCTCACCTAGCCACATCTCACCTACTACATAGCGCATGGAGTTGCTTGCTAAGGGCCACGTGGTGGTAAGTGTCCATTGTCTTGCTCACTTACCAGGCTAGAAGTGCTCTGGTGAGCCAGTATTGTGGTGTAGCGTGCTACCTGCTTTGTATGTAGTCATTTAGAAAGGCCATGATGGTTTCTCTCTGTGTGCGTGCGTGCGTGGTGTGTGTGTGTGTGTGTGTTGTGTGTCACCATTGATTCACAGACCACTAAAGCAGTCTACAACAACATCATCAACCTCAAGATTGCCACGCCTCAGATTATCATCAACTTTGGTCTCTTTTTGGAAGAAAACAACTATTTCGAGGAGGCTTTCCGGGCATACGAGAGGGGTGTGGCACTCTTCAAGTGGCCACACCTCTGCGACATTTGGACAACGTACCTCACAAAGTTTGTCAGCAGATATGTAAGTACATGTATGTGCAGACATCTAGCCCAGTGGTGCTCCTGCCTGGTCCAGTATTAAACATTGTGGCAGATGTAAGTATGTGCAGACATCTAGCCCAGTGGTGCCCCTGCCTGGTCCAGTATTAAACATTGTGGCAGATGTAAGTATGTGCAGACATCTAGCCCAGTGCTGGTCCAGTATTAAACATTGTGGCAGATGTAAGTATGTGCAGACATCTAGCCCAGTGCTGGTCCAGTATTAAACATTGTGGCAGATGTAAGTATGTGCAGACATCTAGCCCAGTGATGCTCCTGCCTGGTCCAGTATTAAACATTGTGGCAGATGTAAGTATGTGCAGACATCTAGTCCAGTGCTGCTCCTGCCTGGTCCAGTATTAAACATTGTGGCAGATATAAGTATGTGCAGACATCTAGCCCAGCTGTGCTCCTGCCTGGTCCAGTATTAAACATTGTGGCAGATATAAGTATGTGCAGACATCTAGCCCAGCTGTGCTCCTGCCTGGTCTAGTATTAAACCTTACATGTATGTCAGAATGAGTGTTCAGTGGAGATCCCCATTGCTGATACAGTATAGGACAGGCTGATGTGTCCTGTTGTCCAAGGTGCACATCTCAGTGGTCTAGAGTGGAGTCCTCACTGTTGATGGACAGGCTGAATTATCCTCCTGTTGTCACGGTGTCCACATCTCAGTTGTCTAGAAATAGAGTCGAGTAACTTTTCATTGGAGTGGACAGAGGGTCACCCTCTCTTATTCACTGCTGAAGCTAAGAGCAACAGTCGCTATCTCTCGCATGTGTCCCAAGGCAACAGGCACTGAAACTTAACCCGAGCTCTAGGTGTGTTTGCAAATTTCTTCACAGAAAACATTCTTGTGGCCCTCTGAGATCCACTTGGGCCTCTTCACCGACCTCCATGTACGTGGAAATGGTAGATTTGGTGTGATATCGGAGAATGGGAAAGCTGCGAGGTGTCTGAATCCAAACTCTTCAAGAGTGTGACTGAACCAGGGACATGTTGTCAGGGGTTGATAGGGCCCGAGGCACACTGCCTAATGAAACCAGCAACATCCCCACCCACCCCACCCAAATTTCACTATTTCTGTCTTTCTTCCCTCCCTTCCCCATATAATAATACTCCCTCTTTCTACCTACAATAACCCCTTCCTTTCCCCATTAATAATGCTCCCACCTTTCCACTTACAATAACCCCTTCTGTCTCCCATATAATAATACTCCCCATTTCCACCTACAATAACCCCTTCCTTTCTCCATATAATAATACCCCTCTTCCCACCTACAATAACCCCTTCCTTCCCCCTATAATAATACTCTCCCCTTTCCACCTTCAATAACCCCTTCCCTTCCTCATATAATGGCCCCACTCCTTTATCCTATAAAAAATATTATTCCCTGTAATAAACCCTCCCATCCTGTAATAACCCCTCACATCCTGTAATAACCCCTCACATCCTGTAATAACCCCTCCCATCCTGTAATAACCCTCCCATCCTGTAATAACCCCTCCCATCCTGTAATAACCCCTCCCATCCTGTAATAACCATTCCCATTCTGTAATTAACCCCTATGGCCCTGTAATAACCTCTCCACCTAAATATAAAGATCAGCACTCGATTTATGATGTGTATGGGATGTGTGTGGTGTGTGTGTGTGTAGGGAGGTAAAAAGCTGGAGCGGGCCCGGGACTTGTTTGAGCAGTGCTTGGATGGATGTCCCACCACACATGCTAAAGGTAATGATTAGGGGAGGGGGTGGAGGGAGATGCACCACCAACCACCCTGGCAGCTGCTTATCCCGCAATGTAGGGGTGTAAATATTGTGTTTCTATTCCGCCGTCATTTTATAATATGTAGTAGTAGTAGTAGTAGTAGCACATGTGGTTGTAGCACATGTAGTAGTAGCACATGTAGTAGTAGCACATGTAGTAGTAGCACATGTAGTAGTAGCACATGTAGTAGTAGCACATGTAGTAGTAGCACATGTAGTAGTTGCACATGTACAGTAGGAGACAAAAAAAAGTTCCAGTTCCGTACCATTTTATTACCGTTGGCGTTTCTCTGATTCCTCATATAAACTCCGTGAAACAGCAGGGCTAAACAAACGGACGAAAAACTCCATTCGAACAGCGAAATTTTTTTTTCCTTCCGAGTTTTTATAACTCGCGTTCGCGGTTAGATTTTGTCCACCCTTGCACATGCGCAGTTGTACGTCAGGCCTCGTGCTACTAGCTTCGGACCGCTGCTCTAGACCACATACAAATGTCCAGCTTACACAACTTTGTTATACATGACCAACACTGGGTAGGCCCATCATTTCACACCTTTTAATGTGGTGACCAAGACACTGCAAAATCTTGAAGTTCATTAATAATGAATTATTATAATAGCAAGATGTGGACAATAAACAACTAGTAACAACAAACATTCAATAGCCAGTTGCTGCTCCCTGTACTTCAATCATTCTTGGAATTACCTTCCTCAGGTGCCTGATATATTTTTGGCACTTAGCTCTAGATACAGTCATCCAAAATTTGACGATCCCCTTGACTAGCTCTTCTTTAGTTTTGGGTTTGGACTCCCTTCTAATAAATTCCTTCAGTTCATGCTATAGATTTTCTATTGGATTTGCATCTGGGGATTCAGGTGGTGTCTTCCACCAATTAATGTTGTTGTCGTCAAAAAAGTCCTTCAATAGCCTAGAAGTATGTTTGGGATCATTGTCCTGCATGAAGCGATGGTGATCCTGGAACATTTGTCGCAAATAAGGCAGAAGTGTCCTATCCAGGATCTCTGCATAGAGAGGAGCCCTCATGATGCCTTCAAATATGCACATAGCAGTGGCTCCTCGCAGGCTTATGCCGGCCCACATGTGCACTTTGACGGGATGTTTAGCTCTGTAACAAAAGAAATAGAGAATATATGAGGACTAACAAAAAAATTATGCAGAATAGCGTTTTGAGTGGGGGACGTGATAAAAATGTATGGGAGAGGTAGCGAAGAAACATGAAATTGATCTGCTGTGGCCTTAAAGTAGACATTATCAGTACCTTGGTTTATTTTTTGGACGCGGCAGCAAAATCGTCGATGTGTTTGAAGCTGGACCGTACACTCATCCGTCCAGATGACATCCTCAAACCCAGAAGATGCCTCCTGAATAAAATGTTGAGCCCACTCCAATCTTTTCACCTGTGAATGGGAAGATGTTATTGTAATATTACCTTGACCTCCACATGAATCCAATATTTCATTCATTTGAATGCAAATTCAATAGAAAATCTATAGCATGAACTGAAGGAATTTATTAGAAGGGAGTCCAAACCCAAACCCAAAACTAAAGAAGAGCTAGTCAAGGGGATCGTCAAATTTTGGATGCTGTATCTAGAGCTAAGTGCCAAAAATATATCAGGCACCTGAGGAAGGTAATTCCAAGAATGATTGAAGTACAGGGAGCAGCAACTGGATATTGAATGTTTGTTGTTACTAGTTGTTTGTTGTCCACATCTTGCTATTATAATAATTCATTATTAATGAACTTCAAGATTTTGCAGTGTCTTGGTCACCACATTAAAAGGTGTGAAATGATGGGCCTACCCAGTGTTGGTCATGTATAACAAAGTTGTGTAAGCTGGACATTTGTATGTGGTCTAGAGCAGCGGTCCCCAACCCCCGGGCCGCGGCCCGGTACCGGTCCGTGGTTCTGTTGGTACCGGGCCGCACAGCCCTAAGCTCCTCCACTTGTGGGAGGAGCTTAGGGCTGTAACGTCACGGATATTACACTGTGGTCGTTCCGATTATCAGAATTGTTAACTGAATCAGTTATTGCTAAGTACTGCTGTGTTGAAGGTGTGTCGCTCACGTACGGTTACGTTACACTTTTTAGAAGAGACTCAGCCTAAGCCTTCATTCTCCCAGCTAGTACACGATCACCTGTCTTCGCTTCTACAAGAGTTCGAGCGCTACTTCCCAACTACAAAAGATCCACGAACTGCCAAGGAATGGATCCGTGACCCATTTGCCAACAAACCAGGTGAATCGAGCATGTCTACACAAGAAGAAGATCAACTGCTTGAGATCGCAAATGACGGCGGCCTAAAAATTATGTTTGGGACAACAACTCTGTCGGTGTTCTGGCTTAGAGTCAAGACAGAATATCCTGAGATCGCCACAAAAGCATTAAAAACCCTGTTGCCGTTTCCGACATCTTATCTGTATGAAATAGGGTTTTCTGCAGTGACAGCAACCAAAACAAAATCGCAAAATCACAGACAGACTTCGTGTGTCATTGTCTCACATTACTCCTAGGTGGGATCGTCTTGTTTCGGAGAAACAAGCTCAGGGCTCCCACTGATTCCGTGTTACATTTTTCATGCATTTTATATTTGATTTTCTGGTTTATCTTATGCTGAATGATGTACGTTTATTACTACATTTAGAATAAATCAGTTTTTATACCGGTCGCGTCATTTTATTCTGTTGTAGGCCTATTTATCCCTCACATCTTGGAGGCCGGTCCGTGAAAATATTGTCGGAGATTCAACCGGTCCGTGGTACAAAAAAGGTTGGGGACCGCTGCTCTAGAGCTTCCTCTAGCCACTCGTAGCATTTTTTATTTTTTTGCACTTCGCAACTCAGAGTGGTTTCTTCCGCCGATTTTCGGGTGCAGGTTTTTGAAGTCCCTCCGCTTTAGGGTCTAGTAACTTGCCTATAGTTATACCTATGAAACATATTTTAGTATCAAAAGAGAGCACACAGAGAGACCTATCTTTTGAGCTATATATCAAGTCCACACCATGAAGTTTGCAGAATCTAAAGTTGTAACCATAAGAAAAACATATATTAAAAATGCAGCTGTCCCCCCTTAATTGATCATTTTAAAAGTCATAATTATTAATTTACTATTAATAGTAAAATTGATCACCAAGTCATAACACCAGCATCTTCTGAAAGAACTGTTAATTGATCACTTTAAGCAATTATTAATTAGAAGACTATAGTAAAATTGATAACAAAAAAGTCATAATTATTAATTAGAAGACATACATTATCCATCCATAGATTTTAAACGTAAACGTTTGCAGGCTTGCTGGACAGATTCGAGGCACTTTTCCCAGGTTGGTTCAAAGTCTATGAGGTCCTTAAATGATGCCGAGTAGTGGTTGAACAAAATCAATTTGAGTGCCTGAAGTTCCTTCTGTGGGAGCCCATGGTGTTCTCTATTTCCCATGGGGGTACATCTCATCATCACATCCTCCCCAAACACTGCCTCCCTAGCTAGCTTACATGCCGCTTTACACGTGGTTGAAAGTTTGTAATATTTTCTTAACACGTCTTTGGCATGGAGTAATTTTGATATGTTGATCACCTCCGATGGTAGAGCACTCCTCCTCGCCACTGAAGGAGTCTGAGGGTGCTGTGCCAGGTCAGAAGAGGGAGTAGGGTGCAGTGAAGAGTGTGGAGGAGAGGGTGTAGCTACGAGAAGCAGTCTCCACATTTTTTTCAATTGTAGCAACTTTCCTCTGGAGGCTTGACACAATCTCAGTCAGAGCCATAAAATCTACAGATGTGAGAATCTTACATGTTGAAACAATAATGGAAAAGGTTGTTTACAGACCTTCGTTTGAATAGCAGCATCGCCTTGGTGGGGAGGAACTTGGGAGCCTTGGCGGGGAGGAACTTGGGAGACTTGGCCGGGAGGAACTTGGGAGACTTGGTGGGGAGGAAGTTGGGAGCCTTGGTGGGGAAGAGTTTTAGGGGTTTTGCTTGGGGAGAACTTGGCGGCACCTCCGTTATCATTATAATTGAACATATTTTGTATGTCAGTCAACTTACTATGATTGAATTATTTTAAAACCTACCAAGAGGAGCTGTAGCCATTTTGCCCCTCTTTTTCAGCCCTAGTCGCCTCTTCTTTGTCACCTAGATTGTATTGACTGGTTCATAACTAAGATACTGTATTGCATGTAGACTTAACAACTTACTGCAGCAGGCACCTTTTTTGGACTGTTGTACTGCCTTCTCTTCTTAGATGTCTGTACATGTATTACAGTGACTAAAAAAAAAGCAATACATCGCACACCGACTACATACAGCAGCATTGAGATAGAGGAGAGTTGACTGCTGGTCTGGAGTGGACGGCTGGTCTGGAGTGGACGGCTGGTGTGGTGAAGAAAGAGTTCGACCATTCAAAACTCTCTCTTCCAACTCGACCATTGAGTCATGGGATCCTGTTATAGATATAATAAAACTCTGTCTTATATTCCCCATACAAAAGTGCTTACCGATTGCAAAAATCTTTCCCTCGTGGAATAACCCCCCCCCCCCCCACTCTTATTCTACAGTCATCTCCCAACAGACGAGCCATCTTTCACCATGTTAATGGGTACCACCGACATGGAATCTTCCAGCGGCCAAGAGACCAACACGTATTCTGAATAATTGTCAGATAATTATTTTGCTTGTCAATACAAGAGGCCTGGCAGCAAACATAATCAGACAAAGGTTTGCTATGCCCCCCCCTCCCCCCCCCAAAAAAGATGCTTAGCTAAAGGCTTCTAGGGTTTAAAAAAAAAATTGTTAAGGCTCGATTTGCTTAGGAAGCAATACTTACTTCTGTCCACAATTGACTTTTTTAGGGCAGCCCTCAAAGACATATCTGGAAATGAACTACGAAAGACAACGATGGAAGAGTTAAGGCTGGTTCACAACATGACGCTGGCCGAGCGGAGCGTTGCGTTGCGTCCGAGCGTGACGTTGCGTCGTGTTGTGAACCTCAAACACAACGCAACGGAGCGCAACGCGACAGAGCTGTATTCTCGATTAGGAAAAAGTTCTAATCCAGCGTCTGAAACGCAGCGTCGGACCAATCAGAATGCTATAATCTATCACGTGCCGCTGACCTGCAGTTTAGCCAGTATCCTATTGATGAAGAAAAGTTGCTGTCAGGAGCTTTCCGTTTGTGGCAGGTGACTGGAAGTCAGTGGCAAGTCAGGTAAGAATGGTCTAGCTATATAATATAAAGCTATAGAAAGAATGGCCTAGCTATAACTAGCTATAGAAAGAATGGACTAGCTACAACTAGTTTCTATCGAGTGACGACAATTATCCACATATTGATATGATAGGTTGGAGAAGGAGCAACCTCAGAACACTGTTGCAAAAAGTGGAAGACACTGAGGGATCGGTATGCAAGGGAACTGAAGAAGAAGAGTCCCAAGAGGATGCAGGTCCATGGTTATTTCATGCTGGCCACTGTTTTCTGTCATCATTTTTACACATCGTTTGTGAACATTGAATTCCCCAAGAACCCTATTCCCCACCACCTACCAATTATCATGAATATGTAAAATAATTATTTTAAGCCAATTTTGTGTACTGATATGTTGAAAATATTTACTAGACAATTTATTATTAGCACTGTGTTTATGTATGCTAAAACATAGTTGTATTGCCAGGGGACTTCTCCAGCTGTGCTTGAGAAGTAGTCCCTGAAGGCATCTCTCGTGGAAGCAGCGGATTGTGAATACCTCAAGATCAATTGGACTTTATATAATGTACAAGGTACAAAGGGGGGGGGGGGGGTGGAACTCTGCTGCTTCCAGCACATGATATGGACTCCATCCAGTACATGGCTCCTCGTCGATGGTACAAACTGTTTATCGTCCTGTACGAAAGTTGAAGGTCAGTGAGGTCTGCAAAATCATAGAGGATACTTCATGACAGAGAGACCCAACAAATTATAATTTTTTTAGCACTATACTTGTGAGTTGCCTGTAGCAAGAAATCTCAGAGCGAGTGCCAACCTTTCACCTGGGAGCTCTGACAGAGCTGTCATGACTGTGATGGGTCAGGTATGGATTGACCTATATATATATAATTAGGTAACTTTAATTATTTACACTATGGCACATACCAAGCATACCTCAGCTAAAAGAGAGTCAAACCTCTCCCTAGACACCGTCAAATATCTGAAATGACTGGGTCAGACAGCTTGTAGGAGATTGTTCTAATCTCCATGCTGGGTACAGCGAGCGAATATAGGGCGTTCTCACATCCTTCTCTTCCGCTTTCTTCGTCTCCTACTAGCCAATAGCAAGATTAAATCAAACTCTTCTTCGCTGTTGCTGTCAGTGCTGTCACTTTTGTTATGCGCGGTTCGAAATGAATAGGGTCAAAGGTCAATTGGCAAACGACACTGGCCGAGCGGAGCGTTGCGTTATTTATGTTGTGAACCGACAAACTCAACGCAATGCAATGCAACGCAACGCTCCGCTCGACCAGCGTCGTGTTGTGAATCAGCCTTTAGACGAGCAAATGAATAGACGAGCAAATGAAAACAGCACGAAGCGAAGGAACTGGAAGCGCGTGGTTTGGCAATAGCACGTGGTTGATTCACGAATGCGCAAGTGCGTAAAAAAATGACGCACTAGAATAAAACATTTGGAAAGGGATACCTTTCGGCGTTTTATTTGCGTTTGTTCTCATTGTCCGTTGGGTTTTCTATCCGATCATTCCACGTTTCTTTTTTTCACAAAAGCGTAACATTGCCGTTTGAACGGGCATGGAACTGGAACTTTTTTTTTTGTCTCCTACTGTAGTAGTAGCACATGTAGTGGTAACACATGTAGTAGTAGTACTATAAGATGTAAAAATGTGAAATAATGAAATACTGAAGGGATTATTATTTTATTATTATTATTGTTGTTGTTTGTTGTTGTTGTTGTTATTTTGATGCCCCTCCCCCTGTTTGTGTGAAGTCATGTACCTGCTGTACGCTAAGCTGGAGGAGGAGCACGGCCTCTCCAGACACGCCATGTCGGTGTACGAGCGAGCCACCACAGCCGTTCCTGCTGACCAACAGCTGGAGGTAATGGTTGCCCATGCACTGTGTTGTTGTTGTTGTTGTTGTTGTAGTAGTTGTTGTTGTTGTAGTTGTTGTAGTAGTAGTTGTTGTTGTTGTAATAGTAGTAGTAGTAGTTGTTGTTGTTGTAATTGTTGTTGTAGTTGTTGTAGTAGTTGTTGTAGTAGTTGTTGTTGTTGTAGTTGTTGTAGTAGTATTTGTTGTTGTTGTTGTAAAAGAATCCTTCTCAGCACATGCCAGTTTTGAACATGAATATCATTAGGAAGTCACCTACCAAACAGGTTGGGACAGCAGTGTGTTCGGATAACTGATAGCTTCCTGGGCAGTCGACTGTCCAGCTTTGCATTCCAACGCTACTCGCGCTAAACTTCGCCCATTCCACACAATATCACCTTCTTGAGCTCACATCGATATTGAGGACAACTTTTTGCCTCTTTTGAAGAGATCTAGCTGTGCTCTCTGCTTCGACACTGAGCAAGAAGGATCAAGGGAAACTGCTGGACGAGGTTCCACATTAGGCTGACAGTATTCCTTGTATGCATGCGCAGAGGAAAAATAAAGAAAACAAGAAGTACACCGAATGTAGTCGGCATTTCTGAGGTGTCATTGTGGGTGTGGCTTCCTCTATAGTTCAGTTGACCGGCGTGTTCGGATAAATGATGTTTGTAGAAGTGTCCTCCTACTATGCATCATGTGAGGACAAGTAAATCATTAGAAGTGCTCTGTGTGGCCAAGAAATGCTTCTCACCTCTTTGCATGTCAGATATGCACACTTGAGCATGTAACTTCTATGTACTGTTGCTGTTGTTGTTGTTTGTTGCCTTGTCTCCAGATGTTCAACATTTACCTGAAGCGAGCGGCAGAGTTTTTTGGTGTGGTCCAGACCAGAGAGATCTACGAGAAAGCCATCGAGATCCTTCCCGATGAAGGAGCCCGGTAAGGAAGAACAATGGATGACCTGAGTGTCACGACACTCGAGTTTTAAACAGCATCACACACTGTCCACTTACTTAGTCAATAACACACTGTCCACTTACTTAGTCTATCACACACTAGCCACTTACTTAGCACACTAGCCACTTACTTAGTCCATCACACACTAGCCACTTACTTAAGTCTATCACACACTAGCCACTTACTTAGTCCATCAACACACTAGCCACTTACTTACTCTATCACACACTAGCCACTTACTTAGTCTATCACACACTAGCCACTTACTTACTCTATCACACACTAGCCACTTACTTAGTCTATCACACACTAGCCACTTACTTAGTCTATCACACACTAGCCACTTACTTACTCTATCACACACTAGCCACTTACTTAGTCCATCACACACTAGCCACTTACTTACTCTATCACACACTAGCCACTTACTTAGTCTATCACATACTAGCCACTTACTTAGTCTATCACATACTAGCCACTTACTAAAGGCCTGTCCACACTGCACAATAACTGGATGCGCATTGAGACACACTAGCTACCAAGAGAGTCTCAATGCGCGTCCAGTCACGGGCGTCGCGTCCACACTGACATGACAATAAACCGAACGCGCATAAAAACCACTCCCCCTCCAAGAAAACTGCACCACGTCACAATGCACAATGGATACGGTGTGTTGTTGATTTCTTCTGTTATGGACGAGATACCTACAGACGCGAAGGAAGCATATGCTGCAGAGGAGAAGAAGGATTTATAAATAGAAAAAGGCAATACAGTAGACGGATGGCGCTCCATGAACTCCATAAAAGAAGGCTGCGGCGGTAAAATTTTCGAAGTCTATTTTAGCTATAATAGTATTTAGCTTGATCTTGCCTGCTATAGGTCCTTTGATTGTGGCAATGATGGCTGACTACCAGCATCCATCTGTGCGCCAGGTTTGGTGCAAGCCACGCAGTAAGCACTGGTGGGAATCAGCTACAACTTCATAAATGATTCTGTTTATATTTTAATGGACAGGCCTTTAGTCCATCACACACTAGCCACTTACTTAGTCCATCACACACTGTCCACTTACTTAGTCCGATCTTGAGAAGTAATTGCTGGATATCGAGTGACCTCTGTCTGACCTTGCCAATTATACCACTCTATGTTGGTGATCACAGGGTTTCCTTCTTGGCTCCTCACTAGACTGGCAGAAAAATTGTTAACTTGCAGCTGCAGCTTGATCGCCATAAGCTTCCATCTCTGCTCTGCCGGTGGCCCGTCTCATAAGCATTTAGTGTGTGCTGTTTGAGTTTTGCAATTGCTGCACTTCATGTGGTATACTAGACACTTCCTGCAGTATCCCACACACCTCCTGTAGAATACTGACTTGGTGCCATAGCTTCTTTAATTTAATAATCATGTTGCCAATGTATCGTGGATCTTGAACAAGTTCAATTATTCTGAAGCTACCTGTGAAATTTAATAATTGGCTCCTACTGATTACAGTGTCTCCTATAATAGACATTGAAGTGTATAAAGTTCAAGGTTTAAATAGCGTTTTATGTGGAGATTTTGCTTTGTGAGGGGAAACAGGTGTGTGGGTTGGAATTAATTGCGACATGTTCTTATGCTACTTCACAGAACTAAAAAAAAAAAAAAATTAATGTGTGTGAGTTGGGGGAGGGGGAGGGATTTCCTGGTCTTCCCCCCCCCCCCCCCCCCCCCCCCCTGCCTGCTTTAAGAACACAAACATCCTTGATACGATACCTGCATACTGCGTACACTTCGAGAGAAGAAATCGCTTTCAATACGTTCACTATGCCTCTTCTCACCCTCCGTCCCACTGCGGGACACTCCGGTCAGTGGAGACAATCGGAACCCCTCAGAGCATCACCAGATTCAGCCATTTTTAAAAACTGACAGGAAAGGATGATTACTCTGTTCATCCACATGCTCCAGGGCTGCATGGCTGACAGGAAAGGATGATTACTCTGGTCATCCACATGCTCCAGGGCTGCATGGCTGACAGGAAAGGATGATTACTCTGGTCATCCACATGCTCCAGGGCTGCATGGCTGACAGGAAAGGATGATTACTCTGTTCATCCACATGTTCCAGGGCTGCATGGCTGACAGGAAAGGATGATTACTCTGTTCATCCACATGTTCCAGGGATGCATGGCTGACATGAAAGAATGATTACTCTGCTCATCCACATGCTCCAGGGCTGCATGGCTGACAGGAAAGGATGATTACTCTGTTCATCCACATGCTCCAGGGATGCATGGCTGACAGGAAAGGATGATTACTCTGGTCATCCACATGCTCCAGGGATGCATGGCTGACAGGAAAGGATGATTACTCTGTTCATCCACATGTTCCAGGGCTGCATGGCTGGTAGGAAAGGATGATTACTCTGTTCATCCACATGCTCCAGGGATGCAGGAAAGGATGATTACTCTGTTCATCCACATGCTCCAGGGCTGCATGGCTGACAGGAAAGGATGATTACTCTGGTCATCCACATGCTCCAGGGCTGCATGGCTGACATGAAAGAATGATTACTCTGCTCATCCACATGCTCCAGGGCTGCATGGCTGACAGGAAAGGATGATTACTCTGTTCATCCACATGCTCCAGGGATGCATGGCTGACAGGAAAGGATGATTACTCTGGTCATCCACATGCTCCAGGGATGCATGGCTGACAGGAAAGGATGATTACTCTGTTCATCCACATGTTCCAGGGCTGCATGGCTGGTAGGAAAGGATGATTACTCTGTTCATCCACATGCTCCAGGGATGCAGGAAAGGATGATTACTCTGTTCATCCACATGCTCCAGGGCTGCATGGCTGACAGGAAAGGATGATTACTCTGGTCATCCACATGCTCCAGGGCTGCATGGCTGACAGGAAAGGATGATTACTCTGGTCATCCACATGCTCCAGGGCTGCATGGCTGACAGGAAAGGATGATTACTCTGTTCATCCACATGTTCCAGGGCTGCATGGCTGACAGGAAAGGATGATTACTCTGTTCATCCACATGTTCCAGGGATGCATGGCTGACAGGAAAGGATGATTACTCTGTTCATCCACATGCTCCAGGGATGCATGGCTGACAGGAAAGGATGATTACACTGGTCATCCACATGTTCCAGGGATGCATGGCTGACAGGAAAGGATGATTACTCTGTTCATCCACATGTTCCAGGGATGCATGGCTGACAGGAAAGGATGATTACTCTGTTCATCCACATGCTCCAGGGATGCATGGCTGACAGGAAAGGATGATTACTCTGTTCATCCACATGTTCCAGGGATGCATGGCTGACATGAAAGGATGATTACTCTGTTCATCCACATGTTCCAGGGCTGCATGGCTGACAGGAAAGGATGATTACTCTGTTCATCCACATGCTCCAGGGCTGCATGGCTGACAGGAAAGGATGATTACTCTGTTCATCCACATGTTCCAGGGCTGCATGGCTGACAGGAAAGGATGATTACTCTGTTCATCCACATGCTCCAGGGATGCATGGCTGACAGGAAAGGATGATTACTCTGTTCATCCACATGTTCCAGGGCTGCATGGCTGACAGGAAAGGATGATTACTCTGTTCATCCACATGTTCCAGGGCTGCATGGCTGACAGGAAAGGATGATTACTCTGTTCATCCACATGTTCCAGGGCTGCATGGCTGACAGGAAAGGATGATTACTCTGTTCATCCACATGTTCCAGGGCTGCATGGCTGACAGGAAAGGATGATTACTCTGTTCATCCACATGTTCCAGGGCTGCATGGCTGACAGGAAAGGATGATTACTCTGTTCATCCACATGCTCCAGGGATGCATGGCTGACAGGAAAGGATGATTACTCTGTTCATCCACATGTTCCAGGGATGCATGGCTGACAGGAAAGGATGATTACTCTGTTCATCCACATGTTCCAGGGCTGCATGGCTGACAGGAAAGGATGATTACTCTGTTCATCCACATGTTCTAGGGCTGCATGGCTGACAGGAAAGGATGATTACTCTGTTCATCCACATGCTCCAGGGATGCATGGCCGACATGAAAGGATGATTACTCTGTTCATCCACATGCTCCAGGGATGCATGGCTGACAGGAAAGGATGATTACTCTGTTCATCCACATGCTCCAGGGATGCATGGCTGACAGGAAAGGATGATTACTCAGTTCATCCACATACTCCAGGGATGCATGGCTGACAGGAAAGGATGATTACTCTGTTCATCCACATGTTCCAGGGCTGCATGGCTGACAGGAAAGGATGATTACTCTGGTCATCCACATGCTCCAAGGCTGCATGGCTGACATGAAAGGATGATTACTCTGTTCATCCACATGCTCCAGGGCTGCATGGCTGACAGGAAAGGATGATTACTCTGTTCATCCACATGTTCCAGGGATGCATGGCTGACAGTAAAGGATGATTACTCTGGTCATCCACATGCTCCAGGGCTGCATGGCTGACAGGAAAGGATGATTACTCTGTTCATCCACATGCTCCAGGGATGCATGGCTGACAGGAAAGGATGATTACTCTGTTCATCCACATGCTCCAGGGATGCATGGCTGACAGGAAAGGATGATTACTCTGTTCATCCACATGTTCCAGGGATGCATGGCTGACAGGAAAGGATGATTACTCTGTTCATCCACATGTTCCAGGGCTGCATGGCTGACAGGAAAGGATGATTACTCTGTTCATCCACATGCTCCAGGGCTGCATGGCTGACAGGAAAGGATGATTACTCTGGTCATCCACATGTTCCAGGGCTGCATGGCTGACAGGAAAGGATGATTACTCTGGTCATCCACATGTTCCAGGGATGCATGGCTGACAGGAAAGGATGATTACTCTGTTCATCCACATGTTCTGGCTTTTATCTTTCCCTTTGCTCGCCACTCGATGCCTAAGCTAGCTTACTTTTAATCATTATTCTATTCCTCAACGCTTGAGCTGCTTACTTATTGTCATTATTATTACTGTATTATTATTGTTGTCGTCGTCGTCATCATTATTAAAATTGTTATTATTTTATTTTTATTTTTTGTTATTATTATTATTATTATTATTATTATTATTATTATTATTATTATTATTATTATTATTATTATTATTATTATTATTATTATTATTATTATTATTAAAAATCAGATCAGTTGTTATTATTATTATTATTACTATTATTATTATTATTATTAATACTATTATTATTATTATTATTAATTTATTATTGTTAATTTTATTTGCCTTGCTCATGCACATGATGTCTGCATCTCCTCCCACATTCAGGAAGATGTGCCTGAGGTACGCTCACCTGGAGACCAAGCTTGGCGAGGTGGAGCGTGCTCGCACTGTCTACAGCCATGGGTCCCAAATGAGTGACCCCAGGACAGCCAAGTCCTATTGGAAGGCCTGGCAGGAGTTTGAGGTGCGCTATGGCAACGAGGATACCTTCAGGGAGATGCTGAGGATCAAGAGGAGCATACAGGCGCAATATAATACACACGTGAGAAGCTTCTTCCCCAGCCAACATTTTATCTCTTTCTATCTCTCTTTGCTTTTCTCTCCCCCTCCTTCCATATCAAATAATCCGCCATACTGCCAGGGGGTGTTCCAGAATGTTCCTTGGTAAGAGTTTCCACCCTAGTCTTGCTGGGTCATCCCCAACTGAGACAGTTTAGACAAACACTTGATCCTCTCCTAGGGTTGTACAGGTTACGACAAATTCGCTATATGAAGAAGGTGGTCCATTGTGTACACTACACTTCATCACCTACAAGTCGATTGCATGGTTCACAGCTAATGTTGCATTAAATACTTTGACTTCAATCCTTCCATTTGTACACAATAGTGTTTGTGTGGCGAGAAGTTGACTTAATTAACTCGAGTTATGTAATTAGCTCGAGTTATGTAACTAATATCAGCTTCTGGTAAACTAGGACTACTAGCTGACATGCTACACTATCTGCTGGAAAACATTCACTACTGGATGAATGCTGCATCACTATTAGCTCACTACGTATGTCACTACTCACTCACTAGGTATGTCACTACTAGCTCACTAGGTATGTCACTACTAGCTCACTAGGTATGTCACTACTCACTCACTAGGTATGTCACTACTAGCTCACTAGGTATGTCACTACTAGCTCACTAGGTATGTCACTACTAGCTCACTAGGTATGTCTCTACTAGCTCACTAGGTATGTCACTACTAGCTCACTAGGTATGTCTCTACTAGCTCACTAGGTATGTCACTACTAGCTCACTAGGTATGTCACTACTAGCTCACTAGGTATGCCACTACTAGCTCACTAGGTATGTCACTACTAGCTCACTAGGTATGTCACTACTAGCTCACTAGGTATGCCACTACTAGCTCACTAGGTATGTCACTACTAGCTCACTAGGTATGCCACTACTAGCTCACTAGGTATGTCACTACTAGCTCACTAGGTATGTCACTACTAGCTCACTAGGTATGTCACTACTAGCTCACTAGGTATGTCACTACTAGCTCACTAGGTATGCCACTACTAGCTCACTAGGTATGTCACTACTAGCTCACTAGGTATGTCACTACTAGCTCACTAGGTATGTCACTACTCACTCACTAGGTATGTTACTACTAGCTCACTAGGTATGTCACTACTAGCTCACTAGGTATGTCACTACTAGCTCACTAGGTATGTTACTACTAGCTCACTAGGTATGTCACTACTAGCTCACTAGGTATGTCACTACTAGCTCACTAGGTATGTCACTACTAGCTCACTAGGTATGCCACTACTAGCTCACTAGGTATGTCACTACTAGCTCACTAGGTATGTCACTACTAGCTCACTAGGTATGTCACTACTAGCTCACTAGGTATGCCACTACTAGCTCACTAGGTATGTCACTACTAGCTCACTAGGTATGCCACTACTAGCTCACTAGGTATGCCACTACTAGCTCACTAGGTATGCCACTACTAGCTCACTAGGTATGTCACTACTAGCTCACTAGGTATGTCACTACTAGCTCACTAGGTATGTCACTACTAGCTCACTAGGTATGCCACTACTAGCTCACTAGGTATGTCACTACTCACTCACTAGGTATGTCACTACTCACTCACTAGGTATGACACTACTAGCTCACTAGGTATGCCACTACTAGCTCACTAGGTATGTCACTACTAGCTCACTAGGTATGTCACTACTAGCTCACTAGGTATGTCTCTACTAGCTCACTAGGTATGTCACTACTAGCTCACTAGGTATGTCACTACTAGCTCACTAGGTATGTCACTACTAGCTCACTAGGTATGTCACTACTAGCTCACTAGGTATGCCACTACTAGCTCACTAGGTATGCCACTACTAGCTCACTAGGTATGTCACTACTAGCTCACTAGGTATGTCTATACTAGCTCACTAGGTATGCCACTACTAGCTCACTAGGTATGTCACTACTAGCTCACTAGGTATGTCACTACTAGCTCACTAGGTATGTCACTACTAGCTCACTAGGTATGTCACTACTAGTTCACTAGGTATGTCTCTACTAGCTCACTAGGTATGCCACTACTAGCTCACTAGGTATGTCACTACTAGCTCACTAGGTATGTCACTACTAGTTCACTAGGTATGTCTCTACTAGCTCACTAGGTATGTCACTACTAGCTCACTAGGTATGTGTCTACTAGCTCACTAGGTATGTCACTACTAGCTCACTAGGTATGTCACTACTAGCTCACTAGGTATGTCACTACTAGCTCACTAGGTATGTCACTACTAGCTCACTAGGTATGTCACTACTAGCTCACTAGGTATGTCACTACTAGCTCACTAGGTATGCCACTACTAGCTCACTAGGTATGTCACTACTAGCTCACTAGGTATGTCACTACTAGCTCACTAGGTATGTCACTACTAGCTCACTAGGTATGTCACTACTAGCTCACTAGGTATGTCACTACTAGCTCACTAGGTATGTCACTACTAGCTCACTAGGTATGTCACTACTAGCTCACTAGGTATGTCACTACTAGCTCACTAGGTATGCCACTACTAGCTCACTAGGTATGCCACTACTAGCTCACTAGGTATGTCACTACTAGCTCACTAGGTATGTCACTACTAGCTCACTAGGTATGTCACTACTAGCTCACTAGGTATGTCACTACTAGCTCACTAGGTATGTCACTACTAGCTCACTAGGTATGACACTACTAGCTCACTAGGTATGCCACTACTAGCTCACTAGGTATGTCACTACTAGCTCACTAGGTATGTCACTACTAGCTCACTAGGTATGTCACTACTAGCTCACTAGGTATGTCACTACTAGCTCACTAGGTATGTCACTACTAGCTCACTAGGTATGTCACTACTAGCTCACTAGGTATGTCACTACTAGCTCACTAGGTATGTCACTACTAGCTCACTAGGTATGCCACTACTAGCTCACTAGGTATGTCACTACTAGCTCACTAGGTATGTCACTACTAGCTCACTAGGTATGTCACTACTAGCTCACTAGGTATGTCACTACTAGCTCACTAGGTATGTCACTACTAGCTCACTAGGTATGTCACTACTAGCTCACTAGGTATGTCACTACTAGCTCACTAGGTATGTCACTACTAGCTCACTAGGTATGCCACTACTAGCTCACTAGGTATGCCACTACTAGCTCACTAGGTATGTCACTACTAGCTCACTAGGTATGTCACTACTAGCTCACTAGGTATGTCACTACTAGCTCACTAGGTATGTCACTACTAGCTCACTAGGTATGTCACTACTAGCTCACTAGGTATGTCACTACTAGCTCACTAGGTATGTCACTACTAGCTCACTAGGTATGTCTCTACTAGCTCACTAGGTATGTCTCTACTAGCTCACTAGGTATGTCACTACTAGCTCACTAGGTATGTCACTATTAGCTCACTAGGTATGTCACTACTAGCTCACTAGGTATGTCACTACTAGCTCACTAGGTATGCCACTACTAGCTCACTAGGTATGCCACTACTAGCTCACTAGGTATGTCACTACTAGCTCACTAGGTATGCCACTACTAGCTCACTAGGTATGTCTCTACTAGCTCACTAGGTATGCCACTACTAGCTCACTAGGTATGTCACTACTAGCTCACTAGGTATGTCACTACTAGCTCACTAGGTATGCCACTACTAGCTCACTAGGTATGTCACTACTAGCTCACTAGGTATGCCACTACTAGCTCACTAGGTATGCCACTACTAGCTCACTAGGTATGCCACTACTAGCTCACTAGGTATGTCACTACTAGCTCACTAGGTATGTCACTACTAGCTCACTAGGTATGCCACTACTAGCTCACTAGGTATGTCACTACTAGCTCACTAGGTATGTCACTACTAGCTCACTAGGTATGTCTATACTAGCTCACTAGGTATGCCACTACTAGCTCACTAGGTATGTCACTACTAGCTCACTAGGTATGTCACTACTAGTTCACTAGGTATGTCTCTACTAGCTCACTAGGTATGTCACTACTAGCTCACTAGGTATGTGTCTACTAGCTCACTAGGTATGTCACTACTAGCTCACTAGGTATGTCACTACTAGCTCACTAGGTATGTCACTACTAGCTCACTAGGTATGTCACTACTAGCTCACTAGGTATGTCACTACTAGCTCACTAGGTATGCCACTACTAGCTCACTAGGTATGCCACTACTAGCTCACTAGGTATGTCACTACTAGCTCACTAGGTATGTCACTACTCACTCACTAGGTATGTCACTACTAGCTCACTAGGTATGCCACTACTAGCTCACTAGGTATGTCACTACTAGCTCACTAGGTATGTCTCTACTAGCTCACTAGGTATGTCACTACTAGCTCACTAGGTATGTCACTACTAGCTCACTAGGTATGCCACTACTAGCTCACTAGGTATGTCACTACTAGCATGTCTCTACTAGCTCACTAGGTATGTCTCTACTAGCTCACTAGGTATGTCACTACTAGCTCACTAGGTATGTCACTACTAGCTCACTAGGTATGCCACTACTAGCTCACTAGGTATGCCACTACTAGCTCACTAGGTATGTCACTACTAGCTCACTAGGTATGTCACTACTAGCTCACTAGGTATGTCACTACTAGCTCACTAGGTATGTCACTACTAGCTCACTAGGTATGTCACTACTAGCTCACTAGGTATGTCACTACTAGCTCACTAGGTATGTCACTACTAGCTCACTAGGTATGCCACTACTAGCTCACTAGGTATGTCTCTACTAGCTCACTAGGTATGTCACTACTAGCTCACTAGGTATGTCACTACTAGCTCACTAGGTATGTCACTACTAGCTCACTAGGTATGTCTCTACTAGCTCACTAGGTATGTCTCTACTAGCTCACTAGGTATGTCACTACTAGCTCACTAGGTATGTCACTATTAGCTCACTAGGTATGTCACTACTAGCTCACTAGGTATGTCACTACTAGCTCACTAGGTATGCCACTACTAGCTCACTAGGTATGCCACTACTAGCTCACTAGGTATGTCACTACTAGCTCACTAGGTATGCCACTACTAGCTCACTAGGTATGTCTCTACTAGCTCACTAGGTATGCCACTACTAGCTCACTAGGTATGTCACTACTAGCTCACTAGGTATGTCACTACTAGCTCACTAGGTATGCCACTACTAGCTCACTAGGTATGTCACTACTAGCTCACTAGGTATGCCACTACTAGCTCACTAGGTATGCCACTACTAGCTCACTAGGTATGTCACTACTAGCTCACTAGGTATGCCACTACTAGCTCACTAGGTATGCCACTACTAGCTCACTAGGTATGCCACTACTAGCTCACTAGGTATGTCACTACTAGCTCACTAGGTATGTCACTACTAGCTCACTAGGTATGCCACTACTAGCTCACTAGGTATGTCACTACTAGCTCACTAGGTATGTCACTACTAGCTCACTAGGTATGTCTATACTAGCTCACTAGGTATGCCACTACTAGCTCACTAGGTATGTCACTACTAGCTCACTAGGTATGTCACTACTAGCTCACTAGGTATGTCACTACTAGCTCACTAGGTATGTCTATACTAGCTCACTAGGTATGCCACTACTAGCTCACTAGGTATGTCACTACTAGCTCACTAGGTATGTCACTACTAGTTCACTAGGTATGTCTCTACTAGCTCACTAGGTATGTCACTACTAGCTCACTAGGTATGTGTCTACTAGCTCACTAGGTATGTCACTACTAGCTCACTAGGTATGTCACTACTAGCTCACTAGGTATGTCTCTACTAGCTCACTAGGTATGTCACTACTAGCTCACTAGGTATGTCACTACTAGCTCACTAGGTATGTCACTACTAGCTCACTAGGTATGTCACTACTAGCTCACTAGGTATGTCACTACTAGCTCACTAGGTATGTCACTACTAGCTCACTAGGTATGTCACTACTAGCTCACTAGGTATGTCACTACTAGCTCACTAGGTATGCCACTACTAGCTCACTAGGTATGCCACTACTAGCTCACTAGGTATGTCACTACTAGCTCACTAGGTATGTCACTACTAGCTCACTAGGTATGTCACTACTAGCTCACTAGGTATGTCACTACTAGCTCACTAGGTATGTCACTACTAGCTCACTAGGTATGACACTACTAGCTCACTAGGTATGCCACTACTAGCTCACTAGGTATGTCACTACTAGCTCACTAGGTATGTCACTACTAGCTCACTAGGTATGTCACTACTAGCTCACTAGGTATGTCACTACTAGCTCACTAGGTATGTCACTACTAGCTCACTAGGTATGTCACTACTAGCTCACTAGGTATGTCACTACTAGCTCACTAGGTATGTCACTACTAGCTCACTAGGTATGCCACTACTAGCTCACTAGGTATGTCACTACTAGCTCACTAGGTATGTCACTACTAGCTCACTAGGTATGTCACTACTAGCTCACTAGGTATGTCACTACTAGCTCACTAGGTATGTCACTACTAGCTCACTAGGTATGTCACTACTAGCTCACTAGGTATGTCACTACTAGCTCACTAGGTATGTCACTACTAGCTCACTAGGTATGTCACTACTAGCTCACTAGGTATGCCACTACTAGCTCACTAGGTATGTCACTACTAGCTCACTAGGTATGTCACTACTAGCTCACTAGGTATGCCACTACTAGCTCACTAGGTATGTCACTACTAGCTCAATAGGTATGCCACTACTAGCTCACTAGGTATGTCACTACTAGCTCACTAGGTATGTCACTACTAGCTCACTAGGTATGCCACTACTAGCTCACTAGGTATGCCACTACTAGCTCACTAGGTATGCCACTACTAGCTCACTAGGTATGTCACTACTAGCTCACTAGGTATGTCACTACTAGCTCACTAGGTATGTCACTACTAGCTCACTAGGTATGTCACTACTAGCTCACTAGGTATGTCACTACTAGCTCACTAGGTATGTCACTACTAGCTCACTAGGTATGTCACAACTAGCTCACTAGGTATGCCACTACTAGCTCACTAGGTATGCCACTACTAGCTCACTAGGTATGCCACTACTAGCTCACTAGGTATGCCACTACTAGCTCACTAGGTATGTCACTACTAGCTCACTAGGTATGCCACTACTAGCTCACTAGGTATGTCACTACTAGCTCACTAGGTATGTCACTACTAGCTCACTAGGTATGCCACTACTAGCTCACTAGGTATGCCACTACTAGCTCACTAGGTATGCCACTACTAGCTCACTAGGTATGTCACTACTAGCTCACTAGGTATGTCACTACTAGCTCACTAGGTATGTCACTACTAGCTCACTAGGTATGCCACTACTAGCTCACTAGGTATGCCACTACTAGCTCACTAGGTATGTCACTACTCACTCACTAGGTATGTCACTACTCACTCACTAGGTATGACACTACTAGCTCACTAGGTATGCCACTACTAGCTCACTAGGTATGCCACTACTAGCTCACTAGGTATGTCACTACTAGCTCACTAGGTATGTCACTACTAGCTCACTAGGTATGTCACTACTAGCTCACTAGGTATGTCACTACTAGCTCACTAGGTATGTCACTACTAGCTCACTAGGTATGTCACTACTAGCTCACTAGGTATGTCACTACTAGCTCACTAGGTATGCCACTACTAGCTCACTAGGTATGTCACTACTAGCTCACTAGGTATGACACTACTAGCTCACTAGGTATGTTACTAGCTCACTAGGTATGTCACTACTAGCTCACTAGGTATGTCACTACTAGCTCACTAGGTATGTCACTACTAGCTCACTAGGTATGTCACTACTAGCTCACTAGGTATGTCACTACTAGCTCACTAGGTATGTTACTAGCTCACTAGGTATGTCACTACTAGCTCACTAGGTATGTCACTACTAGCTCACTAGGTATGTCTCTACTAGCTCACTAGGTATGTCACTACTAGCTCACTAGGTATGTCACTACTAGCTCACTAGGTATGCCACTACTAGCTCACTAGGTATGCCACTACTAGCTCACTAGGTATGCCACTACTAGCTCACTAGGTATGTCACTACTAGCTCACTAGGTATGTCACTACTAGCTCACTAGGTATGTCACTACTAGCTCACTAGGTATGTCTCTACTAGCTCACTAGGTATGTCACTACTAGCTCACCAGGTATGCCACTACTAGCTCACTAGGTATGCCACTACTAGCTCACTAGGTATGTCTCTACTAGCTCACTAGGTATGCCACTACTAGCTCACTAGGTATGCCACTACTAGCTCACTAGGTATGTCACTACTAGCTCACTAGGTATGTCACTACTAGCTCACTAGGTATGCCACTACTAGCTCACTAGGTATGTCTCTACTAGCTCACTAGGTATGTCACTACTAGCTCACTAGGTATGCCACTACTAGCTCACTAGGTATGTCACTACTAGCTCACTAGGTATGTCACTACTAGCTCACTAGGTATGTCACTACTAGCTCACTAGGTATGCCACTACTAGCTCACTAGGTATGTCACTACTAGCTCACTAGGTATGTCACTACTAGCTCACTAGGTATGTCACTACTAGCTCACTAGGTATGTTACTAGCTCACTAGGTATGTCACTACTAGCTCACTAGGTATGCCACTACTAGCTCACTAGGTATGTCACTACTACATAGCTAGTACTACAGTCTAGCTGCTACAACTACCAAAGATTTGAGTAAGGATCTGCAAGGGCTCTGTTTGCTGGATCATCTCCACACATCTGAGGTTGTGTCTTCTCTCCTTGTTTATAAAATCTTTCTTCCTTACCTTTGTTCTCCCCTCCCTCCCCCTCTCTCTCTGTGTGTGTGTGTATTACCAGCACATGTGCTTATTGTTCCAGGTCAACTTCATGTCAGCTCAGATGTTGGCAGCTGCTTCTAAGGAGATTGAGGCCACAGGTGAGTAGATTAGTGGGCCAGTTCCGTTGTTTTCTTCGTGGTTGTTAGCATAAATGATATGATTGGTCTAGTTTTCTGGGGGCTCCAAGGTACTGTATACTCCCAGAGTGACCCTGTACCTGACCAATCAAACTCCTCTACACATCTCCAAAGTGGTCATCAGCATTTTTGTGTTAGGGCTGACACCACCTGCCGTAGCTAGCCCGCACCCGACACTGACAGAAGCCACAGGTGGTATAAGAGCGTACTTACAAGCCTGCAGTAGCTAAACCACACCCAACACTGACGGAAGCCAGCTTGAAGTGATTGTACCTTTTATTGTCAAGCAGAAAATAGCAGAAAGAAGATGAGGACATTTGTTACCAATTGCAAATTTGATGGCCTATTTTAGATTGCCCCACAAATATTTATTCAGTTTTTTTGGTGTAGTAATCGAGCGCTAGCTACAGACCTGCCAACTGTCCTGCATCTGACGGGACAGTTCTGCATTCATACCCACTATGAATAAAACCACACCCACTACATTTATGACCCCCACTCTGCATGTGACCACACCCCAATGTTGACGATCCATCACATCTAACGGCCTTGTCTATTGCCAGGTGAGAGTGTGGATGAGATGCGGTTGCTAGAGGAACAGGCCAGGAAAATGGCAGAGGAGGCTAATAGTGACCAACCCAAACAAAAGAATGTCCTCTTCGTGAAGTAAGATGGCACTCACTAGCTAAGAAGGAACTGATCTTAATAGTTTCAATTTTTAATATATGTATATATATGTAGTTAAAATCCTCTCCACAAATATTAACTAGTAAGGGTGTGGTTGAAGGGGTGTAGCTTCCATCATGAGTATTATTCCCAGCATGAACTCTTCTCGTTTGTCACCATCTGTGAATGATTCTTTAACGCTTCAAAAATATCCTTCTATTAAAATGGTATTCAAGATGGCCACTATTTTTTTGTCCTCTTACGCTATTTAGCAGTATGCTCCCCTCGTAGTGTATATAAACTGCTTGCCTTACACAACAATCTACCCTCTCACATCCTAGTAAATTGCCACACTAGGAAATTGTCTTGTAAGTTGTCACATTAGTAAATTGTATAAATTGTCACAATTGTAAATTGTCACACTAGTAAATTGTTACATTAGTAAATTGTCAGGTTAGTAAATTGTCAAACTTGTAAGTTGTCAGTAAATTATCATGTTAGTAAATTGTCACAATAGTGAATTATCATGTTTGTAAGTTGTCATGCTAGTAAATTGTCACGCTAGTAGGTTCTGTAAATTGTCAGGCTGACATTTTGTCACACTAGTAGTAAATCGTATGGTTCTTGCCTTTTGATTGGGTAGCTTCAAAATGTCACAACCCATTACATCATCATGATGACATCAATGTATATATACAGATCAGTTACTGAAATATGCTTTCACCTCATGTCAGGGCTAGAGAACTGAGAAACAGCTAGAATTAGGGCATGGGCAGTAGCTAGGACAATGACTAGGACAGGAGCTAGGGCAATGGCTAGGATTAGGCAAGAAAAGTAGCTAGGGCAATGGCTAGAATTAGAGCAGTGGCTAGGGCAATGACTAGGATTAGGGAAAGGGAAGTGGGATTAGGGTGGGAGCTAAGGCAATGGCTAGGGAAGTAGCTAGGGCAATGGCTAACAATAGGGCAGGAGCTATGGCAATGGCTAGGGTCAGGGCATTAGCTAAGGCAACGGCTACAGTTGCCACACTAGCTAACACTGCCCATGTTGTCAAGCTATTGCAATGCCAGTACTTTTGTTGCATTCTTGTGGTATTGGAATGTCTTCAAAACTTCCTGCCCGCTCTGTAAGATGACTTTCATATCTCTCTGGTGCAGGAGTGACTCAGCCTCGGCAGAGATGGAGGAGCTGGCACGCGCAACTGCTAATCCTGATGAGATCAACATTGGGGACAGCGACGAGGATGAAGGGGAAGGAGGAGAGGTTGAGGAGGTGCTGTTGGTGATAGAGAGACAAGTGGTTCCCTCTGCTGTATTTGGGAGTATCTCTGAGGAAAAGCAAGGAGAGGTTCTGGGGGCAAAAGAAAGGTTCTCCAAGAGGAAGAAATGAGTTCTGGAGACTTTACAGTGACTTTACAGTGTTTTCTTATAATTTCTGAATTTTATAATAACATTTATTCGTGTTCTGAATTTTATTTCTGCTCTATACAGTATCCATCTTTTGGGGGATAAGAATGCGTGTTGGTCGCATTCTTTATTCCTCAAAATAAATCCGCGCTCCGTGCAGATCAGCCCCGCCCCCTGATGTTACAAAACCACTCGCAAACCATCGGCATGAAGAGATGCCAGCAGTCATGTGCTCGTGCAGGTTGTCAGGATCGCGGCTACCCAACGCGTGAGACTGTCGCGAGAAACAGGAGACCTGCCACTCGCTTAGGAGCTGGGGTAGGAAACTTGCCCACCATTATCGACGCCCCCACTGGTCTCGTTTCACCAGCGACACGCAAGCCTGACGCTAGGCTGGCACTGGATATCAAGGCCGTGCCTAACAGGGGTGTGCTTCTTCCCTCAACTAAACTTCGGATGACTCGGAGAGTGGAGAAGAAAATACTCTCTTTTAACTCCAGCTCTGACGGGATTAGCAATGGACGCTGCCTTTCTCATCCAGTCCCATGCAATGTTATCAATCGGCATCTAGAAAATCAGCAAGATGCAGTCCCCATTTTGAAGGTTCAGCACAGGACACTCCCACCCATTGGTCCACAGGGGGGTGGTGGTGTGTGTAATGAGAGCGTGTCTGACTCTTTTGCAAGTGCTGACTTGGAAGCTGGAGAGGATGATGGCTACAATAGCAACCATGTAAGTTCAATTAATGAGCGCAACAAGAATCATTGTTTACTTATTTAAAAGCAGTTCTCAAAAATGAGTTCTCAAAAATGAAGGGAAAGAAATTGTGCCTATGCGCGTTTGATGACCTTTACCATTTAAATATCATTAATTTTTTTATAAACATTGATTTAGGTATAGGATGTAGACGGTAAAGGGTCATCTTATGGCCAGTCTCTTACTCATTCTTGTACCCATCAGTCCAAGTTGTTAGGTGTTCTCAACAAATTCTCAGTTGACATATATACAATGACCTCATGATCAACTTAAAATGTAATCTCTCGATGTTTCAGCTAGATGCTCTAGCTTTCATCAGGAATAATGGATGCTCTAGCCTTCATCAGGAATAATGGATGCTCTAGCCTTCATCAGGAATAATGGATGCTCTAGCCTTCATCAGGAATAATGGATGCTCTAGGCTTCATCAGGAATAATGGATGCTCTAGCCTTCATCAGGAATAATGGATGCTCTAGCTTTCATCAGGAATAATGATGCTCTAGCCTTCATCAGGAATAATGGATGCTCTAGCTTTCATCAGGAATAATGATGCTCTAGCCTTAATAATGATGCTCTAGCCTTCATCAGGAATAATGGATGCTCTAGCCTTCTTCAGGAATAATGGATGCTCTAGCCTTCATCAGGAATAATGGATGCTCTGGCCTTCATCAGGAATAATGGATGCTCTGGCCTTCATCAGGAATAATGGATGCTCTAGCCTTCATCAGGAATAATGGATGCTCTAGCCTTCATCAGGAATAATGGATGCTCTAGCCTTCATCAGGAATAATGAGATGCTCTAGCCTTCATCAGGAATAATGGATGCTCTAGGCTTCATCAGGAGAATAATGAGATACTAAGACTTAATTCGAGTTTTAGCATCTCATTCCTGGTGAAGGTTAGAGTGTCTAGCCAAAATTTTGAGAGATTAAATTTCAAGTTGATATTATCATTGTAATTTGTTGCAGTTCAGCATTTTGGAAAGAAAAATGGACCAACGAGCAGAAATGAGGCACTCCTATTAGAGTTTAATTGTCGTGCATTACACAAGTCAGCACATACCGTACGAGTTGCCTTCAGGGGTTGGGAAAAACTTGCACAGGAGAACTCCAGAAATAAATAGCAGGTGCTCTTCTGCACGTTGCTCAAGTGCACAGTGTTGCTAGCTCAAGTATACAGACACATAGTGTTGCTAGCTCAAGTATACAGGCACATAGTGTTGCTAGCTCAAGTATACAGGCACATAGTGTTGCTAGCTCAAGTATACAGGCACATAGTGTTGCTAGCTCAAGTATACAGACACATAGTGTTGCTAGCTCAAGTATACAGGCACATAGTGTTGCTAGCTCAAGTATACAGACACATAGTGTTGCTAGCTCAAGTATACAGACACATAGTGTTGCTAGCTCAAGTATACAGACACATAGTGTTGCTAGCTCAAGTGTACAGGCACATAATGTTGCTAGCTCAAGTGTACAGGCACATAGTGTTGCTAGCTCAAGTATACAGACACATAGTGTTGCTAGCTCAAGTATACAGACACATAGTGTTGCTAGCTCAAGTATACAGACACATAGTGTTGCTAGCTCAAGTGTACAGACACATAGTGTTGCTAGCTCAAGTATACAGGCACATAGTGTTGCTAGCTCAAGTATACAGACACATAGTGTTGCTAGCTCAAGTATACAGACACATAGTGTTGCTAGCTCAAGTATACAGACACATAGTGTTGCTAGCTCAAGTATACAGACACATAGTGTTGCTAGCTCAAGTGTACAGGCACATAGTGTTGCTAGCTCAAGTATACAGGCACATAGTGTTGCTAGCTCAAGTATACAGGCACATAGTGTTGCTAGCTCAAGTATACAGACACATAGTGTTGCTAGCTCAAGTGTACAGACACATAGTGTTGCTAGCTCAAGTGTACAGACACATAGTGTTGCTAGCTCAAGTATACAGGCACATAGTGTTGCTAGCTCAAGTATACAGACACATAGTGTTGCTAGCTCAAGTATACAGACACATAGTGTTGCTAGCTCAAGTGTACAGGCACATAGTGTTGCTAGCTCAAGTATACAGACACATAGTGTTGCTAGCTCAAGTGTACAGACACATAGTGTTGCTAGCTCAAGTGTACAGACACATAGTGTTGCTAGCTCAAGTATACAGGCACATAGTGTTGCTAGCTCAAGTATACAGACACATAGTGTTGCTAGCTCAAGTATACAGACACATAGTGTTGCTAGCTCAAGTATACAGGCACATAGTGTTGCTAGCTCAAGTATACAGACACATAGTGTTGCTAGCTCAAGTATACAGACACATAGTGTTGCTAGCTCAAGTATACAGACACATAGTGTTGCTAGCTCAAGTATACAGACACATAGTGTTGCTAGCTCAAGTATACAGGCACATAGTGTTGCTAGCTCAAGTATACAGGCACATAGTGTTGCTAGCTCAAGTATACAGACACATAGTGTTGCTAGCTCAAGTGTACAGACACATAGTGTTGCTAGCTCAAGTGTACAGACACATAGTGTTGCTAGCTCAAGTGTACAGACACATAGTGTTGCTAGCTCAAGTATACAGACACATAGTGTTGCTAGCTCAAGTATACAGGCACATAGTGTTGCTAGCTCAAGTATACAGACACATAGTGTTGCTAGCTCAAGTATACAGGCACATAGTGTTGCTAGCTCAAGTATACAGGCACATAGTGTTGCTAGCTCAAGTATACAGACACATAGTGTTGCTAGCTCAAGTATACAGACACATAGTGTTGCTAGCTCAAGTGTACAGACACATAGTGTTGCTAGCTCAAGTGTACAGACACATAGTGTTGCTAGCTCAAGTGTACAGACACATAGTGTTGCTAGCTCAAGTATACAGACACATAGTGTTGCTAGCTCAAGTGTACAGACACATAGTGTTGCTAGCTCAAGTATACAGACACATAGTGTTGCTAGCTCAAGTATACAGGCACATAGTGTTGCTAGCTCAAGTATACAGACACATAGTGTTGCTAGCTCAAGTATACAGACACATAGTGTTGCTAGCTCAAGTATACAGACACATAGTGTTGCTAGCTCAAGTGTACAGACACATAGTGTTGCTAGCTCAAGTGTACAGACACATAGTGTTGCTAGCTCAAGTATACAGACACATAGTGTTGCTAGCTCAAGTGTACAGACACATAGTGTTGCTAGCTCAAGTATACAGACACATAGTGTTGCTAGCTCAAGTATACAGACACATAGTGTTGCTAGCTCAAGTATACAGACACATAGTGTTGCTAGCTCAAGTACACAGACACATAGTGTTGCTAGCTCAAGTATACAGACACATAGTGTTGCTAGCTCAAGTATACAGACACATAGTGTTGCTAGCTCAAGTATACAGACACATAGTGTTGCTAGCTCAAGTATACAGACACATAGTGTTGCTAGCTCAAGTATACAGACACATAGTGTTGCTAGCTCAAGTATACAGACACATAGTGTTGCTAGCTTAAGTGTACAGACACATAGTGTTGCTAGCTCAAGTATACAGACACATAGTGTTGCTAGCTCAAGTATACAGACACATAGTGTTGCTAGCTCAAGTATACAGACACATAGTGTTGCTAGCTCAAGTATACAGACACATAGTGTTGCTAGCTCAAGTATACAGACACATAGTGTTGCTAGCTCAAGTATACAGACACATAGTGTTGCTAGCTCAAGTGTACAGGCACATAGTGTTGCTAGCTCAAGTATACAGGCACATAGTGTTGCTAGCTCAAGTATACAGACACATAGTGTTGCTAGCTCAAGTATACAGACACATAGTGTTGCTAGCTCAAGTATACAGACACATAGTGTTGCTAGCTCAAGTATACAGGCACATAGTGTTGCTAGCTCAAGTATACAGACACATAATGTTGCTAGCTCAAGTATACAGACACATAGTGTTGCTAGCTCAAGTATACAGACACATAGTGTTGCTAGCTCAAGTATACAGACACATAGTGTTGCTAGCTCAAGTATACAGACACATAGTGTTGCTAGCTCAAGTATACAGACACATAGTGTTGCTAGCTCAAGTATACAGGCACATAGTGTTGCTAGCTCAAGTATACAGACACATAGTGTTGCTAGCTCAAGTATACAGACACATAGTGTTGCTAGCTCAAGTATACAGACACATAGTGTTGCTAGCTCAAGTATACAGACACATAGTGTTGCTAGCTCAAGTATACAGACACATAGTGTTGCTAGCTCAAGTATACAGACACATAGTGTTGCTAGCTCAAGTATACAGGCACATAGTGTTGCTAGCTCAAGTGTACAGACACATAGTGTTGCTAGCTCAAGTATACAGACACATAGTGTTGCTAGCTCAAGTATACAGACACATAGTGTTGCTAGCTCAAGTGTACAGGCACATAGTGTTGCTAGCTCAAGTATACAGACACATAGTGTTGCTAGCTCAAGTATACAGACACATAGTGTTGCTAGCTCAAGTGTACAGACACATAGTGTTGCTAGCTCAAGTGTACAGACACATAGTGTTGCTAGCTCAAGTATACAGACGCATAGTGTTGCTAGCTCAAGTATACAGACACATAGTGTTGCTAGCTCAAGTATACAGACACATAGTGTTGCTAGCTCAAGTGTACAGGCACATAGTGTTGCTAGCTCAAGTATACAGACACATAGTGTTGCTAGCTCAAGTATACAGGCACATAGTGTTGCTAGCTCAAGTATACAGACACATAGTGTTGCTAGCTCAAGTATACAGACACATAGTGTTGCTAGCTCAAGTGTACAGGCACATAGTGTTGCTAGCTCAAGTATACAGACACATAGTGTTGCTAGCTCAAGTATACAGACACATAGTGTTGCTAGCTCAAGTATACAGACACATAGTGTTGCTAGCTCAAGTATACAGACACATAGTGTTGCTAGCTCAAGTATACAGACACATAGTGTTGCTAGCTCAAGTATACAGACACATAGTGTTGCTAGCTCAAGTGTACAGACACATAGTGTTGCTAGCTCAAGTATACAGGCACATAGTGTTGCTAGCTCAAGTGTACAGACACATAGTGTTGCTAGTTCAAGTATACAGGCACATAGTGTTGCTAGCTCAAGTGTGCAGACACATAGTGTTGCTAGCTCAAGTATACAGACACATAGTGTTGCTAGCTCAAGTATACAGACACATAGTGTTGCTAGCTCAAGTATACAGACACATAGTGTTGCTAGCTCAAGTATACAGACGCATAGTGTTGCTAGCTCAAGTATACAGACACATAGTGTTGCTAGCTCAAGTATACAGGCACATAGTGTTGCTAGCTCAAGTATACAGGCACATAGTGTTGCTAGCTCAAGTATACAGACACATAGTGTTGCTAGCTAAAGTGTACAGTGTTGCTAGCTCAAGTATACAGACACATAGTGTTGCTAGTTCAAGTATACAGACACATAGTGTTGCTAGCTCAAGTATACAGACACATAGTGTTGCTAGCTAAAGTATACAGACACATAGTGTTGCTAGCTCAAGTATACAGGCACATAGTGTTGCTAGCTCAAGTATACAGACACATAGTGTTGCTAGCTCAAGTATACAGACACATAGTGTTGCTAGCTCAAGTATACAGACACATAGTGTTGCTAGCTCAAGTATACAGACACATAGTGTTGCTAGCTCAAGTATACAGACACATAGTGTTGCTAGCTCAAGTATACAGACACATAGTGTTGCTAGCTCAAGTATACAGACACATAGTGTTGCTAGCTCAAGTATACAGACACATAGTGTTGCTAGCTCAAGTATACAGACACATAGTGTTGCTAGCTCAAGTATACAGACACATAGTGTTGCTAGCTCAAGTATACAGACACATAGTGTTGCTAGCTCAAGTATACAGACACATAGTGTCAAGTATACAGGCACATAGTGTTGCTAGCTCAAGTATACAGACACATAGTGTTGCTAGCTCAAGTATACAGACACATAGTGTTGCTACAAGTGTACAGACACATAGTGTTGCTAGCTCAAGTATACAGACACATAGTGTTGCTAGCTCAAGTATACAGACACATAGTGTTGCTAGCTCAAGTATACAGGCACATAGTGTTGCTAGCTCAAGTATACAGACACATAGTGTTGCTAGCTCAAGTATACAGACACATAGTGTTGCTAGCTCAAGTATACAGACACATAGTGTTGCTAGCTCAAGTATACAGACACATAGTGTTGCTAGCTCAAGTGTACAGACACATAGTGTTGCTAGCTCAAGTATACAGACACATAGTGTTGCTAGCTCAAGTATACAGACACATAGTGTTGCTAGCTCAAGTGTGCAGACACATAGTGTTGCTAGCTCAAGTATACAGACACATAGTGTTGCTAGCTCAAGTATACAGACACATAGTGTTGCTAGCTCAAGTGTACAGACACATAGTGTTGCTAGTTCAAGTGTACAGGCACATAGTGTTGCTAGCTCAAGTATACAGGCACATAGTGTTGCTAGCTCAAGTGTGCAGACACATAGTGTTGCTAGCTCAAGTATACAGACACATAGTGTTGCTAGCTCAAGTATACAGGCACATAGTGTTGCTAGCTCAAGTATACAGGCACATAGTGTTGCTAGCTCAAGTATACAGACACATAGTGTTGCTAGCTCAAGTGTACAGACACATAGTGTTGCTAGCTCAAGTATACAGACACATAGTGTTGCTAGCTCAAGTATACAGACACATAGTGTTGCTAGCTCAAGTATACAGACACATAGTGTTGCTAGCTCAAGTGTGCAGACACATAGTGTTGCTAGCTCAAGTATACAGACACATAGTGTTGCTAGCTCAAGTATACAGACACATAGTGTTGCTAGCTCAAGTATACAGACACATAGTGTTGCTAGCTCAAGTATACAGACACATAGTGTTGCTAGCTCAAGTATACAGGCACATAGTGTTGCTAGCTCAAGTATACAGACACATAGTGTTGCTAGCTCAAGTATACAGACACATAGTGTTGCTAGCTCAAGTGTACAGGCACATAGTGTTGCTAGCATTTTGTCATGAAGATATTCACCAGGAAGCTAACTAACCTGCTCAGTTCAGAATCACCTGCACAGCTAGTCATGGCTGAGGGTCTTCATTCAAATAACAGCGTGTTGGCTATGTAGCTTGATGGCATGTTTGCCAACCTCCACTCACTACTCGCAACTTTTTATCACAATTGAGTAACTGATGAATCATGGACAAGCATTGGAAAGATTCGGGTCTTCTGGTACTAAAGTTTTTATGAATGTGTGGAGTAGTGTGTGTGTGTGTGTGCGTGTGTGCGTGCGTGTGTGCGTGCGTGCGTGAGGTTGCTGGGCACTCCCTGATTGACCGTAAATCATATACCAGAAATATTACCAGGTGGGCTTGAAATAGAATAACAGATGGCAGTGCTTCCTGTGTGCAGTAGTATTTGTATTCATGTAGAAGTTAGCCAGTTACCTAGTCTAGGTAAGGACAGTTAGTGAGTTACCTAGCTCTAGGTAAGGACAGTTAGCAAGTTACCTAGCTCTAGGTAAGGACAGTTAGTGAGTTACCTAGCTCTAGGTAAGGACAGTTAGCAAGTTACCTAGCTCTAGGTAAGGACAGTTAGTGAGTTAGCTAGCTCTAGGTAAGGACAGTTAGTGAGTTACCTAACTCTAGGTAAGGACAGTTAGTAAGTTACCTAGCTCTAGGTAAGGACAGTTAGTGAGTTACCTAGCTCTAGGTAAGGACAGTTAGCAAGTTAACTAGCTCTAGGTAAGGACAGTTAGTGAGTTACCTAGCTCTAGGTATGGACAGTTAGTAAGTTACCTAGCTGTAGGTAAGGACAGTTAGCAAGTTACCTAGCTCTAGGTAAGGACAGTTAGTAAGTTGCCTAGCTCTAGGTAGGGATAGTCAGTGAGTTACCTAGCTCTAGGTAAGGACAGTTAGTGGCTCTAGGTAAGGACAGTTAGTGAGTTACCTAGCTCTAGGTAAGGACAGTTAGCAAGTTACCTAGCTCTAGGTAAGGACAGTTAGCAAGTTACCTAGCTCTAAGTAAGGACAGTTAGTGAGTTAGCTAGCTCTAGGTAAGGACAGTTAGTGAGTTAGCTAGCTCTAGGTAAGGATAGTTAGTGAGTTACCTAACTCTAGGTAAGGACAGTTAGTAAGTTACCTAGCTCTAGGTAAGGACAGTTAGTGAGTTACCTAGCTCTAGGTAAGGACAGTTAGTAAGTTACCTAGCTCTAGGCAAGGACATGTTAGTGAGTTACCTAGCTCTAGGTAAGGAAGTTACCTAGCTCTAGGTAAGGATCTGCTGATTGTTTTAATAGTTGTCGGTGCCTCTGTTCTTGACACCCAGTGCACTAAAGCTCACACGTCTTGAACTCCGCCCTCACCCGAATTTGCAAATGCAGGTGTCATTGTTGACCTTGTTCACTTGCCTCGTGTACGATTTTGACCCAGCCTACTCATGGATCGCTTAAAACAGCGGAGCGGGAGTATGTCGTGTGGTAGGCACTTACTGTGTGCTGTATGGTGAATTAATATGGGACGAACACCGATTAATAAAGGGGCGGAGTTCAAACTGTGATCAGTGGGTGACAAACTTGAATCACCAAATAATATTGTTTGTGTGTGTGTGTGTGAGGGGTGGGGGGGGGGGGGGGGACATTATGCTGCAGATGGAGTATGTATGATGCAGTTTCAACTTGCTAACTTCTACGTGAATGCAAATATTACTGCACACAGCAAGCACAATCCCAACTGTTCTTTTATTTAGTCCCTCTGCTTATTTCGTGCATGACATCATCGTCCTATAATGTCTACTTTGGAATTTTATACATCAGCATCTGCATGTGTATTAGGGATGGGGGTGGGGCATTCCGGCATTGTGCTGCAGATGCAGCGTGTACATGTGTAGACTTGATTGTTATTGAACTCTCAGTTGACATAATAACATTACAATAATCTCAATAATCAACTTGAAATTGACGTTTCGACCAGATGCTCTAGCCTTCATCAGGAATAATGAGATGCTAAGGCTCACAATTTCAAGTTGATGATTGAGTTGATGATTGAGAAGGTAATTTCGTTGCCTTTTATAGAGGCAGTTTTGGATGTATTGGAATGTCTCTATTTGCCTGCACAGAAGTTCACTGGTGCTGCACCAGTCCTGCCTGGCATGTCGCAGTCGGCTGACCCCATGGAGGGCGTACATGTTCCCTTCCCAGATGCCGCCATGGCGACGATGTTTCCTGCAACCTTGATCCAGGAGAGGGCTTTCCAGGAGCTGCAGCGCTGTGCAGCCACAGTCAACGGTGCAGGTCTTGGCCAACGAGTGAACAATATCGTGCGTGCCTTTGAAATTTATGGACAGCTGGACAAGTTAGTGCTGGCACGGGCAATGGACAAGATTGTCAGCTTGCACCCTCTGCTCTCGGCTAGCTTCTCATGGGTGCAGGGAAAGCTCTATGCTCAAACCCAGAGTCGAGGTTTGCCAATGACTACAATAATGATCATTGTACTCTGTGTTGCATATATGGAAGATGTTGATGCCTTGCCTGCTAATAACTGAGAGGTGAGGTGAGCCCTCGTGTCAGAGGTGAGGTGAGCCCTCGCGTGAGAGGTGAAGTGAGCCCTCGTGTGAGAGGTGAGGGGCAAGTTCACTGCTGCGTACGCAATGTAACAATTGCTGTACGTCCAACGGATGACTGTTACACTTCAGTTACGGTCATAAATATGAGCAGGCCACCCATTCTAAATATAAATATGAACGGACCACCCATTCTAATTATAAATATGAATGGACCACCCATTCTAAATATTAATATGAACAGACCACCTATTCTAAATATAAATATGAACAGACCACCCATTCTAAATATAAATATGAACAGACCACCCATTCTAAATATAAACACGAACAGACCATCCATTCTAAATATAAATATGAACAGACCATCCATTCTAAATAAATATGAACATATAAATATGAACAGACCACCCATTCTAAATATAATTATGAACAGACCACCCATTCTAAATATAATTATGAACAGACCACCCATTCTAAATATAAATATGAACAGACCACCCATTCTAAATATAAATATAAACAGACCACCCATTCTAAATATCAATATGAACAGACCGCCCATTCTAAATATAAATATGAACAGACCACCCATTCTAAATATAAATATGAACAGATCACCCATTGTAAATATAAATATGAACAGATCACCCATACACTAATGGGCCATCCATTTTAAATGACTTTCTCGATAATGAACTTAAAATTTTACCAACTCGTCATTTTAGCTAGATGCTATATAGCTACTGGTACATAACAACCTCACACGGCATCTCTGATGTGATGAAGACTAGAGCAAAACATCTGAGTAAATTTTAATAGATTACTATCAAGAGAGTCATTAGAGCTGCACTGAATGTCAACTGTCATTATTCCTGATGAGGCTAGAGCATCTAGTCGAAACGTCGAGTGAATACAATTTGAAGTTGATTATTGAGAAGATGATTTTAATGTGTATATAAATATGAATATGGATGGCAACATGTCCTAAATATGAATATGAATGGCAACATGTCCTAAATATGAATATGGATGGCAACATGTCCTAAATATGAATATGGATGGCAACGTGTCCTAAATGTGGATGGCAACATGTCCTAAATATGAATATGGATGGCAAAATGTCCTAAATATGAATATGAATGGCAACATGTCCTAAATATGAATATGGATGGCAACATGTCCTAAATATGGATGGCAACATGTCCTAAATATGAATATGGATGGCAACATGTCCTAAATATGAATATGGATGGCAACATGTCCTAAATATGAATATGGATGGCAGCATGTCCTAAATATGAATATGGATGGCAACATGTCCTAAATATGAATATGGATGGTAACATGTCCTAAATATGAATATGGATGGCAACATGTCCTAAATATGAATATGGATGGCAACATGTCCTAAATATGAATATGGATGGCAACGTGTCCTAAATGTGGATGGCAACATGTCCTAAATATGAATATGGATGGCAAAATGTCCTAAATATGAATATGAATGGCAACATGTCCTAAATATGAATATGGATGGCAACATGTCCTAAATATGTATGGCAACATGTCCTAAATATGAATATGGATGGCAACATGTCCTAAATATGGATGGCAACATGTCCTAAATATGAATATGGATGGCAACATGTCCTAAATATGAATATGGATGGCAACATGTCCTAAATATGAATATGGATGGCAACATGTCCTAAATATGAATATGGATGGCAACATGTCCTAAATATGAATATGGATGGTAACATGTCCTAAATATGAATATGGATGGCAACATGTCCTAAATATGAATATGGATGGCAACATGTCCTAAATATGAATATGGATGGCAACGTGTCCTAAATGTGAATATGAATGGCAACATGTCCTAAATATGAATATGGATGGCAACATGTCCTAAATATGAATATGAATGGCAATATGTCCAAATATGAATATGAATGGCAACCCATCCTAAATATGAATATGAATGGCAACATGTCCTAAATGTGAATATGGATGGCAACATGTCCTAAATATGAATATGGATGGCAACCCGTCCTAAATATGAATATGGATGGCAACATGTCCTAAATATGAATATGGATGGCAACATGTCCTAAATATGAATATGGATGGCAACATTTCCTAAATATGAATATGGATGGCAACATGTCCTAAATATGAATATGGATGGCAACATGTCCTAATATGAATGGCAACATGTCCTAAATATGAATATGGATGGCAACATGTCCTAAATATGAATATGGATGGCAACCCGTCCTAAATATGAATATGGATGGCAACATGTCCTAAATATGAATATGAATGGCAACATGTCCTAAATATGAATATGAATGGCAACATGTCCTAAATATGAATATGGATGGCAACCCGTCCTAAATATGAATATGGATGGCAACATGTCCTAAATATGAATATGGATGGCAACATGTCCTAAATATGAATATGGATGGCAACGTGTCCTAAATATGAATATGGATGGCAACATGTCCTAAATATGAATATGGATGGCAACCTGTCCTAAATATGAATATGGATGGCAACATGTCCTAAATATGAATATGAATGGCAACATGTCCTAAATATGAATATGGATGGCAACCTGTCCTAAATATGAATATGGATGGCAACATGTCCTAAATATGAATATGGATGGAAACATGTCCTAAATATGAATATGGATGGCAACATGTCCTAAATATGAATATGGATGGCAACATGTCCTAAATATGAATATGGATGGCAACCTGTCCTAAATATGAATATGGATGACAACATGTCCTAAATATGGATATGGATGGCAACATGTCCTAAATATGAATATGGATGGCAACATGTCCTAAATATGAATATGAATGGCAACATGTCCTAAATATGAATACGGATGGCAACCTGTCCTAAATATGAATATGGATGGCAACATGTCCTAAATATGAATATGGATGGCAACATGTTCTAAATATGAATATGAATGGCAACATGTCCTAAATATGAATATGGATGGCAACATGTCCTAAATATGAATATGGATGGCAACATGTCCTAAATATGAATATGGATGGCAACCCGTCCTAAATATGAATATGGATGGCAACCTGTCCTAAATATGAATATGGATGGCAACCTGTCCTAAATATGAATATGGATGGCAACCTGTCCTAAATATGAATATGGATGGCAACATGTCCAAATATGAATATGGATGGCAACCTGTCCTAAATATGAATATGGATGGCAACCTGTCCTAAATATGAATATGGATGGCAACCTGTCCTAAATATGAATATGGATGACAACCTGTCCTAAATATGAATATGGATGACAACCTGTGAATACAAATGGGCCACTCCCCCTAGAGCTGGTGTTGCCATGGCAATCACTATCTTCGCTTGCCCTTTATTTCAAAATGGATGACAAAAACAAAGAAGCTTATGTATCTACATGTATCAGCTAAAACTCACTTTGATAGCTTCTTAGCTTCGGCTGTTCGGGAGATTTAAGCTCCAAAAACACTTTCAAAAGCCTTCACTAACAAGACTCCTAGCCCTGGCCCTAACCAACACTGACTAGCAACCGTGAGATGGGTTACAGATTAAGGGGGGGAACAGATTAAGGGTGGGTTACAGATTAGGGAAAGTTACAGATTACAGGGTGTTACCCAAAAGGAAAAAGGCCCTGGAATTTGTAACTTTTTTGTTTCCAGTTTGTCCAGATGGCCTTTTCCCAAGAGCTTTCCAGTGATATACTTTATATACTTTATGAAGGCTAGTTAGTCAGCATAGTAAAATCAGATAGTGAAGGTCTCTCTTCAAAACTGTACCCCCTTAATCATCTTTAAAATGACCTTCTCAATAATGAACTTGAATTTTACTCTCTCGACATTTCAGCTGGATGCTCTAGCCTTCATCAGGAATAATGAGATACTATGACTCTGTTATTTATCGGTAGCTATGTGATACAAACCACTAGTGAAGGAGGCATTGCATATCACCCTAGCACCAAAGTGTGAGAGTTTAATCGAGATTGTGGAATGGACTTGCCTGGTTGCTAGGGAGTCACTGTCGAGAGCCTGAACTTGCAGCCACGACCACAATAATTACTCTTATTTTAACTATTATTATTATTATTATTATTATTATTATTATTATTATTATTATTATTATTATTATTATTAATATTATTATTATTATTATTATTATTATTATTATTATTATTATTATTATTATTATTATTATTATTATTATTATTATTATTATTATCATTATTATTATTATTATTATTATTATTATATATTATTTTTTAATATATATTATTATTAATTATTATTATTATTATTATTATTATTATTATTATTATTATTATTATTATTATTATTATTATTATTATTATTATTATTATTACTACTACTACTATTATCATCATCATCATCATCATCATCATCAATATTATTATTATTATTATTATTATTATTATTATTATTACTATTATTATTATTATTATTATTATACTTGTTGTTGGTGTTGTTATTATTATTTTATTTTTATTTATTATTTCATTATTTTTATTATTTCATTATTTTTATTATTATTGTTATATCTATACTTTTTTCTTCTTTAGATTAATTTATTTATTTTTAATTTATATATATTTATTTTGATATTGTCCCACATCTGGTTCACATGCTGGATGCGTGCCTGGTTGAGGTTTGCATCACATGGTATAGCTAGCTACTGGTACTCACACAAGTCTTAGCATCTCATTATTCCTGATGAAGACTAAAAGCATCTAGTCGAAATGAGCATCTAGTCGAAATGTCGAGTGAATACAATTTGAAGTTGATTATTGAGAAGTACATTGTAATTTTGTTATGTCAACTGAGAGTTTGTTGAGAGTTGATCATCACAGAGAGCCTGTAACCACTTCCCATTCAGAGTTTGTGTAACAGAGCCGCATAACTCACTATGAGTGGAGTTACTCGTGTGACAATACATTAGACCTTCAACAAAACCAGGAGCTTAATTATAATCAACGTGTGATACCATGTGTGGTTATTTCATGCTATATAATACACATCTGATTAGTTAGTTGTGAGGGTACACACGAGTAACTTCTTGGAGGTGCTGCTTGCTAAAGTAGAAACTAAACAATTATTGTTAAATAAAAACCCACAAGAGTTTAACCCTTTAGCTATTAACTCTTTCCCTATAATAACCCTTTACTTATCTTTCCGTATTGACCCTTTACCTATTAATATAATTAAATATATAAAACCCTTTACCTATTAATACATATTTCCCTATTAACATCTTCCTAGTAATATAATTGAACACTTTACCTATTATTATAATTTAACTTATTATAATTTAACTTATTATAATTTAACCTTTTACCTATTAATATAATTTAACCCCTCCCTATTAATATAGTGCTTTAAGACAACCTTGGTGTTCATTGTATTTATAGGTAAAGGGTCTTAATAAATGACGGTAAATTCTCATTCTGATGAGTTTATTCCATGCACATATTTTAATGCAACATGTTTGTCTTGTCAGTGAGTGTGGTAGTGCTCTGCCCATTTGGTTGCATCCACTTTTTAAAAGTAGTTAGAGCCAAAACTTCCCTCCACCCTCCACCCTCCATCCTGCCACTTCTCCTGCACCCTGCCACTTCCCCCTTCGCCAAAGTTCATATCTCTGCTAAAACTCACATTGGCAGCTTCTTAGCTTCTAAATGGCTTTCTCTGACATGAGCTCCAACAAGATTCCCAAGCATGCCTTGAAACCTTCGCTAAGGTAGTGAACCTGTAGCTCCATTGAAGGTGTAAAACAACATCCTAGAAATCCATCTTCAAAGGTCTACATATATCTCTCTCTCTTCTCCCTCCTCACATAAGAGTCTACACATCTCTCTCTTCTCCCTCCTCACATAAGAGTCTACACATCTCTCTCTTCTCCCTCCTCACATAAGAGTCTACACATCTCTCTCTTCTCCCTCCACACATAAGAATCTACACATCTCTCTCTTCTCCCTCCGCACATAAGAGTCTACACATCTCTCTCTTCTCCCTCCACACATAAGAGTCTACACATCTCTCTCTTCTCCCTCCTCACATAAGAGTCTACACATCTCTCTCTTCTCCCTCCTCACATAAGAGCCTACATATCTCTCTCTTCTCCCTCCTCACATAAGAGTGTACATTTCTCTCTCTTCTCCCTTCTCATGTAACTTGAGTTTATTCATGACAACTTTAGCACCAGAAGACTCACAAATCATATCAATGGCTACTCTCTTTCCTAACTGTGTTTAATAGGTGTGGGTAGTGGTAGATGATGCAATCAAGTTAGAAGCACGTGCTATATTAGAATTAGAATTGAGTAAAGAGTGCATGTGCTATATTAGAAGCAGGATGAATGCACCCACTCAGTCAGTCCTGTTGTTTGGTATGAGGAGTTCTCGGCTCCTGAAAAACTGTTGAAAAAGTCCACAGGATCCTGTCCTGTTCCTGATCCTTGACCTAAACTTCTGCTGTTTAGTTGGTGGAGTTTTCCTGTGCAACTGTTACGAAATCCTTGAGGGAGGCTATAGCTGACCGCGCATGGGGGGGGGGGGAACAAGGTGTGTGCTGATACTTGTGTAGTGGACAATGTGGTACACATGAGGACAATCAATAGCTGCAATGAGATGTGGGCTGTGCTGATATGTGAAGTCGACAGCAGCAAAATAAACAAGTTAGAAAAAGTGTTTAAAAGCTCTGGAGATCCTCATACCTGCTATAGTGCTCCACCACTCAACTATGATACACCAATTAATAATAGACTATATACTGGATATACTGGATCGACTTGTTTAAAAAACAAAGAAAAATATTCCACCCGTGCAGACCACAACCACTTGGATGACAGGAGCTTGTAGTGTACATGATATTAAATGGTATAGGGTCATCAATGGTACATGAACACTATTTTGTTTCCTTCCTTGTCAGCCAAAAAAAATTGAAATTCAACTTTTTTCTTCTTGATTGAATTTGAATTTGAATGGGCCATGAATGGGCCACCCACCCTAAAAAAATTAATTAATAAAATAATAATAAAAAAAATTTAAATGCGCCTCCCACTCTATTAAACAGGTCACTTGTCATGAATATGAGAATGACATATTCATGAACAGGTCACTTTTCCTCAAATATGAGTACAGGTCACCTGTCCTAAATACGAGTATGAACAGGTCACCTGTCCTAAATACAGTATGAACAGGTACAGGTCACCTAACCTAAATATGAGTATGAACAGGTCACATGTCCTAATTATGATGGTTGTGTTGAACAATGTCTTGTCCTATTATTTGAACATTTAGGTCCAGTGGGTGTGGTTCTTTCTGTGTTAAGAGGTGGAGTTTCCTCCCCCTCCCCCTCACTACACCCCTCCCACTTCCTACGAATGTCTATAAACATGCAACAACCACACATACTTACAAATATTTTTTAAAGGCTTGGAAGGCACGTATGTGGGGTGGGCTGGCGTGCGTGGGATGGGCTGGCGTGCGTAGGGTGGGCTGGCATACGTGGGGTAGGCTGGCGTGCGTGGGGTGGGCTGGCATACGTGGGGTGGGCTGGTGTACGTGGGGGGGCTGGCGTACGTGGGGTGGGCTGGCGTACGTGGGGTGGGCTGGCGTATGTGGGGTGGGCTGGCGTACGTGGGGTGGGCTGGCATGCGTGGGGTGGGCTGGCGTACGTGGGGGGGGCTAGTGTGTGTGGGATGGGCTGGCGTGCATGGGATGGGCTGTAAGCATATTATATCATGCTACGTATATAGGTAGTGAAGACATTCATGGTTTGTGGTAAGAAGTTGTGATATTCATGAGTGTGTGTGTGTGTGTGTGTGTGCATGCATCCAGCCATCCTGTAAACCAACCAGAGTGATACCAGAGTGATAATTAAATGGCTCTCTCTCTCTCAAAAGTTTGCTTCTCGGCATTCAATGGCGGGTCCATTATACAATATTTAGCTTGGGTGGTTGTCTAATATGATTGTGTGTAATTTGTTATATAGTCACATGACTTTCACCTGATGTTTAATTAGGACGGGTGCGAGTGGATCTAGATGTGCCGGCTGTCTCTCATGACCCCCCTGAAGATCTCATCCTGTATGCTCGTAGGAAACTCTTTTCGATCAATCATGGCACACCTGCTACAGAAGATGATGACCATGAAGGATTATTCAGCTTGGATAGGGTCACGAGTCCCTCCACCTTGCTGGTAACGTCCGTGCGTCCTGGATGGTTGAAGGCGGAGTCATGTGCCGATGACTCGTTGGGAAATACAAGAAATGGAAATGGAATCTGTAAAGGTTGCTGTTTGTGTCTCCCTGCAGCCACCACCATCTCGCAGCAATTAGCTCTCCTTCCTGCGCTGCAGGAGGACTCGGATGTGGGCAGCAAGTCAGAACAGCTACTGATGCGAGTCAGACTTGTGGCTAAGTCAAGCACGAGGCACATCCTTGTGCTCTCGTTCCCTCGAATTGTGTGCGACTTCTGGTCGTCGTGCCTCTTCATGCAACAACTAGTCGATGCCTACGGAAGGCTGGAGAGAAATGCCCACTACAGGCCAAGTCTGGCAGCTCTGCAAACCGGGAGAAGGGGCGTGGTGGGTGCTCGCCAGCGGGAAAGGCAAGGTAACCATTTCCCGGCAAAGGGATACCAATATTCTATTGGTGGGACGGAAGGTGCCAGGAATTATGTCCCGATGTTTCCTGCACGACTCAAGTTTGAACAAGTGGCCCAGCGAGAGAAGCAGTTACTCATGGTGGTGCCCCGTGAGAGGCTCTTCGTGTTCTGGGAGGCCATGGTCTCTGTCACCATTGGACGGGTGGGAGGGGTGAACAGAATCAAAATTGTGCCCCCCATCAGGATCCCGTCTGGTCTGGGGGAAGTTTTGCCGGGGACGAGTGGTCGTGAAGGAAGACCTCGAACCTCGTGGCTACGTCCTCGAACTGCATCCAGGAATAGACCAATGTTGGGTAGAGAGAAAGTGGGAGGGGCGTTATGTGCAGAAGGATTTTGCCGAGAGGCATTGGTGGGGCCAAGGACAAAGTTCAACTTCTTAAAGGTCTGTGCAACATCAACAACAAATATTTGAATATTCATGTGGTCACTGCTTGTGTGTACATATTCAAATATTTGAATATTCATGTGGTCACTGCCTGGTTGTACATATTCAAATATTTGAATATTCATGTGGTCACTGCTTGGTTGTACATATTCAAATATTTGAATATTCATGTGGTCACTGCTTGTGTGTACATATTCAAATATTTGAATATTCATGTGGTCACTGCTTGGGTGTGCAGATTGAAGATGGAATATGTGAGGAGCTCGACCGCCTCCTACCAGGAGACTGCCAGAACTCCATCCGACGTGAAGACCAGCTCTACCTCTTTACCTTCGCAGTCTATAATGTCTTGCTGGGTCGATCTTGTAGGGGGTGGGCTGGAGGAGCGAGCTTCACACGCACTACTTCTGTGGGCATCGACACTCACATGACCAGCTTTAAATTGCGGACATTTGTGGGAGGGTCGAAGGGAATCGATTCAAGCGACAGAGTCCAAGTTTCGACCAGGTGCTTATCAACGCTTGGCAAGCAGGTTCCAAATGACTGTTTTGAAATACAAGGAAGGGATGTTGAAGAGGAACAAGCTCTAGCTGCTGTGGTGGGCGAGAGTTCCCCCCAAGGGAAGGGTGAGAGGAGACGAGACAAACTCGATGCTGGCACGTTCCTGGTGGGAGTGGAGGTCTCGCATAGGAACAACAACACCAGTCTCACTGAGGGAGTATTTGGCCCGCTCACCAACGGTAAGGGACACAGATGGGAGAAGAGTCATAGCGAGTCTGTTCTGAATCAAAATATTCAAGAAAATGACAATGAGAGCCGATCAAAGACGCAAGCCAATGGTTCGGTGGAAGTGAAGACATTAAAGTGATTAGTGTTGTGCAATATATAGCATAGCAGTGTCTGCGTTAGCTACTTCAGAGAGATCTTTCAGAGACGACACCTGTGTTGGGGGAATGGGGGTGAAGTTGTGCAGCTTACAACATTATTTGACCTCAAGGTCACGCTTAACGGCAAGCAAAGGTCAGCGTGAGAACTCCTCAGGTTTGTTTTTCCAGAGACAGGACTGGACAAATGTCTACTGACAACTTAACCTGCCCACACATGTGGCAGCAAGGTGTACTTTAACCTGCCCACATGTGTGTCAGCAAGGTGTACTTTAACCTGCCCACATGTGTGGCAGCAAGGTGTATTTTAACCTGCCCACACATGTGGCAGCAAGGTGTACTTTAACCTGCCCACACGTGTGGCAGCAAGGTGTACTTTAACCTGCCCACATGTGTGTCAGCAAGGTGTACTTTAACCTGCCCACCAGTGTGTCAGCAAGGTGTACTTTAACCTGCCCACACATGTGTCAGCAAGGTGTACTTTAACCTGCCCACACATGTGGCAGCATGGTGTACTTTAACCTGCCCACACATGTGTGTCAGCAAGGTGTACTTTAACCTGCCCACACATGTGGCAGCAAGGTGTACTTTAACCTGCCCACATGTGTGGCAGCAAGGTGTACTTTAACCTGCCCACACATGTGGCAGCAAGGTGTACTTTAACCTGCCCACACATGTGGCAGCAAGGTGTACTTTAACCTGCCCACACATGTGGCAGCAAGGTGTACTTTAACCTGCCCACACATGTGGCAGCAAGGTGTACTTTAACCTGCCCACACGTGTGGCCGCAAGGTGGAAAATTGTTTTATTTTGTGGTCAGTGCTTTCATTATTTCCTATCTCGTGTAATTTGTACCAGACGTGGCGATGCGTGTCAGTCTGAGTGTCTGCGAGACATTCTCTGATCTCCTGGTAGACTTGAACACGTCTCTGCAGCTTGCCAGAAAACATGGCCACCATCCCTTTGAGCCAGTGGCAGAGCAGGTACATGATGATAGGTGTGGCATAATGTACTTCATGCATGTTCCTTATCTTCTCCAATAGAAAACATGGTAACTACTTTATTAGACACATGCATCTACATTTAAGATATGTGGTGTCAACTATTGTCACTGATCACTTTTTCGTAGTGAAAACATATCAGCTGTTTGCTGACTGAACTCAGCTTGCACACATGGAGGGAGTTTATGGTACCAATTTCCAGGTGTTTTGCGGAATCAAAGAACGATTAGTTCTTGCAATGCATATATATACATATAGATAGATACAAGATCTTGATTGCGGACAATATTTAAATAAGTGTTCAAAAAAATGTGGTTTCGAATTTAGAGTTCCATAGATTCTGCATACTTAACTCTATGAACTTTATATAGAGCTGGTAGCTCTCTTGTGTGCTCTCTTTTGACACTAAAAACTGTTGTATAGATATAACCACGGCAAAGTTACATGCCATCTAAGTTGGGACCTCGAAACCAGTATGCCTGAATGTTTGATTTATCAGCGGCTAGAGGAAGCCGTCCTCTAAAACGCAAGTACGTAGTCAAGCACACTAAACAACATACCACAAGTCTTGTGATTTTATATCCCATCCCTACCCCCCTGATCCGCATCTGGTCGTCAAGGTACTGCACATGTGCGAGTTGCCTGGTTGTCATGTGAACGTGACCTTGTCAGGCCACCTTGCCACGGCTGGCGTAATTCAAACATGCATTTGTAGTGATTTTGATGGGATGACAAATTTGTTATTAAGCTCTCAGTTTAGGGTGAAGTACAGATTATCTCAAAAAGCTTGAACACCTCTGGGGGCATGCGTACCTGGTCATGTACGAGCTTGTCAACTAGAGATAATCACTATCTCACCCAACCTCGGCTAATAACTAATAACACACACACACACACACTTCAGGTAGCACGACTCTATTTCACAGGGTCACATCAAAGTTCAATTATTTGTTACATCTGAAGTTACACCGTTACATCATAGTTAAATTGTTACATTACACAAAGTTACAGTATTACACTGGAGTACATTGTGTTACATGCCGATGTACGAGGCAGTGTTTATGTAACCAGCCACCTATCAAGTGGACTCGGATGTGCCCTACATACATAACATGTCCTTCTCCTTGTTGGGTTTCTAGCTTGGTCTTGCTCAAGGCCTCCCTGTGAAGTTCTCGTACCTGCGTCACCATGAGGTAGTCCAGCTGGCCAACCCCAATGAGTACTTCTACACCGACACAGCAGTGGGCGTGGTTGATCAAGGTCTGGCCAGGATGGGGGCCAAGTGCTACCTCACTCCACTTAACAGCAAGCTCGATGACAACACTCACTTCGAAGTATGTTCCATCCGGTGTGTTGCAAGTTGGGTCACGATTCATGATTTTCTATGCCAAATTTCCTACTAGCCCTAGCCCTAGCCATCCATAGCCCTAGCCATAGCCCTAGCCATCCATAGCCCTAGCCCTAGCCATCCATCCATAACCCTAGCCATAGCCCTAGCTCTAGCCATCCATAGCCCTAGCCATAGCCCTAGCCCTAACCCTAGCCATCCATAGCCCTAACCATAGCCCTAACCATAGCCCTAACCATAGCCCTAGCCATAGGCATCCATAGCCCTAGCCATAGGCATCCATAGCCCTAGCCATAGCCCTAGCCATCCATAGCCCTAACCATAGCCCTAACCATAGCCCTAGCCATAGGCATCCATAGCCCTAGCCATAGCCCTAGCCATCCACAGCCCTAACCATAGCCCTAACCATAGCCCTAGCCATAGGCATCCATAGCCCTAGCCCTAGCCCCAGCCCTAGCCATCCATAGCCCTCCCTAGCCATAGCCCTAGTAGTACAATGCATCATTGCTCAAGTTTGCGTTTCCCCCTGTGGTAATGTGCACTGGCATTTTCCATTCCAGCCTATCCAGTCCCCTTCCTTTTTATTGATTGTTCGAGGACGCTACCAATCAGAATATATGGACTCCCGTGAGATGGTGAAGTACGAAACTGCCTCGAACATGGCAGTCACTGTGCCAGATCCTTTTACTCTGGTCAATACTAGAGGACTCACTTTGGTCAGCACAGCGGAGAAGTTCTTCCACCTCATCTGATTTGCCTGACCATGTAGTGAAAGGACCTCTCAAGGTCTGTCCACACGGCACTCAAATGTGCTTTGGTCACGTCCAGCACACTGAATCAGCATCAGGAAACTGCATCCCAATGCGCATCAGATCCAATGTGCCTCGAGAGATGGTTTGAATCAGTTTAAAGCAAAAAATATATGCGAGGACGTTAAATAGAACTTTGCCCTCATTATGGCTGCAGGTTGGAGCTAGAGCACTAACCACTTGTGCTTCGATAATGCTGCCTTGCCCTCCTCCAGATCTGTAGGGAGCTCACTGACTTTCCCTTAGCTCCATCCTCCTGTCCTGCAGCACAGGTCTCCTCCAGATCTGTAGGGAGCTCACTGCCTTTCCCTTAGCTCCATCCTCCTGTCCTGCAGCGCAGGTCTCCTCCAGATCCGTAGGGAGCTCACAGCCTTTCCCTTAGCTCCATCCTGCAGCGCAGGTCTCCTCCAGATCTGTAGGGAGCTCACTGCCTTTCCCTTAGCTCCATCCTCCTGTCCTGCAGCGCAGGTCTCCTCCAGATCTGTAGGGAGCTCACTGCCTTTCCCTTAGCTCCATCCTCCTGTCCTGCAGCGCAGGTCTCGTCCAGATCTGTAGGGAGCTCACTGCCTTTCCCTTAGCTCCATCCTCCTGTCCTGCAGCGCAGGTCTCCTCCAGATCCGTAGGGAGCTCACTGCCTTTCCCTTAGCTCCATCCTCCTGTCCTGCAGCGCAGGTCTCCTCCAGATCCGTAGGGAGCTCACTGCCTTTCCCTTAGCTCCATCCTCCTGTCCTGCAGCGCAGGTCTCCTCCAGATCCGTAGGGAGCTCACTGCCTTTCCCTTAGCTCCATCCTCCTGTCCTGCAGCGCAGGTCTCCTCCAGATCCGTAGGGAGCTCACAGCCTTTCCCTTAACTCCATCCTCCTGTCCTGCAGCACAGGTCTCCTCCAGATCCGTAGGTAAATTATCCACAACAGGAGAAAACCTTTAAATTTTTTTGCACAATATAATGTAGACACGCATCGGTCCTAATTCAGCTTGCTCAAGTAGATAGACTTCCAATGCACTTCCATGCTTGGCACGTGGACGAGCCTTTTTGGATTCAGTAGAACAATATTTCATTTATGGGTACCTTGGTACCTTGTTTCTCTATTAGGAACCTCCCCTCCAATTATAACCTGTAGCCTCGGTCTCAATTGGTAATAGTAACTGACCCTCTAATTGCAGATAGCAATAAGACACACCCAAATAATTTGCTCATTAGACTCATAAAAACTGAGGACGAGGGGGGAAGTTCTTGGCACTAGCGGGGATCGAGCTGTTTTCCGCTGGCACTAACCATTGAGCCACAGGCACTCAAACGATTAGAAGTCCTCCAAACAGGATCTTGAACTCCTTCACAACTGCAATCAATAACTTCCTTCCTAACCACCCTTCTAATAGTTACCATAGGTAGATTGAATAGTAACCACAGTTCCTCTTCGATAATATACGGTATGTGATGTGCTCATAATAATATAGTTGATGACAAATATACCCCAACCACTATGTATATATATATATATACAACCACTGTATGTATATAATTATATATAATATACATACTTGAACAAGTTAGTGTAGAAGTTGACAGCCAATGACAGGTGGTTCCTTTACTTGCAGCTTGTCCTCTGGGAGAGCTATGACTTGAAAAACTCCTTAGCTGGAGGAATACGCTACCAGCCACACATTATCAGGAGAGACCTGGTCCAGGCATTCGGAGTCGAGTTTTGTCGGCTGCTGACAGTGGTGGCATCAGAACCATCCATCTCTCTGCTAGAGCTCGCCACAGAGATACGACCTCCATTCCTTAGCAGCTGCTCCAAGACGAGGAAGAGAAAGAAGACGGCACATAGGAGATTGTGATCTCATTTTGCAAGACTTGACCAATCAGCATCATGTAACATTATCACCTCATGTGCTAGCTAGTTATCTCAAATTCTCACTGGAAGCCTGTATTTATATATATATATAATTATCTATAATATATAATTATGACATTGTATATAATAATTATATATGTATATGCATGTAAATATCTATATATGTATGTGTGTATATATAATTATGTATATATATAATATGCTGCCTGATATCTACATGTAAGCAGAATCTATGATTCCTTGTTCTCGTGAGCCCATTTGCATTTGTTCTTAAAAATAATAAAAGCTACCACCATAATTACATGGCATGAAGGTGGGACCATGGATGGATTTATTTAACTTCTGCTGAAGACAAAACTTGCCAGGTAGGTGGAAAGATCAGATACATGTATGATAAAACCAGGACACAGATAAAGGAGAGAGCACAATCTAACTGGAGAATCTTACTGGAGAGAAAGTAGTTCTCATGAAGAGAATATCTAATTTTTGAGCAACAGCAACTGCTAAATTATATACAATATTTTAGGTCATTAACAGCATCATTAATCTCTTAATTATCCATTATTATTATTATTAAACATCTCAGCAACGATGGAATTGATTTTCATTTCTTCAACTTCCAGAGTTGAATTCTCCTCGACAGCTATAATTATAGTGATATGAATCAAAAACAACCTTCAAATTAATAACTATTTACACACATAAACACAATATTATTGCAAAGAAAAAAAAAATTGCATGTGATTAATTACCATTTCTGTCCACATGAATATTATATGCACTAGAAAGAAGTCCTATACTTCTTGACCTCGACCATGAGGTTGTGTATGTTGATGAGTTCCGATCTAATGGTAAGGGTCTTGAAGGGCACCTGCGACAACACGTTCTGGAATCTGTGATAGTATTGAATCAGCTGAGCCAACGCCCCCTGCATTAATCGAGATGAACAAACACACAAATATGTTAAAACCCACTCTGAATCACTTAGTATTATAGAGATGATCATAGTATTATAGAGATGATCACCATTGTGGCATCACTTAGTATTATAGAGATGATCACCATTGTGACATCACTTAGTATTATAGAGATGATCACCATTGTGGCATCACTTAGTATTATAGAGATGATCACCATTGTAGCATCACTTAGCATTATAGAGATGATCACCATTGTGGCATCACTTAGCATTATAGAGATGATCACCATTGTGGCATCACTTAGTATTATAGAGATGATCACCATTGTGGCATCACTTAGTATTATAGAGATGATCGCATCACTTAGTATTATAGAGATGATCACCATTGTGACATCACTTAGTATTATAGAGATGATCACCATTGTGGCATCACTTAGTATTATAGAGATGATCACCATTGTGACATCACTTAGTATTATAGAGATGATCACCATTGTGGCATCACTTGGTATTATAGAGATGATCACCATTGTGGCATCACTTGGTATTATAGAGATGATCACCACTGTGGCATCACTTGGTATTATAGAGATGATCACCATTGTAGCATCACTTAGCATTATAGAGATGATCACCATTGTGGCATCACTTAGCATTATAGAGATGATCACCATTGTGGCATCACTTAGTATTATAGAGATGATCACCATTGTGGCATCACTTAGTATTATAGAGATGATCGCATCACTTAGTATTATAGAGATGATCACCATTGTGACATCACTTAGTATTATAGAGATGATCACCATTGTGGCATCACTTAGTATTATAGAGATGATCACCATTGTGACATCACTTAGTATTATAGAGATGATCACCATTGTGGCATCACTTGGTATTATAGAGATGATCACCATTGTGGCATCACTTGGTATTATAGAGATGATCACCACTGTGGCATCACTTGGTATTATAGAGATGATCACCATTGTGGCATCACTTAGTATTATAGAGATGATCACCACTGTGGCATCACTTGGTATTATAGAGATGATCACCACTGTGGCATCACTTGGTATTATAGAGATGATCACCATTGTGGCATCACTTGGTATTATAGAGATGATCACCATTGTGGCATCACTTAGTATTATAGAGATGATCACCATTGTGGCATCACTTAGTATTATAGAGATGATCACCATTGTGGCATCACTTAGTATTATAGAGCTGATCACCATTGTGGCATCACTTGGTATTATAGAGATGATCACCATTGTGGCATCACTTGGTATTATAGAGATGATCACCATTGTGGCATCACTTAGTATTATAGAGATGATCACCATTGTGGCATCACTTAGTATTATAGAGATGATCACCATTGTGGCATCACTTAGTATTATAGAGATGATCACCATTGTGGCATCACTTGGTATTATAGAGATGATCACCATTGTGGCATCACTTAGTATTATAGAGATGATCACCATTGTAGCATCACTTAGTATTATAGAGATGATCACCATTGTGGCATCACTTAGTATTATAGAGATGATCACCATTGTGGCATCACTTAGTATTATATAGAGATGATCACCATTGTGGCATCACTTAGTATTATATAGAGATGATCACCATTGTGGCATAACTTAGTAGTATAGAGAAGATGATCACCATTGTGGCATCACTTAGTATTATCGAGATGATCACCATTGTGGCATCACTTAGCATTATAGAGATGATACAACACTTGTCACAGTTGTGTCGCTCAGCGTTCAATTCTGCACTTCTTGACCTCGTACACCAACCACAGTTGCTATTTGAGGTTAGAAGCGAGCTCCTATATACACGAGCAGGTGGAGTTACAATAATTGCCTGTAATGAGGAGCTATTTTTACTGATGTGCCCTCAAGATCTTCCCTTTAAATGGAGGTCAACTCAAGATTCTTCCCCCTAATGGGAGGCCAACCCTAGAACTTTCCCCCTAATGGGAGGCCAACTCTAGATCCTTCCCCCTAATGGGAGGCCAACCTAGATCCTTCCCCCTAATGGGAGGCCAACCCCCCCCCCCCCAGCTATAAACCCAACCAACTGCTGGTTTTCTGAGAAGTTGTTCTATACAGTCTTGATCTATTATTGCCTACTCAGATATTGAAGGTTCACAATATGTCATGAGGCATTCGCGTCACTTCAAGTGGTTCACAAGATCCACCTGATCGCGTCGCATCGCTTCAAACCCCCCACCCCCCTCCCAAACCTCAATCTCTATAAATGACTTGGCAGACGCAGCCATATTATACTAAGCAAGTTTCTCACTGCTTCTATCAACTTTTCCTCGTTCATCTCTTCCTTGGAGAATTTTTTCCTTCCCGGAACACAAATAAAGCACACCAACTTGTGTTGACGGATGCATCACAACTAGAATAGAAATGGAGTCGATTCAAGTGACGTGACTTCATGTCCACAATGTAACAAAATTGACGCATCACTAATGCGAGCGGCATACTGTGATCAGGCCTTGATACGGCTGAAATAGCTCTTCATAAAGATGGTAGAATGTTTGCAAACCTTGTTAATCATGTTAGTGACATAATTGACATACTGCACTCATCCTTACGCGGGTTACAGGGGTTAGTTTTGGTACAAATTTTGTGCAAATTGGATGATCTGAGGAAGCTTGGGATTAGGCGAGTGCAGGAATCCTTTTCAGGTAGTGGGTTTACTTGACTCGATCACCGGTGACTTTCTAGATGCTTATGACTACAGCTGTAAAGGCGGTTGTATATTATTATACATACTAGGTTTAGGAATCACTGAACTCCCTAGCAACCAAAATGTATAATGAAAAAAAGAACATGATCCTTGAAAATCTAGGTGACAAACCACAAAATGATCAAATGAATATGAATATCATTAACAACACCAGAAGAAGAAATACTCGATGTGGATGCTATCAAACAGTTGTGCACTCTTGGCTAGGCAAGCAGACATGACCGAGAAATGACTGATATTAGTGCTGTGATTGGCTAACCTGCAAAACACACACACACACACTCACACACACACACAAACTCCAGTTACCCAGCAAAGAATTATGTTTTGTTTTTAAATCTCTCTTGCTAAATTCTCAGATATAGACTCTATTCACTGCTAGATAATTTAGGCTTACCATGACCAGCCTTGTTGGTTTCTTCGTTCTCTCCTTCCTTCTCTATCTCTGTGCTAAAGCTGGCAATGTCGAGAGAATCATCACTCACTATTCCTCTGCTCAGTGTCTGGTTTTCAGCACGGTTCACACCAGTCTCCCACAAGCAAGCAGAGACTTATTCTCCTTTTTTACATCGCTCAGTTCACCGTCTGACAGCCAGAAATCATCGTCAAAAAGTACCGTCAATGCTTTGCTAGCGATAGATGCCATCAATTCAGCTATGATGCTGGTCTCATTTTACCATTAGCAACCTAACCAATTATGACTAGGGATTTCCCCAGCTTCTAGAGCTATAACTTGGGCACATGCTGATCTATTAAGGTATAGTGCAGTTCAACATAAATGTCCAAATTTTGTTTTGTTCATAACTTTTGTAATATTGTGAATTGAATAAAATCAATGTTGTTTTTGAAAATCTCATGAAAAAACTATAAGATAGTAATTTTTCAGACTCTAGGAAGAACTAAATTGGACCAATTAGAATGCAGCTCCACCCATCATTACTATGGTTACTTTGATTAGCACGTGGCTAGTTCTAGTGCACAGTTGAAAAATTTCTTCAAAAAATCAGAATACTACTAGGTGCTAAATTGGTGGGTAAAGTAGGAAGGTTCCATATTTGGTTGCAGAGTAAAGTCGACATTTAGAACATCAAAGCCCTTCGCGCAATATATTTTTCGTGAGTTTCTGGTTAAAGGTATGCACTTCTAGGTGGGGCTATATGTTCGCGGAGCGTTGCATTTGAACTAGTTGGAAGAAGAAAAGCTATAATGAAGTAACAGTAAAGGTCCAGTTTTGGACGTCTATGCTGAACTACACTAGAGCATGCTAAGTTAAAAAATGGCCTGAGATAGAGCGAAGTTTCTTGATAGAGTCTTCAAACCTCCATATGGAAGTCACACCAGTGAAGGGGTCAATTAAATCCTGCTTTGCACATGTGCAGTGCGTGGCAATGAAAAAAGATTCTTGTGGTGTGTCGAGGTTCTAAACATACAGACCCAACCCAGTGCCGTTGGTTCAGTGGAGATGATAAGGTGCAAGGTTCAGGTATTAATCTGTGTAGGTTGGTTTTCTGTGCACTTTTGGTTCTTGGGAGGTTTGTCGAGTTACGTTGGACCAGTGCAGTGAGGAATGATAATTTCTGGTCCTGTTCTTCCTCGTATGTGAACTTCAGAAATGTTGGTTCATGTGCTCAGTGAGTTCTTACAGATATCCTCTTTTCACCCCCTCTAAGGAGTCATGGACAAACTTGAGGGAAGCTCATGTAGGTTTGAAATCCTCAGGGCATGTACAGTATTGGAGATGTCCTCTTTTACGGAAGAGAAGATCCACGACTAAATTAGTTTCTACAACATACCACTCGGCAGTCCTGAAGACGAGAGCCGATACGTCATCTCGTAAGCCTAGACAAGGTGGATATGCTTGGATGAGATGACTTTTCATGTCTCAACTCTCTCAACTCCATCCTTATGAGCTGTTGCCTGACAAACCAGCTTCGTCAGTCGAAGTCCAATGTTACTTATTTCTCAAGACATGCCATCAGAGAAATCTTGTGCACCACCGAGCCCATGGGCAGTCAGGTGATCTCACACAGTGCAGGGTGCGAGTGTTCAGAATGGGTTAAAGAAATGATGTTAATTGGGTTACTTTGTGTTACTTTGTGTTAGGTCACTGGATAAGAGAAGCAATCCACATACGAGCAGACCAAGGGAAGCAGGCCATCTGGAAAGTTAGACTACATTGATCCCCCACACGTGGGCCCCCCTGCTGTGCCAGATTACATCATGAAGGACCCTAGTGGGTCACTCGGCAGTCCAGAAGACAATAATGCCACGTCATCTCAAAATCCTAGACAAGGTGAATGCATGCGCTTGGATGTGAATGTCCTCCTCACGGCTGTTCGGTTTGTGCTAAAAATCTCTACAGATCCAACCTACCAGCCTGAGAGCTCCACATGACAGTCACCTGCCAACCTGAGAGCTCCACATGACAGTCACCTGCCAGCCTGAGAGCTCCACATGACAGTCACCTGCCAACCTGAGAGCTCCACATGACAGTCACCTACCAGCCTGAGAGCTCCACATGACAGTCACCTGCCAGCCTGAGAGCTCCACATGGCAGTCACCTGCCAGCCTGAGAGCTCCACATGACAGTCACCTGCCAGCCTGAGAGCTCCACATGACAGTCACCTGCCAGCCTGAGAGCTCCACTGACAGTCACCTGCCAGCCTGAGAGCTCCACATGACAGTCACCCGCCAGCCTGAGAGCTCCACATGACAGTCACCTGCCAGCCTGAGAGCTCCACATGACAGTCACCTGCCAGCCCGAGAGCTCCACATGACAGTCACCTGCCAGCCTGAGAGCTCCACATGACAGTCATCTGCCAGCCTGAGAGCTTCACATGACAGTCACCTGCCAGCCTGAGAGCTCCACTGACAGTCACCTGCCAGCCTGAGAGCTCCACATGACAGTCACCTGCCAGCCTGAGAGCTCCACATGACAGTCATCTGCCAGCCTGAGAGCTCCACATGACAGTCACCTATTGGGATGGCTACCAAATACCTTGAGGAGCCTTAAAGGGAGTCTGAAGGTCAAACACCTTAAAAACATGCTTTCTAAGACCTTGTAACTTTTATTCATAGGTGCAACCTGTGGGTATAAGTGTACATATGTTAGCAAAGGATAGAGGGGATTTTAAATGAGGAGTGGGTGCATTATTTGGGGAATGACTGGAAAAATAGTTGAGGCCACTCAAATTGACTCTGCGAAGCTCTCTCCAAGATCAGACACCATTATGATTCAAACCTTGGGATAGCTCGAGTATCCGGCTACTGGATGAAGCTACAACTGAAGTGATGCCTACAGGCAGTGTTAAATGATTATCAACTCTCTAACATGTTAACTATGACCCTTAAGAGGGTCACCTGCTTCAAAGGCATGAACTTCATGTGTACACATGTAAAAAAATTGACAGAGCTACATATCTTCGCACGAGGGGTGGGGGGCGGGGAGTACCTTTCCCCACCCCACCCCACACCCCCTTCCTATTTTTCCTCTACAAAATAAACTCTAAAAGTTTTCACTTCAGCAAAGTACAGGAATGATGACTTTGAAGTGAGGGACCTCTTCAAAGGAATAATCTTCGTCTACATAAATAACATGAGCTACCCACAAAACAGATTTGAATCCTATTGATTGGACTCACTTGACAGAGGATTCTAAATCTTGGAGAGAGCTTTGAGTCAATTTGAAAGACCTTTTCCTGTCGTACACCCAATAACCAGTAACTACATACCTCCTCATATTATATCATTTATAACCTTAAAATGCTCCATCTTTCACTAGCATAATCATACCCACAGGTGGCACGAAGGAAAAAGTTACAAGTCTTCGTAAGCATGTTTTTAAGATGTGTGACCTTTAGACTTCCCTTAAAAAGACTTTGGTCTGGAGTGCTCATGGCTATATGCATGCATGTATATGTTCTCACTTATCACCTGATCTAGACATTGCGATCAGCTTTCCTGTTCTCCCCTGGCAAGTCCACTTTTCCTCTTCCCTCCTCAATGGCTGACACTTCTCAAGGACAGGTAGTGTACCAGCTATAATAGTGTTATGATGTGCTCTCTCGGACGTCCACTTTGTGTCTGATATTACTACCAGCTTGCCTCCTCTTGCTCTCCCGACATGTCCACTTTATCTCGGCCTGTGTCGATGTTGTCGTCTTCGCATTTGTTGTTCCCTTCGCATGACCTCCATCTCTCACCTTATTGTTGCTGTGCAGGTTATTCACACAACCATACTTAATACGCTCCCCTAGAGGGAGCTGGTCCGGTTCCCTCCTCGAGTTCTATGCGGGCTATTAGGAAGCACAGATTACTCCTCAGGAAACCTCGAGTTCTACTGCAGGCTATCTGGAAGTATAGAGCACTCCTCAGGAAACCTCGAGTTCTACTGCAGGCTATCTGGAAGTACAGAGCACTCATTAGGAAACCTCGAATTCTACTGCAGGCTATCTGGAAGTAAAGAGCACTCCTCAGGAAACCTCGAGTTCTACTGCAGGCTATCTGGAAGTACAGAGCACTCCTGAGGCTTGCCTCATCTTGTCCTAGTGGTAAGTGTTCTTTCTAGCCCTACCTTGTGAAGGAGAGAAATGTTTGACATATTAGAGCAGTTCAACAAGATGATAGGAGCGAGCAGACAGGTTGCTATATTAACCCTCCATTTTCATCACATCATGTCTAATCAGTGCACACTCAGGAGCTGATGATTCTAATTAAAATTACCACCTCCCCCCCCCCCCCCCCCCCCCCCTTCTTCTCCCCATACCACTGACTCACCTGCAAGATGGCCGTCCCGTTCTTGAAGTTGGTAAAGAAATGCATGACGTCACGATTCAGCTCCTCGATAGACTTCTTCCAGTTGGCAGCGAACCCCCGGACTAGCTGCTGTATACGCTTCTCGTCCACCTTGATTTGGTTCCTCTGCCCCCTCTCCAGCAAACTCTCATTCTCTTTCACAAAACTCAAGATGCCACCAAAGTGAGGTGCCAGGACCTGCAGATGGGGAGCATGCCTTAAACTTCCACTAGACTACATACCACCTTTAAACCTGCTTATTTACAATAAATGGATCATTAATAATGGTCACGCAGGGTTTCATTTAGAAAAAATTGTCCAAGGGGGGGCAACTGGAGGAATCTGGATTTTAAGGGGGTGGGGGCATGATGGTTAAAGATGTGACAAAGTTTCTAATGATAAAATTTCCAAGGGGGGGGGGGGGGGCAAAAAGGTTCCAAGGGGGGGCAGATACCCTCCCAGCCCCCCCCCCCCCCCCAATGAAACCCTGATGGGTGTGAACAACTTCTTTAAATGCACTTTGAACTTGCTATTTATGGAACCTCACATATTATTATACAAACTTAAACCTGTCTCTGGAAATCTCAAGGAAGTGAGTTTTTAGTTTTTCTTCTTCCAACTAGAAATGTTAGTTAACTTTTAAGGGCTGAAATTTTTGAGCGTACATAATTTCATGCCTTCCTAGGTTAAACGAGAATTATATTTCGTGGATACTAAAATGTGTGTAGTTATCGAGTGGGCATGGCCATCTACATACGCTGCAGGGAAGTCTTCTAGTACATCAATAAGTTCATCGTTGTGGACCTCCTCAGTCTATAGCTCAACGTACATGTAGCTGCTGTTTGGATGGCTAGACATGTTCCGCACAGCACTTGTTTTTCGAGGAGTTAAATGTTCTGAGAGTTGCTATAAACGAATCGTTTCTCGGGATAATTTTTGAGGTTATTGCAACCCCTTACCAAACCTTATTATTGTCAAATAATTGGAGGGTATATACAATTCTTACGTCCTGGATCAAGCCCCGTAAACCTCAAAAATTTAGCTCTTTAAAAATAAAAAACATTATGGAAAAAAAAGGGGGGGAAGTAGTGCTATACCGTCAAGATTAACAGGGGTTGAACTCATAACCAGATGGCACACTGTTAGCATACTTATATTAACTGCAGTCCTACCATGTTAAAATATCTCACATAGATGGGTTAATCGTTTACTATGGTATCTTGATCAGTTTTACAAGTATAGGAAGCTGATTGTCTTCTCAAGTGACTAATACACTGGAGCAGACATCTTGTGTGGATTGACACACTGAACTAGATCAGTCCCGTAAATCTGGTGCTTCGTCTTTAAAACAATCCTATCTTGTCTTTTTTTCACTTGTCAAAGCTAACTTCTCTCCTCTCCACCATTGCGTCTCTCCTCTCACTGGTACTTCTCTCCTCTCCACCAGTACTTCTCTCGTCTCACTAGTACTTCTCTCCTCTCACTGGTACTTCTCTCCTCTCACTAGTACTTCTCTCCTCTCCATCAGTGCATCTCTCCTCTCACTGGTACTTCTCTCCTCTCCACCAGTACTTCTCTCGTCTCACTAGTACTTCTCTCCTCTCACTGGTACTTCTCTCCTCTCACTGGTACTTCTCTCCTCTCACTGGTACTTCTCTCCTCTCACTGGTACTTCTCTCCTCTCACTGGTACTTCTCTCCTCTCACTGGTACTTCTCTCCTCTCACTGGTACTTCTCCCCTCTCACTGGTACTTCTCTCCTCTCCACCAGTACTTCTCTCCTCTCACTGGTACTTCTCTCCTCTCACTGGTACTTCTCTCCTCTCACTGGTACTTCTCTCCTCTCACTGGTACTTCTCTCCTCTCACTGGTACTTCTCTCCGCTCACTGGTACTTCTCTCCTCTCACTGGTACTTCTCTCCTCTCACTGGTACTTCTCCCCTCTCACTGGTACTTCTCTCCTCTCACTGGTACTTCTCTCCTCTCACTGGTACTTCTCTCCTCTCACTGGTACTTCTCTCCTCTCCCCAGTACTTCTCTCCTCTCACTGGTACTTCTCTCCTCTCCCCAGTACTTCTCTCCTCTCACTGGTACTTCTCTCCTCTCACTGGTACTTCTCTCCTCTCACTGGTACTTCTCGCCTCTCACTGGTACTTCTCTCCTCTCACTGGTACTTCTCTCCTCTCACTGGTACTTCTCTCCTCTCACTGGTACTTCTCTCCTCTCACTGGTACTTCTCTCCTCTCACTGGTACTTCTCTCCTCTCACTGGTACTTCTCTCCTCTCACTGGTACTTCTCTCCTCTCACTGGTACTTCTCCCCTCTCACTGGTACTTCTCCCCTCTCACTGGTACTTCTCTCCTCTCACTGGTACTTCTCTCCTCTCACTGGTACTTCTCTCCTCTCACTGGTACTTCTCTCCTCTCACTGGTACTTCTCTCCTCTCACTGGTACTTCTCTCCTCTCACTGGTACTTCTCTCCTCTCACTGGTACTTCTCTCCTCTCACTGGTACTTCTCTCCTCTCACTGGTACTTCTCTCCTCTCACTGGTACTTCTCTCCTCTCACTGGTACTTCTCTCCTCTCACTGGTACTTCTCTCCTCTCACTGGTACTTCTCTCCTCTCACTGGTACTTCTCTCCTCTCACTGGTACTTCTCTCCTCTCACTGGTACTTCTCTCCTCTCACTGGTACTTCTCTCCTCTCACTGGTACTTCTCTCCTCTCACTGGTACTTCTCTCCTCTCACTGGTACTTCTCTCCTCTCACTGGTACTTCTCTCCTCTCCACCAGTACTTCTCTCCTCTCACTGGTACTTCTCTCCTCTCACTGGTACTTCTCTCCTCTCACTGGTACTTCTCTCCTCTCACTGGTACTTCTCTCCTCTCACTGGTACTTCTCCCCTCTCACTGGTACTTCTTTCCTCTCACTGGTACTTCTCCCCTCTCACTGGTACTTCTCTCCTCTCACTGGTACTTCTCTCCTCTCACTGGTACTTCTCTCCTCTCACTGGTACTTCTCTCCTCTCACTGGTACTTCTCTCCTCTCACTGGTACTTCTCCCCTCTCACTGGTACTTACATTATCTCCTCTCACTGGTACTTCTCTCCTCTCACTGGTACTTCTCTCCTCTCACTGGTACTTCTCTCCTCTCACTGGTACTTCTCTCCTCTCACTGGTACTTCTCTCCTCTCACTGGTACTTCTCCCCTCTCACTGGTACTTCTCTCCTCTCACTGGTACTTCTCTCCTCTCCCAGTGCTTCTCTCTTCTCACTGGTACTTCTCTCCTCTCACTGGTACTTCTCTCCTCTCACTGGTACTTCTCTCCTCTCCCCAGTACTTCTCTCCTCTCACTGGTACTTCTCTCCTCTCACTGGTACTTCTCTCCTCTCACCAGTACTTCTCTCCTCTCACTGGTACTTCTCTCCTCTCACTGGTACTTCTCTCCTCTCCCCAGTGCTTCTCTCTTCTCACTGGTACTTCTCTCCTCTCACTGGTACTTCTCTCCTCTCCCCAGTACTTCTCTCCTCTCACTGGAACTTCTCTCCTCTCACTGGTACTTCTCTCCTCTCACTGGTACTTCTCTCCTCTCACTGGTACTTCTCTCCTCTCACTGGTACTTCTCTTCTCTCACTGGTACTTCTCTCCTCTCACTGGTACTTCTCCCCTCTCACTGGTACTTCTCTCCTCTCACTGGTACTTCTCTCCTCTCACTGGTACTTCTCTCCTCTCCCCAGTACTTCTCTCCTCTCACTGGTACTTCTCCCCTCTCACTGGTACTTCTCTCCTCTGACTGGTACTTCTCTCCTCCTCTCACTGGTACTTCTCTCCTCTCACTGGTACTTCTCTCCTCTCACTGGTACTTCTCTCCGCTCACTGGTACTTCTCTCCTCTCACTGGTACTTCTCTCCTCTCACTGGTACTTCTCTCCTCTCACTGGTACTTCTCTCCTCTCACTGGTACTTCTCTCCTCTCACTGGTACTTCTCTCCGCTCACTGGTACTTCTCTCCTCTCACTGGTACTTCTCTCCTCTCACTGGTACTTCTCTCCTCTCACTGGTACTTCTCTCCTCTCACTGGTACTTCTCTCCTCTCACTGGTACTTCTCTCCTCTCACTGGTACTTCTCTCCTCTCACTGGTACTTCTCTCCTCTCACTGGTACTTCTCCCCTCTCACTGGTACTTCTCTTCTCTCACTGGTACTTCTCTCCTCTCACTGGTACTTCTCTCCTCTCACTGGTACTTCTCTTCTCTCACTGGTACTTCTCTCCTCTCACTGGTACTTCTCCCCTCTCACTGGTACTTCTCTCCTCTCACTGGTACTTCTCTCCTCTCACTGGTACTTCTCTCCTCTCCCCAGTACTTCTCTCCTCTCACTGGTACTTCTCCCCTCTCACTGGTACTTCTCTCCTCTGACTGGTACTTCTCTCCTCCTCTCACTGGTACTTCTCTCCTCTCACTGGTACTTCTCTCCTCTCACTGGTACTTCTCTCCGCTCACTGGTACTTCTCTCCTCTCACTGGTACTTCTCTCCTCTCACTGGTACTTCTCTCCTCTCACTGGTACTTCTCTCCTCTCACTGGTACTTCTCTCCTCTCACTGGTACTTCTCTCCGCTCACTGGTACTTCTCTCCTCTCACTGGTACTTCTCTCCTCTCACTGGTACTTCTCTCCTCTCACTGGTACTTCTCTCCTCTCACTGGTACTTCTCTCCTCTCACTGGTACTTCTCTCCTCTCACTGGTACTTCTCTCCTCTCACTGGTACTTCTCTCCTCTCACTGGTACTTCTCCCCTCTCACTGGTACTTCTCCCCTCTCACTGGTACTTCTCTCCTCTCACTGGTACTTCTCTCCTCTCACTGGTACTTCTCCCCTCTCACTGGTACTTCTCTCCTCTCACTGGTACTTCTCTCCTCTCACTGGTACTTCTCTCCTCTCACTGGTACTTCTCTCCTCTCACTGGTACTTCTCTCCTCTCACTGGTACTTCTCTCCTCTCACTGGTACTTCTCTCCTCTCACTGGTACTTCTCTCCTCTCACTGGTACTTCTCTCCTCTCACTGGTACTTCTCTCCTCTCACTGGTACTTCTCTCCTCTCACTGGTACTTCTCTCCTCTCACTGGTACTTCTCTCCTCTCACTGGTACTTCTCTCCTCTCACTGGTACTTCTCTCCTCTCACTGGTACTTCTCCCCTCTCACTGGTACTTCTCTCCTCTCACTGGTACTTCTCTCCTCTCACTGGTACTTCTCTCCTCTCACTGGTACTTCTCTCCCTCTCACTGGTACTTCTCTCCTCTCACTGGTACTTCTCTCCTCTCACTGGTACTTCTCTCCTCTCACTGGTACTTCTCTCCTCTCACTGGTACTTCTCTCCTCTCACTGGTACTTCTCTCCTCTCACTGGTACTTCTCTCCTCTCACTGGTACTTCTCTCCTCTCACTGGTACTTCTCTCCTCTCACTGGTACTTCTCTCCTCTCACTGGTACTTCTCTCCTCTCACTGGTACTTCTCTCCTCTCACTGGTACTTCTCTCCTCTCACTGGTACTTCTCTCCTCTCACTGGTACTTCTCTCCTCTCACTGGTACTTCTCTCCTCTCACTGGTACTTCTCTCCTCTCACTGGTACTTCTCTCCTCTCACTGGTACTTCTCTCCTCTCACTGGTACTTCTCTCCTCTCACTGGTACTTCTCTCCTCTCACTGGTACTTCTCTCCTCTCACTGGTACTTCTCTCCTCTCACTGGTACTTCTCTCCTCTCACTGGTACTTCTCTCCTCTCACTGGTACTTCTCTCCTCTCACTGATACTTCTCTCCTCTCCCCAGTACTTCTCTCCTCTCACTGGTACTTCTCTCCTCTCACTGGTACTTCTCTCCTCTCCCAGTACTTCTCTCCTCTGACTGGTACTTCTCTCCTCTCACTGGTACTTCTCTCCTCTCACTGGTACTTCTCCCCTCTCACTGGTACTTCTCTCCTCTCACTGGTACTTCTCTCCTCTCACTGGTACTTCTCTCCTCTCACTGGTACTTCTCTCCTCTCACTGGTACTTCTCTCCTCTCACTGGTACTTCTCTCCTCTCACTGGTACTTCTCTCCTCTCACTGGTACTTCTCTCCTCTCACTGGTACTTCTCTCCTCTCACTGGTACTTCTCTCCTCTCACTGGTACTTCTCTCCTCTCACTGGTACTTCTCTCCGTCTCACTGGTACTTCTCTCCTCTCACTGGTACTTCTCTCCTCTCACTGGTACTTCTCTCCTCTCACTGGTACTTCTCTCCTCTCACTGGTACTTCTCTCCTCTCACTGGTACTTCTCTCCTCTCACTGGTACTTCTCTCCCTCTCACTGGTACTTCTCTCCTCTCACTGGTACTTCTCTCCTCTCACTGGTACTTCTCTCCTCTCACTGGTACTTCTCTCCTCTCACTGGTACTTCTCTCCTCTCACTGGTACTTCTCTCCTCTCACTGGTACTTCTCTCCTCTCACTGGTACTTCTCTCCTCTCACTGGTACTTCTCCCCTCTCACTGGTACTTCTCTCCTCTCACTGGTACTTCTCTCCTCTCACTGGTACTTCTCTCCTCTCACTGGTACTTCTCTCCTCTCACTGGTACTTCTCTCCTCTCACTGGTACTTCTCTCCTCTCACTGGTACTTCTCCCCTCTCACTGGTACTTCTCTCCTCTCACTGGTACTTCTCTCCTCTCACTGGTACTTCTCTCCTCTCACTGGTACTTCTCTCCTCTCACTGGTACTTCTCTCCTCTCACTGGTACTTCTCTCCTCTCACTGGTACTTCTCTCCTCTCACTGGTACTTCTCTCCTCTCACTGGTACTTCTCTCCTCTCACTGTACTTCTCCCCTCTCACTGGTACTTCTCTCCTCTCACTGGTACTTCTCTCCCTCTCACTGGTACTTCTCTCCTCTCACTGGTACTTCTCTCCTCTCACTGGTACTTCTCTCCTCTCACTGGTACTTCTCTCCTCTCACTGGTACTTCTCTCCTCTCACTGGTACTTCTCTCCTCTCACTGGTACTTCTCTCCTCTCACTGGTACTTCTCTCCTCTCACTGGTACTTCTCTCCTCTCACTGGTACTTCTCTCCTCTCACTGGTACTTCTCTCCTCTCACTGGTACTTCTCTCCTCTCACTGGTACTTCTCTCCTCTCACTGGTACTTCTCTCCTCTCACTGGTACTTCTCTCCTCTCACTGGTACTTCTCTCCTCTCACTGGTACTTCTCTCCTCTCACTGGTACTTCTCTCCTCTCACTGGTACTTCTCTCCTCTCACTGGTACTTCTCTCCTCTCACTGGTACTTCTCTCCTCTCACTGGTACTTCTCTCCTCTCACTGGTACTTCTCTCCTCTCACTGGTACTTCTCTCCTCTCACTGGTACTTCTCTCCTCTCACTGGTACTTCTCTCCTCTCACTGGTACTTCTCTCCTCTCACTGGTACTTCTCTCCTCTCACTGGTACTTCTCTCCTCTCACTGGTACTTCTCTCCTCTCACTGGTACTTCTCTCCTCTCACTGGTACTTCTCTCCTCTCACTGGTACTTCTCTCCTCTCACTGGTACTTCTCTCCTCTCACTGGTACTTCTCTCCTCTCACTGGTACTTCTCTCCTCTCACTGGTACTTCTCTCCTCTCACTGGTACTTCTCTCCTCTCACTGGTACTTCTCTCCTCTCACTGGTACTTCTCTCCTCTCACTGGTACTTCTCTCCTCTCACTGGTACTTCTCTCCTCTCACTGGTACTTCTCTCCTCTCACTGGTACTTCTCTCCTCTCACTGGTACTTCTCTCCTCTCACTGGTACTTCTCTCCTCTCACTGGTACTTCTCTCCTCTCACTGGTACTTCTCTCCTCTCACTGGTACTTCTCTCCTCTCACTGGTACTTCTCTCCTCTCACTGGTACTTCTCTCCTCTCACTGGTACTTCTCTCCTCTCACTGGTACTTCTCTCCTCTCACTGGTACTTCTCTCCTCTCACTGGTACTTCTCTCCTCTCACTGGTACTTCTCTCCTCTCACTGGTACTTCTCTCCTCTCACTGGTACTTCTCTCCTCTCACTGTACTTCTCTCCTCTCACTGGTACTTCTCTCCTCTCACTGGTACTTCTCTCCTCTCACTGGTACTTCTCTCCTCTCACTGGTACTTCTCTCCTCTCACTGGTACTTCTCTCCTCTCACTGGTACTTCTCTCCTCTCACTGGTACTTCTCTCCTCTCACTGGTACTTCTCTCCTCTCACTGGTACTTCTCTCCTCTCACTGGTACTTCTCTCCTCTCACTGGTACTTCTCTCCTCTCACTGGTACTTCTCTCCTCTCACTGGTACTTCTCTCCTCTCACTGGTACTTCTCTCCTCTCACTGGTACTTCTCTCCTCTCACTGGTACTTCTCTCCTCTCACTGGTACTTCTCTCCTCTCACTGGTACTTCTCTCCTCTCACTGGTACTTCTCTCCTCTCACTGGTACTTCTCTCCTCTCACTGGTACTTCTCTCCTCTCACTGGTACTTCTCTCCTCTCACTGGTACTTCTCTCCTCTCACTGGTACTTCTCTCCTCTCACTGGTACTTCTCTCCTCTCACTGGTACTTCTCTCCTCTCACTGGTACTTCTCTCCTCTCACTGGTACTTCTCTCTCTCTCACTGGTACTTCTCTCCTCTCACTGGTACTTCTCTCCTCTCACTGGTACTTCTCTCCTCTCACTGGTACTTCTCTCCTCTCACTG